>BPLQ01013610.1:674587-688567 GCA_021605075.1 Caerostris darwini | reverse complement strand
TACTAGTAGTTAGTCCTATAAAACATCGATTTTGTTACAATGATTGTTGTTGTTTGTTTAATTATACAATAATTCATTAGAAATTTAAGTACCGCCGAAATATGAATGAATTCAGGAAAAAAAGTTAAGCCTATCAATGAAAAAAAATCCTGTCGACTGTAACGTCTCGGCCTCTAGTAGACTTACTTGTATAACGGCTTCAAGCAGAGAGCCACTTTCAGGCGCATGGGAATTCCCTTTCATTTTTGTTTACAAGCATTATATATATAAGTGCAAAGGCAAGTGTAAACAAGTGCAGTTCACTCGAAGTTCTGAGACTTTCAGAGTTCTTGAGTCTAAGGCGATTATTATTGGTCAGATATCGAAGTGATTATTCCCAGAATTTAAATCATTGATCAGATATCGCAGTGATTGTTCACATAAATTAAATAATTTGTCAGATATCGCAGTAATCATCCTCATATATTTAGTGATCGGCCAGAAATGGTGATGATCAACCATGAAAATTAGATTTGGATTGGCCAGAATGTGGACACTTACGATTTCATGGGGATATATAAACTTATAAAAGGGGGCCTGATGGCCGAGTGGCTAGCGCTGTGGCGCTCAATCCCACAGGTATTCGGGTTCGAATCCCGATATCCATGGATGTTTGTAGTGGTTCGGAATCCACTTTAAATGGTAGGTCCCGGTCTCATAGGATCGCAGAGCGTTGTGGGGGTAGTGTGACTCCCGTCCGTATACGTGCCCCCTGGGTAGTGCTAAATGACTCACAGCTACCCCATCTATAATGTATAATCCACAATCCTATGGAATAAAGTATAATCCCTATTCCAAAATTATACGCACAGCATATAATCCAAACTATTCAGCTTAGAAAATGACTGTCATTACAAAAGTTCGCTGTTCTTCAAAAAGTTTTTCTGAATATAAAGTGGATCTTTTTTTTTAATATGAAATAGCATTTGATCCGAATTACTAATTAGTTTAAAAAGTGATAAAAAAAAAAGTGCTAAAGGAAAAGTGCTAAATTTTTTGATAAAAAAATGCTACATGAGTAAGAGCGGTGCAGCCCTTGCTGATGGCATAAAAGATTAACTGTCTCTGTATTGCCAGCTGCATTAGAACAACTTACAACAATCCTTGAATCGATTGCTTTATATATTCTCATGGGGATGCAGGGATGTTATAGCGGCACCATTTATTTCAAGAGTTAGAGTTATTAGTTGTTAAGAGGATTTTGCGTGTTGCTTTGCAGGCAGCTGGAGGAGGACCTGAACTGCGTGGTGCTGCAGGTGACGCGCTGCTCTACCCCCAACCGCAACGGAGACCTCATCAACAGGGTATGGAACTACATGCAGGACAACTGCGACGCCTTCGGAGGTGAGCACTCGTCTTCTTTGAGTCTTGTTACTTACTCATATATGATATCATATACAGTGTGCGTGTGTGGAGTTGATGCATCCTCTCTTGTTGCAGGCTGGTGGAGCTACGACTGCTTCCACCTGGAGGACACCAAGAAGTGCGAGAAGATCTTCGCCCTCAGGGACGCCAAGACATCCAAGGCGTCCTGCAGGTGAGTGCAACGGGCGTACCGATTACATACATACATGTGGTTGTGGTTTGGAACAGTTGTGGTTTTAAGAACCACGAAAACCTCCACATGTTAAAAAATCTGCACCATTGAATTTGCTTAAATTTAAGAGAGTAAAAATATTAAAGAATATACTACTGTGTCCAAAAAAGCAAGACCCGTTTTCAATTTAAAATTCCCCGAGTCTTATGGAATTTCTTTTTTTTTTCTTTTATAGGTTGTTGGCATTGTCCTTTACATCTGTGTTAAATTTGACATCAAAATATTCATTAGTGGGTGAGTGACGCTTGGTTTTGGGAGACGCTAAAACTGATTCCGGTGATTTTTGAAAGGTCTGGAATAATTGAGCAAAAAACTTGCATTCCATTTTGTTTACGGAAACGTATAGAATGTTGCATAAGGCATTCTCTGAGCAGTCCTATATCGGAGAGAAATGTTTACAAGTGGTCTAAACAGTTCAAAGAAAGCAGAGGTTGACGACGAAGAGCCCTCTGGTCGACCCTCCACCTCAACTGACGAAGCTCCCGTCCCAAAAATTAAATGGGTACTTGCAAACCATCGATTCACAATTAGAGTGCCTTGCTGATGATGTTGGAATTTCAAAATTCCATTTTAAAAGGTATTTTGGTCCTCAAACTCGTTCAATCTCGATTGGTACCGAAAAACTAACTGCGCTAACTCACACTTAATTGATTCTACGCGACTTTTTCGCCAAAAATTAAACCGATATCGTTCTACAACCACCGTATTCACCAGATTTAGCATCGTGCTACTTCTGACTATTCCATAAATTCAAAAGACCACTCCGGGGACACCGTTTCGAGTCGACTGAAGAGACATTTCGAAAATCAAAGGAATCAGTTTTAGCGTAACTCAAGCAATAACGAATAGTTTGACATCAAATTTCACACAGATGTTAAGGACAGTGCCAACAACCTAAAAATGAAATTCCATATGCCCGGGAAATTTAAAATGCCAACTGGACTTACTTTTTGGACACGGTAGTAAAACTATTGAATTAAAATTTAGTGACAATTAAAACAAAAAGCAAGAAATTAAGTAAACAAAAATATTAACAAAATAAAAGTATGATAGCCAGTATGTCAACCAAGGTTGCGCCTGCAGGTGAGTCGCGTAAAGAATTAAATTATAACCATTCATATAATAATCCCATATTCATTCATTCATTCACGTGTTAATACGATTTCAGCAGACTTAGAGAAAATCATCTGTGATCCATCCATGGTGAAGAAGATACTTCAATCTCTTAAGATTCTAATAAGCAGACAAAACAGACAGCAGATAAATAAGCAGATAAAACGCGACATTTCATATTTCGAATCAGTGCGTCAGTTCATCCAACAGTATCAGAGCGCGAAGGGACACTCGTAATACAGAATATTTTCACCGTTTTACTTTTTTATTGCTTTCTTGCGATAACTAACTTCAAAAATACGCAATGGAATGCAGCAAGTCTCTTAAGTTATTTAAATATTTATTCACTTTTTACTTGTTTACTGTCTTTAAACCATATATTTATCTAAACAAAAATTCAAACAGTGGAGAAAAAAATTTCCATATCTTATGAGATAGATCAAAACTGGACATTTATTTATTGGATGAACACAACATTTTTTTTTTCTTTTAAAAAACGAAAAAAAAAATAATAAATAAATAAAAATAATAAGAAGAAGAATATGATTTTCTATCCGTGGTTCTATCTACCGTGTTCCTCCTACGCACTGCAAGAGCTCCCCTTACGGCGTCCCTGTGAGAAGTTCAGTTGACAATGAACCTCCCTCCCGAGAGGACGTACTGCGCAACTGGCGCTGAATGAAAATCTCTCATGCCGAGAGCATTTAGTGAAATCCTTCCACTCCTCTTTTAGTGTATATCGTTAAATATGCTACATGTGTGTTAATATTGTTTATTATAACTGTAGTAGTTGTGTGCGTAAAGTAGTACTTGTGTTCAATAAATGTGTTATTGTACTCGTTTTGTACACACCTAATTGACCATACCCAAAGAAAACAACGACATATACTACAAATAGCCGTCCAAACGTTGAACTTGCAGTACATGTCAATGTAGTTTTCAATTTTTAATAAAAAGCATCAAAAGCACTAATTTTATGTCTGAAATCTTTGATGTTACCGCTAATTAATTCATTTCACTTCTCTTTGCAGGGAATTCTATCACTTCCGCTTTTTTTATATTACTTGTTTTCAATTCCTTCAAGTAATTCACACTCCCTTATGTCCCATATGTCTTGTTCACATTTTCAATCGTTCATAAAACACTTTGTATTCATCCACTCGAGACCAAATGCATTTTTTTTAACTTGCAGTGGATGACACTGGATGTGAATGCAGTTTTTTCAAATATCAATTCAGTCATTCAATTTAATTCATTCATTTTAGTTTTATATGGGAGAAAACTAATCACGGACCCCTAACCAGGACAACATCGTGTTCAGAAATGATATTATTATCATGTGTGAACATGATATTGTCCTGATTAGTTATACGTGATTAATTAATTAATTAAGGATATAAATTTCAATTCTTAATAAAAACGTCAAAAATACTAATTTATGTCTGAAATTCTTTGATATTGCACTAACTACTTCATTTCACTTCTCTTCACAGGGAATTCGATCGTTTTCGCCACTGCATCAGCGACGTGGTGCAGAAGCAATGCCAGCCCGATGACGTCAGTTCGATGGGCAACTACCTGCTGGACAGCGCCGGGGATATGGTGTGGACCTGCCCCCCGCACACCGGGACCCTCAGGTCCCCCATCGTGGACGCGGGGTTCGTGGGGGTGGACAGGAAGGACCCGGGGGTGGAGGTGGAGGTCCAGCACCACCAGCCACACCTCTCCGTCGTCCCTCGAGCGCCCAAATCCAGGGGGCCGGCCGGCGGAATAGCGGTCGAGGAGTCCTACCAGAACAGGGTGTACAGCTCCGCACTCACGGGAGATTCTCCCTTCGTCACGGGTAACAGTTAACAGTGTTCTAAAAATAGTAAATTAAGTAAAAACATTTTGTTGAAATGGAGTGAAATAATCTTTGATATTAGTAACAATAAATTGAAGTTTGGTAGTTTGGGGTACTTTGATTTGGTACTTTTGACTCATTAGATCGGGACCTACAGTTTAGAGTGCATTCCGAACCACGCACAAACATCCATGCACCCGCCAGCATTTGAACCTTGAGCCTGGGGTACCAAAGACCAGACCGCTATCCAATTGGCCACCAGGCTACAAAAAGATCTTTGATATTAGTAACAATAAATTGTAATTCTTTAACGTTATTATACAATCTAGATCAGGGGTGGCCAACCAGCGGCCCGCCTTGAATATTTTTGAGGCCCGTGAGATGCATCACAGTTTTACAAAATATATTCATTTTAATAATGGCCAAAGGAGTGAAAATCAATGTATTCAAGAAAATGTATTTTGTGTCACATTCTTGCGAATATTGGACAGATAGAGCCTTGTTTTATGGATGAATTTACAGTGATGAGGTCACAGAATAATTCAATTATAGTCTGATATAGGTTCGTGCATCGTGAAACATCTAGTAAAATCGATTCTATGTTTCACTTTAAGTGACCTCAGTGACGCAATGACCATCCCTATATACGCACAGTTGATTGTTTATTGCAGAGTGAACCAGAGCCTTAGACCAAGTTGTTAGCACATTTGGTTCAACTTACATGTACGAATCGAATTTTTCTTTTTTTTTCTTCCGAAAATGAAATTGACCGAACATAAAACCAACTCAAACATAATTGATGCAACACCCATTACGATGCGCCAATACCCACATTGAGATCGACTTGCAAAAGTTAAGTGAAAGAGTGAAGAAACGAATATTTCATTTTTTCGCGTTTAGTGTCATCACTATTATATTATCTGTGTTTACATGTAAGAATAATAGTAAACGCAAAAATAATTTAATTTTACATGCGGCCCGCGGAGTTAGGATGCATTTCCAAAATGGCTCACAAGATCATTTGGCTTGATCAGCCCTGATCTAGATATAAGCACTCTTAGCAATAAATCCAATTGCTACTTTAGGACATAACCTTTTATTAATTTTTTTCACTTAAAAATTAAATTTACAGTTAGTGTATTTTATGAGCCACACGGGCAATTAACCGCCAAATGTGTGCCAAGGAAGCCATAGTTTGGACACTCCTAATAAAAAAAAAATGAATGTGGCCAACCCAAATGATCTTGTGGCCCACTTTGGAAATGCATCCTTAATCCGCGGGCCGCATATAAAATTATATATGCCCACATTAGATTGAGACCCACTACAGACATTTTTTGGAGTAAAGCCTTGAAACAGAATGAATGAATTATTATTTTTTGTGTTTACTATTATACTTACATGTGAACATAGATACTATAATAACAATGATACTAAATTCAGAATGTAAAGAAATATAGAACACTCAAAATGAAATATAAAAAATATACAAATATACACGAAATAAAAAGAAATGAAATTATTCAAAAATATACTAGTGCGATATGCGTTTCTCTACTCTTTCGCTCAGCTTTTGCATATCGATCTCCATTTGGGCATTTGCACATCGTAACGGGTGTTGCGTCCGTTATGTTGGAGCGTGTCACAGCGGTGCAGCTTTTGGCATAAAAGATGAACTGTCTCTGTATTTGCCAGCTGCATTAGAACAACAACTAATGTAGTGCATGTTTTTGGAATGACTTCAAGAGTACTTAAAAAAAACCTTCCCAATTTGATAAACAGGTTAATGATTTTCTAATCATGTACTACATTCTATATCAATCGTGTATTTTTCTTCCCGCAGGGTGCAACGCGCGGGCGAATGAAGAGATGAGGGGTTGCCTGGACAGACACCAGTACGAGAGGGACCAGGCGTTGGGGGCGAGGGACGACGAGGATCGTCTGCGGAAGGAGTGCTGGTGAGAATCGTCTGTTCCAATAAGAATCCTTTATTTCCTGTCTTAATTCTTTTGACAAGATCTAGCAAACTCTTTGTATGGTAAAAGAAAACGAATGCAGTTTTTATTTAATTCAAAAAGCTGCATCCGTTAAAATGACTGAGAGATTGGTGATACCTTTAAACATTCCGTAACCCCCCCACCCCACCTCTAAAACGATCGAAGGGTGGAAGTATTTCCCGAAGAGATTGAATGGACTCGAATTTTAGTGTCTTATTGATAAAAGAGTCCAACTGGGCAATCTTCAAATGCCAATGACAGTCAATGCTTAGACATTCTTAGCTGTCTAACACTAATCCGGAAGTTTCTATCCGGCCCGCAAATAGAATTTTAATTTGCCGGTCCGAGGCAAATGAAAAGAAATATATATTTATATATTATATATCCATCTCCTTTTCTACTTTGATTAAATATTATTATTTTTTTCTTCCTTTTTTTGAAAGGATCTTTTTTACTTTCTGTATTTTTGTTCTACAAAACATAAATCGACGGAAATATCCATCCCTTCAATTTGATTTTCCTTATAAACATTATAATTATAACATTTATAATTAAAACGCCTTAAACTTATCTTTAACAAATTATTATTAATACTAAGTTTAATTCATTTTTATCTCTTAGTTATATTTCCAATTATTATTATTCGATTCCTTCTATTAGTTCTCACTCTCCCTACATATATCTTGTTCAAATTTTCATTTCTCCATAAAATACTCTTTAATCATCCACTCCAGTTCAAATACATTTTTTTTTTGAAATTTTAGTTTATGAACACTTGATGTGAATACAGTTTTTTTCAAATATTAATTCAGTAATTAAATTTAATTAATTCATTTTAGTTTTTTTTAGATTTAAGTTACATATATCTACGAATAGAGGGCGCCAGATAAACATAAAGAAACTATTATTTATAAAAGACTTTCTGCAATAGAGTGAAAAAAAAGTAGGAATTGACTTTAAAAATTTTTTTTTGTATTACTTGTTAACACAATTTTCATTCCACTGTTTTCAGCGCCACCTGGAACTACCGCCGGTGTCTACAGAACGCAGTCCGGATCCACTGCTACGACACCCGCGAAATCGACATCCAATCAGCGATCGACGTCATCCCCGACAACAGGGGCTTCCTCTGCAGGAACCACTGGATCTACACTTGCTCGGCGGCGCCACGCCTCCTCAACGGAGTCTCCGCCCTCCTGCTGACGTCACTGGTCGTCGTCATGACTTATCAAACTCTCGGCCCCAGGTCGCTGTGACGCACACTGAACCATCTATCTCTGTACATATTTCCATTGTGTTGTAATTTAAGTTATTTCGAAAAATAGTTATGTGTTGGTTTTTTATAAAAAGATTGTCTTGGGTGTATAAAGAATGTCTGTATATTGTTGATATTTTCTCACGATTTATGAAGAAAATAAAGAATGTTTGTTGATTTTTATGTTTGTCTTGATTCTGTGTAATAGAAAACATACAATATCTGATGCAATTATTCAAAGATCAATTTTACAGAGTGAAATTGATCTAACTATCTCATTTAGAAGCCTCTGCAGCTAAAATTATGGAATAAAATGAAACTAAATTTGATATACAGACTGTGGAAGAAAAGTTTTTTTTTTTATGTCGCTCTATGGTCATCTTGTACACACGAGAGTTAAACAGACCGACACTTACAGCTTAAAGTGAATTCCGAACCACTAGACACATCCATGGTGGCACCACCGGGACTGGAGCCTGATGCCTGTGGCACCCAAGATCAGAGCGCTAGCTAATTAGCCATCAGGCCACTGAAGAAAGAAACTAGTTTTTGTCGCTCTATGGTCATCTTGTACACACGAGGGCTAAACAGTCCAGGACCTACAGTTTAACATGAATTCAGATCCACTCACAAGCATTCATGCCACTGCAAGGATTCAAACCTGAAGCTTGTGGTACCCAAGACTAGAGAGCTAGGCTACTGCCAATTAGGCCACGGAAGAAAGAGGAGATGAATTTAAAAAAAAACAGAAGTCTTAGATAGTCGTAGATGTAAGTAGATATCCCTTTTCCTCGCAATCCGGACATCATCTTATTTTACCTATGATTGCTGGGAAGTATCCGAAATCCATTGTTTAAGTTGATATAATAGTTAGTGTTGATATTGAGTTGATAAGAGAACATAATGCGAGCTACGAGAGTAAGGTGAAAAGTTCTCGGCCTGATCATGAAAGACTACGACTTTCAGTTAAAAAAGGAGTATATATTTTTCTATATAATCTCCCTTGATTTCAACATACGTGGTCCAACGTTTCGCCGACTTCAGTATTCCTTCCCGGAAGTCAGAGTCTGGAAGGTTGTGAAAATATTCATCTACGGGTCACTCAATTTCTTCATTGGAGGCGAAGCGCTTCCCAGAAACAAATTTCTTCACGTTTGGGAACAAATGAAAGTCCGAGGGTGCCAGATCAGGAGAATAGGGGTAGGGGGGATCGTACACCATATTCCGAAGTTTTCCCACCCTTGTGTACAGGTGCGTTGTTCTAATGAAAGATGACTTTTTTCTCTTTCAATCCAGGCCTCTTCTCGCGAATTTTGGCCTCTAGCTGGTCATGATTTGGTTTGGTTTGTCACTCTACGGTCATCTTGTGTACAGGAGGGCTAAACAGACCGGGATCAACAGTTTAAAGGGGATTCCGCACCACTACAAGCATCGAGGGCACCGCCGGGACTCGAACCCGAAACCTGTGGTACCGAGCGCCAGCCAGCTGGTCAAGAAGGTTGGAGTAGTATTCGCCTGTAATTGTTTTGCCTTTTGCAAGGTAATCAATTAACAGGATCGTTTTCGCATCCCAAAACACGTAGGCCATCAAATGTACCAGGTTTACAGTCAACATTAGAGAACATTCTGAACGGAAGCAATATTTTGTAAGCAGGTGAGGTTAGCACATTGAAAATGGTCCAGGTCACTATAGCATTGATTAATTAAAGACTATTTTCTGTAGGTTTAATTTTGTGTCATAAAAAATTGCAAAAATGAATGACTCGAATGTTAATGTCTGGCAAGTGGCGTACCGATTACGGAGTACCCATGGGAATAGACCTCCTCGTCTTAATTCATAGATACAATTTACGATTTTTTTTTGGCTGCTTAAGGTTAGTATGCGATAAAAAATAAAGTTTCTAACAATTAAAAAATTAAAAATAAATAAAAAAAGCTGAAATTCAAATTAAAATAATTTAAATTAAAAATTATGTACAATTAGGTGAACATTAATGAAATTTTGCGTAATCTATTCTCCCAAGAGGTCCCTGCAATTATCGAGCCGTTTTTGGTTCTGGCAGCGCCAAAATCTGCAACTTTTGGTATTGCAAACTTCGCCGATCCGTATAAGAAATTTAGTTTCCTTTATTCTAGCTGACTTCAAAGCAAAAAAAAAGTTATTTCATGAATCCCAATGTGTTTAAATTTTTTTCATAAACATGTGAGATAAATTGACATTTTAGGGGTCCGATGGCCGAGTGGCTAGCGCTCGTACCATAGGTTTCGGGTTCGATTCCCGGTGGTGCCATGGATTTTTGTAGGGGTCCCGGTCTAATAGGATCGTATAGCATGATGGTGGAAGTATTGTTACTCCGCGTCCGTAACCTATCTTCAAGCTACAGTGCCCCCAGGGTAGTGCTCAATGAGTAAAACAGGTGCAGCCCGTGCTTATGGCATAAAGACTAACTGTTTTTGTATTAACAGCTGCATGAGATCAACAACACTTCATTCTTAGACACACTAAGTCCAAAGCAGCGTCAATAAAATCACTCTATTCTGATTTTTTGATAAAAAAATTTAATTAATGTTAGTTCTCTGAATTCCAGAGGATTCAAATCAATGGTAATGGTTCGGAATCCCCTTTAAATCGTAGGTGCCGGTCTAGCATGATCGTAGAGCGTTGCGGGGGTAGTGTTATTCCGTGTCCTTAGCTTCTCTTCAAGCTACACGCACCCCAGGGGTAGTGCTCAGTGGGTAGCGCTTGCCTTAAGGCATCAAAGACAACCATCTAAGTGTTTGCTAGCTGAATTAGGAAATAAAAACCTTTTTTTCCTACATCAAACTGTAGCGATATCCGCCAAAAGATGTTTGAAGGCTTTACAAGCTTACATAAACTAACAATGGGTTCAACCCCTGTCAGTTTGCATTCACAGGACATGCCAAGAAAGAGAATGTTTGTTCAGTGAGGCCACATCAACCTTCCCTGCCTTGTACAAATAAAACCAGTAAACGAAGAAACAAACTGCAAACTGCTTTTTTAATCGTGGATATTTGATGTGTCAGACGATGCATATTATAAGACAGCAATAATACTTTAATTTCTACGCAAAATCTCATAACCCTATAAGCTACGGAATACTGCACTTTTTTTTCTTTCTGGTGATTATTATTTTTTATTCACTTTTATTTCAAGTACTAGTGGTACTTCATACGTTCTAATCATAGTTCAACTGTGTTTGTTGTTTCTTATCCCACTTGGTAGACATCTAGGCCAAGCCCACGAGGCCATATGTACTCATGATTGGAAGGAAAAGGGGGCAGCTTCTGTTGTGATGGAGCACTCGTAGGTAGAAGTCTGACTTTGGCTCCGTGACTCTCTACAGTTATATGAGACCGGGACCTACGACTTAAAGTGGATTACAGAATGATTCAATTATATTCTGCTAACTTCATGTTGAGTGCGCATCTTAGAACATCTAATATAATAGGTTCTATGTTTCACTTTAAGTGACCCTATTGACTTCCCTAGATAGTGTTACTCGCTTCCGTAGTATATCTTCAAGCTACACGCACCCCAAGTGAATAACGTCGGTGCAGCCCTTGCTTATGGCATAAAATGATAAGCTGGCAAATACTTAGACACAGTTTTTGCCAGTTGCATTAGAAACAAGTAAAAATAAAAAAAAAAAAAAAAAAATGTAAGTCAATTCCTACTTAAGTCAGTCCTTTATAAATAATTTTCATTTATTTTTTTAAGTTTATCCGGTTCCACCTATTGGTAGATCTATGCAACTTAAATCTAAAAAAATCTAACATTAATTAATTAAATTTAATTACTGAATTAATATTTGAAAAATTGTATCAACATCCAGTGTCATCCGCTACAAGTTAAAAAAAAAAAACGTATTTGAACTCGTGTGGATGAATAAAAAAGTGTTTTATGAACGATTGAAAATGTGAACAAGATATATAGAGGGAGAGTGTGAACTAATAGAAGGAATTGAAAAAAATAACGAATGGATTAAAAGATCTGTCACTTTTAGAATTACAGACTCATATTATTATTTATCGATTTTATCTTCGGCGTGCATTGCAAAAATTGGAATATTTATCACAGTCTAAATAAGGAAATAAAAAAAATAAATAAATAAAATTAGTATCACAACAAAATTTAAGAAAACCAATGGAATAAAACACATTAGCTAAAAAGATGATTTGATTTATCATATTCTGTTTTTTTATTCAATTCCTTCTATTAGTTCACACTCTCCCTCTATATATCTTGTTCACATTTTCAATCGTTCATAAAATACTTTCTATTCATCCACTCCAGTTCAAATACGTTTTTTTTTTTTTTAACTTGTAGCGGATGACACTGGATGTTGATACAATTTTTCAAATATTAATTCAGTAATTAAATTTAATTAATTAATTTTAGTTTTTTTTAGATTTAAGTTGCATAGATCTACCCATAGATGGCGCCCGATAAACTTAAAAAAACGAATGAAAATTATTTATAAAGGACTTTCTGAAATAGAATGAAAAAAAAAGTAGGAATTGACTTAAAATTTTTTTTTGTACTACTTGTTTTTATTAGAGAAATTTTGCATAACCTTTTTCCATCGTGCGATATTTTTTGGTTCCTAGCGCGCATGCTCATAGGAATAGCTCAGTAGTGCAGTATTACAGATACGCATGCGCAATAGTACAATATTTCCTATGAGCATGCGCGCTAGGAAGAAAAATATCGGACAATAAAAAAACGTTTTCAAAAACTCTCTATTATTATTTATTTTTTTTAATGTTGTAAAGAAAATTCCTTACCTTTAGAAGTCTGTTTTACAAGAACTATTTCTGTAAAAGATTCTAAAAAAAACGTAATGATGACAAATTGTTTTTTAGTGAAAATTATTTTTCTAATATTATTTTATTTAATCACAAACAATAACGAGCATTCAGAATAGTACGCGAGCAATAATACGAGTTCAGAATAGTATCCAAGCAGTAACATGACGCCAAATAAAAATACGAATAAATATTATACATATTAGATACATTCATTTAGAATAATACACAAGCAATAATACGCGGAATAGTACGCAAGCAATAATGCAAATTTAAAATAGTACGCAAGCCGCCTCATTTGAGGGGCAGATGTTGTTTACTGGGAGGGTTTTCGGAGTCAGCATTCGTGTGTCGTAAAAGGGAAAATCTGGCAACCAGGCTGCCAATCAGAGACGGTCACACATAACAACAGACAATATAGGTAAATTTTATTTCTTAAAACAGTTAGTGCGATAAATTACACGTTTCTGACAGTAATTTGTACTAGCACGTGCAGGCTGGGGACCAGTTGGCTAGCTCTCTGACCATTGGTATCACAGGCTTCAGGTGCGAATCCTGACAGAGACATGGATATTTTGTTAGTGGATCGGAATCCTATTGAAACTGTAGGCCATGGTCGGTTTAGCCCTCGTGTGCACAAAATGACCTTAGAGCAGGGATGGGCAAACTTTTTCGTTTCTGACAGTAATTTGTGCTATAATTTGTACTAGCCCTTGCAACCTGGTTCTCTGGCCTTTGGTATCTATCATAGGCTTCAGGTGCGAATCTTGGCAGTGACATGGACATTTTGTTGGTGGATGGGAATCCTTTTGAGACTGTAGGTCATGGTCAGTTTAGCCCTCGTGTGCACAAGATGACTAACAAACCAAACTGTACTATCACCTAAGGCTCGTTCCCACCGAGGTGTGAGGCATTTAAGCGTGAAGCGTTGATTAATCACCGGCCTCACAACGTTCGCCTGAAACCGGTTTGAAATGCACCGCTTCGAGTTCAACTCGAAGCGGAACTTCACTAGCCGTAATGCTATTTCTGACCTTTCGCTGTGAATTTTCTTGCCTGCCGCGTGAATCTTCAACGCTTCACGCCTCGGTGGGAACGAGTCTTTATTCACGAGCTAATGACTAACGCTATGTGCTCGTTATGAATCTGCTAGAACTCCACTAATCATAGACTCACGATAGTGACTATAGCTTCTAGCTAATGGTTAAGTGGATTGTATCATTTTTGAAATAAAAAATAAAGTTCCTCAAAAATTAAATATGTTATAAAGTGCTTTTTTTTTTTTTTTTTTTTTTTTTTTTTTTTTTTT
>BPLQ01013610.1:656267-674487 GCA_021605075.1 Caerostris darwini | reverse complement strand
TTTTTTTTTTTTTTTTTTTTTTTTTTTTTTTTTTTTTTTTTTTTTGGCCACAGCTTTGTATTTGAAAATGTTGAAATGAAAATTTGTATCTCTCATCCCTATTAATTTTAAGCGAGTTTGTTGTGTTTGAGAGTTTAAAAGAGTATTCAATTAAAACAAGTACTATAAGAAAAATTTAAAAAAATTAAGTCAATTCCTATTTTTTTTCATTCTATTGCAGAAAAGTACTTCACAAATAAAGTTCATTCATTTTTTTAAGTTTATCTGGCGCCATCTATTGGTAGTTATATGTAACTTAAATCTAAAAAAAACTAAAATGAATGAATTAATTTTAATTACTGAATGAATATTTGAGAAAACTGCATTAACATCCAGTGTCATCCACTACAAGTAAAAAAAAAAAAACTGTATTTGAACTCGAGTGGATGAATAAGAAGTATTTTATGAACGATTGAAAATGTGAACAAGATATACAGAGGGAGAGTGTGAGCTAATAGAAGGAATTGAAAAAATTCAACAAAACACTGCAGTTGACCGCCAGATAATTAAACTGTCTCAAGTACCATGTATAATAAATAAATCAGGAAAAAAAAAAAGCTTTATGTACCTAAATAAATCAGGTAGTGTATGATGCTTTGATTTGATGAAAGTTTAACTAATTTGGTGTTAGAAAAAATTTGGCGTTTAATTTTGGTGAGTTGACATTTTTTAGTAAAAATTGCTGAAACGATACATTTGGTGACGTTTTAGAGTTCTAAAATTATAACTTTACAATTTAAGTTGTTAATTAATCGAAATAAGCATAAAAAATTGTATCAATCAATAATTATTCAATTATTTTGTAACAACCCTGATATTTTAAAAATATAAAAATTATTTCCTGTTTTTTTTTTTTTTTTTAATTATTAAGTAAATTGTTCTATTTATTGAAAGTTTAAGTGACTCTGCGTTTAATTTGCAAAAAAGTTTATCACAAATTTGGTGTAATTTAGAATATTTATGTGTTGTAATGCAGAATCGTCAAAAGCCATTTTTTACGCAGTGAATTAAATTTAATATATTTTATTGAAAATTATTTTGCATGCCAAAGTTATGGCAGCATTACATTTTTACCCTTTACTACATGGAATTGCTATTTTACGAATTAATGTTATATTTTTGAAAAACTTAAAAGCCAACATTGCAATGAAGTTAAGTTTTTACACACAGCAAATAATTTAAAATTTTGTCTTATAGTTATTGTTTCATTATTAATTAGTGTTGAATTTCAGCATATTTTTAGATGTAGTCATTTCGCGATAGAAAAGTAATAATTTCTTAATATGTAATATGTATTAAATTCTGTAATATGTATTAATGACAATCCTGATTTACTGCATTTATGAGGACAATTGTATGTAAAAAATGATAGAAACATAATGATTTTAGAATGATAATAAATTATATGAACCATCTAAGTTAATAGATTTTTCTCTAATTTCAATTTGTTTGAAAAATTATTCTTGAATTTGCCATAAATCTTAACAAATTGACAAAAAAAAAATCCGCTATTTACACTGAAGTGACAAAAGTCATAGGATACCTCTTAATATCGTGTCGGCCCTCCTTTCGCCCGGCGAAGTGCAGCAACTCGACGTGGCATGGACTCAACAAGTCGTTGGAAGTCTTCTGCAGGAATATTGAGCCATGCTGTCTCGATAGACGTCCATAATTGTGAAAGCGTTGATGGTACAGGATTTTGGGCACGAACAGACCTCTCGATGATGTCCCATAAAGGCTCGATGGGATTCATGTCGGGCGATCTAGGTGGCCAGATCATTCGTTGGAATTGTCCAGAATGTTCTTCAAACCAATCGCGAACAGTTGTGGCTCGGTGACATGGCGCATTGTCATCCATAAAAATCCCATCGTTGTTCGGGTACATGAAGTCCATGAATGGCTGCTAGTGATCTCCAAGTAGCTGAACATAAGCATTTCCAGTCAATGTTCGGTCCAGTCGCACCAAAGGACCAAATTCATGCGATGAAAAAACAGCCCACACCATTACGGAGCCACCACCAGCTTGAACAGTGCGTTGCTGACAGTTTGGGTCCATGGCTTCGTGGGGTCTGCGCCACACTCGAACCCTACCATCAGCTCTTACCAACTGAAATCGTGACTCATCGAACCATGCCACGGTTTTCCATTCATCTAGGGACCAACCGATAAGCTCACATGCCCACGAGAGTCGCTGCAAGCGATGTCGTTCTGTCAGTAAAGGCACTCGAGTCTTTCTTCTGCTGGAATAGCCCAAGAAAGCCAAATTTCTCCGCACAGTTCTAACAGACAAGTCCCTTATACGTCCCACATTGATTTCTGCGGTTATTTGACGCAGTGTAGCTTGTCTGTTAGACTTTACGACTCTTTGCAAACGTCGCCGGTCTCGGTCGTTAAGTGCAGGCGGTCTACCACTGCGCTGTCCATGGTGAGATGTTATGCCTGAAATTTCATACTCTCGGCACACTCTTGACACAGTGGATCTGGGAATGTTGAATTCCCTAACGATTTCCGAAATGGCATGACCCATGCGTCTAGCTCCAACTAACATTCCGCGTTCAAAGTCTGTTAATTCCCGTCGTGCGGTCATCATCACGTCAAAACCTCTTCACATGAATAACTTGAACAGAAATGAAAGCTCTGCGAAAGCACTGCGCATTTATACCTGTTCTACGCGATGCTACTGCCATCTGAAAATTTGCATATTGCTATCCCATGACTTTTGTCACTTCAGTGTATAATTTACTACATATTCCCTTACATATTACAGTAAGAGATTAAAATGACTGAAGAATCTAAAATATATTGTTTATATGTTATGATGAGATTCGTTCGATTAAGAGGATGTTTGGACATTGAATTTTTTTTACATTTTATTTACAGATGTAAAAGCTTGCACAATTATGCATTTTAATAAGAGTTTATTTAATACATTAAAATATATTTTTAAATTAAATTTTTAAGGAAATAAAAAAAACTAAATTTAAAATGCTCCACGCGACTGAATTTTTACAAAAATTTGACACTATTTAAAATGAATAATTTTGTTTTATGATGTATATTTTGGAATCAGAATGAAATATAAGGCAAAATAATAGGCAATACAATTCGAAAGGTGAAATTTTCTTGAAAATAGAGTCGAAATCCATAAAAATATTTTTTTTTATTAGCATTCAATTTCTTTAAAAAAATGGATCTACTTTTTATTCCGAGAGGTATATTTAAGAGGAAAAATGAAAAATTGAATACAAAAAATATAAAAATCTTAATATTTCATTAGTTGATATTATTGTATATATTTTAGTAAACGATTCCAAATTTGTATTTGCATTTTTATTTTTAAAATATTAAAATAAAATGGGTTCTTCACGAATTTGAAAAGAGATCTGTCGTAAATTTGTCAAGAGATTCAAACCAAATAACACTATGAAAGCCTTTTAATGATTAAATAACAAATCTTTTATAAACATAAAATAAAATGCTAAATGCTAATTGTCATAAAACGCAGATTTCTTTTTACAGAATTTGTATTATTTTTTTTTTAACATTTGTAGGGGCCTCTATACACCAAAAAGAGCAACACAAGTTAAAATTGTTCTTCTTGTTGGCTTATGTAACAAAACTAGATTCAATAACGAAAACGGAGAAAATTTATTCATTCAATTCACCACAAGTTTTCCAAAAATCATGACGACGAAATAGCTATTTCAGTGCTGCCATCTATTGGTGACAGAATAAATTGTTGTTCTGATACGGCAGGCAATACGGAGGCATTTAACCTTTATGCCACAGGCAAGGGCTGCGCCACCGTTACTCACTTAGCACTAACCAGGGGGCACGTGTAGCTTGAAGATAGGCTACGGACGCGGAGTAACACTCCCCCACAACGCTCTACTGTCATATTAGGACCGGGACCTACTGTTTAAAGTGGATTCCGGAGCACTATAAATATTCACGGTACCGCCGGGACACGAACCGGAAACCTGTGCTACCGAGCACCAGAGAGCTAGGGTCCAGACTAATTTGTTATAATCGTTGTATAATATCCAATTAAATAGGAGTATGTATCAATTCCTTTTTTACCGGAACCTACGTTTTAAAGTGAATTTCGAACCACTCCAAACATCCGTGGCACCGTCGGGACTCGAACCCAAAACCGAGCGTCAGAGCATTATACACTCGTCCTTTCAGGTTCCTGACACAATAAATTAATACTTCTGATTATATATTAGTTCTAAAGTAGGGGGGAAAAATCGAATACAGTTTTTAACGGTAAAACTTTTAGTAACAAGGAGAACAGTAACAAACAGATGATAGTGATTTTCTTAAAAATAAAATATTAATGTTTATTACTTAAAATAGTTGTTTTTACAATGCATACTTTAAAGTAGGGGTGGCCCATCTAGAACATTTTTCCAACCCGTGAGATATATCACACTTTTACAAAATTTTATTTTGTAATGACCAAAGTAGTGAAAACCAATGTAGTAAAAAAATACACTATGTAACAATCTTTATTTCAAAAATGAACGGTCGAAAGGATGAGAAAAAATGAACTTCGATTTTAAGATAATATCCTTGCAAATAGAGGACAGATATCGCCTGCTTTATGTATGAGTTTATAGTTATGAGTTCGCAGAATAATTCAATTATACTCCGCGAACTCATGATGTGCGCGCATCGGTTTGCAAAAGCTAAGTGAAAGAGTGGAGAAACACATATTTCACTAGTCAAATAAATATTTTTCAATGATTTCAGTTTTTTAAATTTCGTTTAAATTTTTTATATTTCATTTTGAGTGTTCTATATTTCTTTACAATGTGCGTTGAGCATCATTGTTATTATAGTATCTATGTTTACATTTCAGAATAATGGTAAACACAAAATTAGTAACTCATTATGTTTCAATTCTTCACATGTGTATGGATGTATATAATTTTAGATGCGGCCCGTGGAGTTCGGGTGCACTTTAAAAATGACCCGCAAGTTCATTTGGGTTAGCCACCCCTGCTTAAAATGTTAGAATTCAACTGTCCAATTGCAGTAAAATTTATTGTACATAGATGGCAGCACCATTCATGCTTATAGGTAATTCAAATTTTAATACAGTAGAATTCATTTTTCTCTTCATGTTTCTCATTCGTTGACTAAACTGTATGTTGTAAGTATTTAAAATCAAATATTCTTTATTATGACTTATTAATTAAATTTTTTTTTACTTCTAATTAGGAATTAAAGGGAATAACACCAATGATAATTAATTATCAAATCATAATAGTTTTAACTGAATAATTACTAGTTGAATATGTACAGTGAATAGGAAGTGATATTTATTAGTAATTTAAAATTCATCTATATTGATTTTTTTATGCAAGTGTTGACGGATATAGATTAGAGAAGGGGTGGCCAATCCGCGGGCCGCATGTGGCCCGCCTAGAATATTTTTTTGGCCTGTGAAATGTATCACACCATTACAAAAAATGTTTATTTGATTTTCACTACTTTGGCCTTTATAAAATAATGTATTAAAAATACATTAATTATCATCCATATATTAAAAAATGAATGTCAAAGCTAAGTGAAAGAGTGGAGAAACCGATATCGCACTAGTCAAATAAATGCGTTTTAATGATTTCGTTTATATTGATGTATTTCTTATATATTTCATTTTGAGTGTTCTCTATTTCCTTAAAGTGTGCGTTTAGTGTCCTTGTTATTATTATATTATCTATGTCTACACGTAAGAAGAATAGTCAGCACAATAATAATAATAACTCATTCTGTTTCCATTTTTCACTCCAAAATCTAATCTCAATCTAATAGAGGAATAGATAATTTGATATGCAGCTCGCGGAGTTAGGATGCATTTCCAAAGTTGCCTGGAAGATCATTTGGGTTGACCATCCCTGGATCAGAGTGTCATAGAGAAGAGTAGTTGCCTCTCATTTTACTGTATGTGAGAAAGCTTCAACACAGCATTCCGAATGCTGCATATATAATTATGTCTATTTATTCCTCAAAACAATAATATAAATAAATAACATCCCGTTCAATATCCCTCGGAGCTTCATGAGGTTTTTCTACATATAGATATGCAATTGCATTAGCTTGACTTATCTTTTTAATAATCGTTCTATAATATCAATTAAAAATATAGGCGTATGTATCAATTCTTTTTTTAATGGGTTGAGAACAGAGAATTTCCTAATGAAAATTTTAATAAAGATAATTTGTTGCCTAACAACTATTAATTTAACTCCAAAGATAATTTGTTGCCTACCAATTTAATTAACTACTGTAATAACAACTTTGTTGATTTTTTGATTAATAAAACAGGGTCAATGCTGATATGTTTTCGTCTAAAAGATGTACGTAAAAATGTTTGCTACATAGAGAACAGAACGTAAACATTTGCGTTGATAAGTCTTTCATTTCGAGACAAAGGCAAAGGTTTTGTTCTTCTAGAGTAGAATAAAATCTATTTACATAATTACACTCATGTCCATAAATTAAGGATAATTCAGAATCACACAGAAATTGAACTCTAAAATAAAAATTTCACCTGTAGAATTATCACACACATCTTGAAGAAGAATATGCAAATTACAGGAAACCACCAGATGGCGCGGATAGTACGTCCTAATGACGAGAATGTAAGAGAGGGGTATATAAGGAATGGTGGCAAAGAAGTAAAATTGTTCACAAGCGCTTTAAAAGCCTTTGAAGGCAATAACCGCATAGTTATGGCACAAAGGAAGCATTTGGATGATTTTTTACGTGGTAGAATTATCGGACAACCCAGGAATGTGGACGTACCCAGCTGGAAGTATCCGAGGAACTTGGAAACGCCCAGAGTGTCATCTCCAGGCTTTGGCAACGATTCCAAGATGATGGTAATGTGAGTAGATGTTACAGCACAGGTCGCCCCCGAGTTACAAAGCCGAATGAGGACCGGTATTTAGCAGTTTCTGCCAAAAGAAACAGACGGAGCACAGCATCAGACCTGTCTCGTCAGCTCTCTTCAGCTACCGGTATGACAGTTTCAAGGCAGACCGTGTACAAGGCAGACCGTTGGTCTATATGCTCGTAGGCCTGTCAGATGTGTTCCACTTACCGCAACTCACTGTCGCCTGCGATTAACCTGGAGTAGACAGCATGCATTGTGGACACCGCAACAGTGGTCTGGTGTGATGTTTTCCGACGAGTCCAGATTTAGTTTGCAGTCTGATTCTCGCCGGACTTCCATATGGAGAGCGCTAGGTACTCGTTACCACCAAGAGAACACAATTGAACAACACCGTTACGGTGGTGCAGGATGGCTTGTTTGGGGAGGAATTATTCTTGGTTCCAGAACTCACCTGCATGTTCAGAGTGTAACGATGGCAGGCCACATCTATCGGGATGTCATTCTGGAACAACATGTACGTTTGTTTCGGGGTGCCATGGGTGCTGAATTTCTGTTTATGGAGGACAACGCCCATCCTCACCGTGCAAACATTGTAGACGAATGCCTTCAATTGGAGGATATAACCCGTATGGATTGGCCAGCATACTCACCGGATTTGAATCCAATAGAGCATGTGTGGGATATGCTTGGCCCCCTCCCACCTGTCAACCGGAACTTCGGAGGGCATTGCTTGATGAGTGGTGTAATATTCCCCAAGATCAGATTGATAATTTGATACTCAGCATGCCTAGGCGTTGTAAGGCCTGTATTGCATCGTCCGGGAGACATACTCTATACTAACCATCATACTAACCATGTTATACTGTTTTTTGTAAATAAGTTCTTTTTTGAAATTTGCTCCAGGGAGTAAAAATCGCAATTTTTATTAATTATGCCAAACATATAGCATCTTTTTTGCTCTTTACCTTTTGTTGATTAAATAGACTTTTCAAATAAGTCAAATTTGTTTTGCTTCTGTCTCTTTCTTTGCCTGAACTTCATTATCCTTAATTTATTGACATGAGTGTAATAAATTAAAATTAAAAATTTATTCCAAAAGGAAATAATATTTATAGAATTTAAACGGAAATAATTTAGGCTGAGTAACCTGCTCAGGAAAAATTATTAAAAAGTAAAAATTAAAATAAGAAACTAAAAATTTAAATTCAGTGAAACATAAGAAATAATTTAATGTTTAAAAGATTAAAATTGAGATAGAAATTAAATAAAGTGGAAGTCAGAGAGAGACGTGTATCGTATGACTACGTGGTGACTTAATGAATCAAGGGATAAAAGTTCGATTTCTCCACTGAAATTCTTCAAAATACAAGAATTTTAGCCAGTATTTATGCTAAATATGTATCTAACAAGTAATATAAAAAAAAAAATTTAAAGTCAATTCCTACTTTTTTTTCTCTATAATGCAGAAAGTCTTTTATAAATAATTTTCATTCATTTTTTTAAGTTTATCGGGCGCCATCTATTTTTAGATACATGCAACTTAAATAGAAAAAAAACCAAAATTAAGTAATTAAATTTAATGAATGAATTCATAGCTGAAAAACTGCATCAACATCCAGTGTCATCCACTGCAAGTTAAAAAAAAAATGCATTTGAACTCGAGTGGATGAATGAAAAGTATTTTTATGAACGATTGAAAATGTGAACGAGATATTCGATAGGGAGAGTGTGAGCTAATAGAAGGAATTGAAAATAAAGTTCTTTAAATTCATGAAAACCTTGCGTTATGTGGTCTATTATAGCTACTGTGGGTCCTACTAGCTATGGGTCTAACTGATTAAAAATTCCCTGTAGTTTTGAAACAGCATCAAAAATCTGAATTTGAAATATTTTAGTAAATGGAAAATTTTAGAGTTATATATTACAGAGTGTGGACTGTATAAAGAAGTGGAATATTTTTTAAAAAATATATTTCTTTTAAACTCGTGTTGTGTATATCCTTATTCCCAAACGAAATTTATATGCTTTAATATGGAGTTCTAGGTATTACGAAGATTCTAGGTAGAGTACTATTCTGGACTAGGTAGAGTACTAGAGAATTCTACTAAGCCACTTTCGCATACCTATCGGAGTATTAAGGGTGTTTAATTATAACTAATGATACTTTCAATTTCGCACTAAAAAAGGCATTTTCTTCATGCAGTTACAGTTGCAGTGAAAATGAGTTACTTGAACAGATGAAAACAAATACAGACATACACAGAATAAAAAAAATTGAGCTGTGCGAAAGAATGTTCAGATCTATTTCACACCACTTTATTTGTAGAATTATTTTGTTTATGAGATTTTCAATCTTGATAAAAAAAATAGCTCCCATTAATTGTCTTCTCTATCGACTTCGCAGCCTTTCTTCTAGAAGGTGCTGCTCGAAACTACACAAAAGTATATTCCCCAAGCGAGTTTATTCCCGAAGTCATGTTAAAAAGCACTTTACTTTCTAAAGAAACAGAGTTATGGTTATAAAGCAAGTAATACAAGAGGTAAAAAAAAATTGGTAAATCAATTTCCAGCAAAACGGGCCTGAATTTCCCGAGGGTCTAGCGCTCTCGCTCCCGGTACCGCAGGTTTTGGGTTCGAATCCCGGAGGTGCCATGGATATTTGTAGTGGTTCGGAATCCACTTTAAACCGTACGTCCCGGTCTAAGTCCAAGACAACTATCTAAGTGTTTGCCAGCCGCATTAGAACAAACAAAATTTCCAACAAAACAGTACGATAAATACGCTGATTTATCTATCTACAGGGTGATTATAATTAAAGTCCCACTTTGAAAATACTCTAAAAAAGGAACCCCTCGTCAAAATGAGTTGAAATTTGAACTGAAGATACTCGAAGAAAGGGGAAACGTTAGGCATCAAAACAAAAATTCCAAAAGTATTCCAAATTCCAAAGTGTATTATTAATAGTGGGTGCTGTAAGCGGCATGAAGAAAGTGAATTCGGCTGCCAGTGATATTTTGAATCGAAATGACGAACGTATTTGGTATGAGTTGCACATTCAACCCACTGTAGTGTTCAATGTGCTTCATTGTTTCATGTTTTGAACGGAAAAAATGACTTCCCAGTCATTCAACAGTTGTGACACTGTGAGTGGAAAGTCCATACAGCACGGCGATGTCATACCCGATTGGATGAGAAAAATCGGTGGAACTTTATTTGGAAATGTTTTTCAATGCCATGCCGTTTCCCCTTTCTGTTTCAAATTGGAAGTCATTGTGACGAGCGGTTCTTTTTTTTTACAGCTTTTCAAAGTGGCACTTTAATTATAATCACCCTGTATTTAAAGAGCGTATAGCACGAGGTGACTCAAAAATATCTGGCAAAATGTAAAAGAATATGAAAAAGGAAAAAACGTATAGGAGGTCGATATGTGTGTGTGTGGAAAGATAGTGATAAAGAGATCTGTTAGATAACTGTAACCGGTTCCATAACGTTAATAGTCAAATTCCGAACAGATTTTGAATGGTATCCATCGCTATAAGTACCCGAAGATAGCTGGGCATGAATAAGAAATGGAACAACTGTTCATATGATACATTGTGGGAACATTTTTACGATAACTCTTCAGATTTTCGCACACAAATGGAATCCAAACACATTTCAGCATAAACACCAGAAATTATCTCAAAGCTATTTACAATTCCCATTGGACCAGATGATGTTTGTGTGAATAGGTCCCGCCTCATTATATCTGCATGCATAGATTCATTCTTATGGGAACGGGCTGTGAAACTCCTATTGAGTCTGATATCCGAGCGCCTAAGCGCTCAGTGCCACAGGTTTCGGGTTCGAATCCCAGCTGTGCATGGATGTTTCTAGTGGTTCCGCATCCACTTTAAACAGTAGGTACGGATCTCGTAGGACCGTAGAGCATCTCAAAGCATGGCTATTTTTTAATTCGGAATAAACTTTAAATTGTAGGTCTCTCAACCATATCATTCCCAGACTGTAAGGAAGCAGCTCAGCTCTAGGCACAATGGTATGGTGTAGTAGTCCGATAAAGATCTGGTGGTCAGACTAACAGAAATATACGTGTCATATCTCACAATTTTGCTAATGTACGCCACTCCATGAAAATCTTGAAATACTGTGAAGTGACTAAAAAGTCACTTCACACTACTTCCTGTGAAGTGACTGTTGATGACTCTTTCGAGCATTTATTCTAAAATTTTCAATCCATGAGGTTTTTTTGTTTGTCGCTCTACGGTCATTTTGTGCACACTTTAGGCCAGGGATGGGCAAACTAAGCCCTGGGAGCTAAAAATTCTAGGCAAATTAAAATAAATATAGATTTAGTATACATTCATCTCCTTCTCTACTTTGATTAAATATTATTTTTCTTCCTTCCTTTTTTTCAAAGGACTGACGATCTTTTTACTTTCTCTATTTTTATTATACGAAACATAAATCGACGGAAATAGCAAGCTTTCAATCGATAAAGAGTTAAAAGCTAAAGTTCTGTGTTAGTTATAGGTGTAGATTGGCGTTATCTCCTTCTCGGGAAACAGACATATGGTAATCCAATATAGGTGAATTAGACCTCATATGTGCAGACTGTGCATTTTAAGCTCCAGCCAGCGGCAGCCAGACTAACAAATGAGCATTTAGCCTCGTTCCTTATAATCAGTACATCTCACTTCGAACCTCACTATAAGGGACTTTTAAAAATGAAATCGCAATTTCATTCATCTCATTGACATACTTAAATTGTAATACCTGTATGTTGTTTTTAAAATTTTAGAAAAATTTATCTTGGCCGCCAAAAATTTTTTTTTTTTTTTTCGATTTTTGGCCCGCGACCGAAAAAGTTTGCCCATTACTGCCTACAGTTCCTGGGACCATCCTGGGACCTACAGTTTAAAGTGGATTCTGAGCAACTCACAAACATCCATGCCACTGCTAGGATTCGAACCTGAAATTTGCGGCATCACAGGAAAGAGCACCAATTGGCCATTATGCCGCTCAATCTATGATGGGTTATACAATAGAGCACTAGATCAGGGTTGCCATGTTTGAGGCACACGTAATCCTTACTTAACATTCACTTTGCAGTTTAACATTTACAATGACAGGTTGGCAACTTTTGGCAATAATCTTTACCGTTGCCGCAAAGATAGAAACTGGGCTGCTATCCCTACAACGATTTTCAAAAGAAATAGTTCATTTTTTTTTATTCTTGGTGGAAATATAATATATATATATATATATATATTTATAAACGAAATAAAAAAAGAATGGAATCATTAAATATATTTATTTCCATTCTTTACTTCGTTTTTGCGAATCGATCTAAATTTCCGTATTTGCACATCGTAATGAATGTTGCAGGTGAGCGTCAGTTATATTTGAGTGTATTTTGTGTTTCAATTTCATTTTCGAGGAAGATAAACAAAGGGCCGCCCCCACGATTCGCAAGTGTAAGTTGAAACAAAAGCGCTAATAACTTTTACAAAGTCTGATTTGCTCTGCTATCAACAATAATAGAGCAAACCAGATATTTAGGTACTATAACTGTTCGTATCCAGGGATGGTCACTGAGGTCACTTAAAATGATACAGAGTCTATTATATTAGATGTTCCGAGATGCGCGCGGATCATGAGCTTATACCACTTGTAAACATTTCTTTCCGATATCACCGAATGCCTTCTGCAACATTCTAAACGTTTCCGCAATTCCGAAACTGAATGCAAGTTCTTTGCTCATTTCATTCGGAGACATTTCAAAAATCGCCGGAATCCGTTTCAGCGTTTGACAAAGCCAAGCGTAACTCAAACACTAATGAACATTTTGGAATCAAATTTCACAGATATGTCAAGGACTGTGCCAGGAACCTGAAAAAGAAAAAAAAATTGAAATTCCATAAGCCCCGGGAATTTTAAATTGAAAATGGGTGTTACTTTTTGGACACAATAGTATTTTCCACCTATCCATTGTTCTGTTGCTTTTAGCTGTGCTTTCTTTTTGTTGTTCAAATATGAGCTCTTCGGCGAATATCCAATGAACTATTATTGCATCTGCTGCGGATTTCGCGAGGGAGTCGGTGAGCTCATTTTCTGTAATACTGACATGTCCTGGAGACCACATTAATTCAATGGATAGTTTGGTTTGTGACTCTACGGTCATCTCAGTCTAAACAGACCGGGACCTACAGTTTAAAGTGGATTCCGAACCACTCACGAACATCCATGACTCCGCCAGGATTCGAACCCGAAACCTGTGGTAACGTTCGCCTGTGGTATCTGAAGTTTCGATGTTGAACAATTAACTTAATATTTTTTTTTTTAGAATTGAATAAAGAATGAATCACTTCACAATTATATCAACAAAAACATTTGAGAGCATTAACATAAAAAAAAAAAATGAATCAGAATAGATTTTGGTTTGGATTGTCACTCTACGGTCATTTTGTGCACACTTTAGACGAATTATATCAGGACCTACAGTTTAACGTGGAGTCCGTACCTCTCAAAAAAACAAATAACATAAAAAAAAAAATTTTTATTTTTTTCACTATGTTGCAGAAAATCCTTTATAAATAATTTTCATTCTTTTTTTAAGTTTATCGGGCGCCATCTATCGGTAGATATACGCAACCTAAACCCGAAAAAAACTGTATTCACATCCAGTGTCCTCCACTACAATTTCAAAATAAATGTATTTGAACGTGAGTGGACGAATAAAAAGTGTTTTATGACGATTGGAAATTTGAACAAGATATATATATAGGGAGAATGTGAGCTAATAGAAGGAATTTAAAAAGACGTGGAAAATCATAACATTGTGTCCGAAAAAATGTAAGATTAGATACACAATGCATTTGGAATCACTATTTTTCCCGCCTAAAACCATTTCGAACTCACGTGCACTTTGAGATCACGCGCAAAACCGTTGTCCAAGCGAAGCTCAGTTGCATCATCAGCAGCGCTTATGGCAATCAAGTTTTCCACCTTTTTCACCTACGCTTACAGAAATCTGAGCGCATGCGCTAAAAAAGTGTGACGAAAGAGACTCGTTCATTGGTCAGCAGTCAGGTGACGCGAATCAAAAACAGGTGACGTCACGCCGTTCAGTCGAATGAGGTTTCGATGCGGTCGGTTTTGATTATAGAGTTAGTGGAACAATTGTCGTGGAAGTTGGTGTTTTTTATTTTTCCTCATTCTTTCTATTCTTCATCGGAATTGTAAAAGGTGGATACGATCATCATGTTGCTAAAGTGGTTTCTCATCTTGGCGCTGGGTAAGTTAAGCTATATAATTAATTAATTAATTAATGTTTGTGTTTGGGTTGTTATTTTTTATTAAGAAAACATTATTTTTTTACAATTTAAAAAGAATCTTTTGATGATTGAGTTTTCAATTATGGTTGTTGTTGTTATAATAATGATGTTAAAGTGGTTTCTCATCTGCGCGCAGGGTTTGTTAATTTAATTAATTAATTAATTAATGTTTTGTGTTTGGGTTGTTATTCACTTCCTTCTATTAGTTCACACTCTCCCTATATATATCTTGTTCACATTTTCAATCGTTCGTAAAATACTTTTTATTCATTCTCTCAAGTTCAAATACATTGTTTTTTGAACTTGTAGTGGATGAACACTGGATGTTGATACAGTTTTTTCAAATATTAATTCATTCATTCAATTTAATTAATTAATTTTAGTTTTTTTTAGATTTAAGTTGCATGTATTTTCCAATAGATGACGCCAGATAGATTTAAAAAAATGAATGAAAATTGTTTATAAAGCACTTTCTGCAATAGCGTAAAAAAAAAAAAAATTATAATTTTTTTTTTTTTATATTACCTGTTTAATAAGAAAACAGTGGTTTTTTTACAATTTAAAAATAACATTTTAATGATTGTTGATAATGTGATTGCTATGGTTGTTGTTGTTGTTATAATAATGTTGTTAAAGTGGTTTTTCTTCTGCGCGCTGGATAAGTTAATTTAATTAATTAATTAATTAATATTGGTGCTTGGGTTATTGTAATTATTGGTATATGTTATGTGCATTGGGTTATTTTTTTTAAATAAGAAAACAGTGGTTTATCACAATTGTGATTTAAAAATAATCATTTAATTATTGAGTTTTCTAATTCAGGGAAGAATAAGTTTAGATTTTATCTACTTATTTATGCCAATGAATGTTTGCTTTTTTTAAATTTGTTCAATTCCTTCTGTTAGTTTACATCTTGTTTAAATTTTCAATCGTTCATAAAATACTTTTTATTCATCCATTCAAGTTGAAATACATTTTTTTTTTTAACTTGTAGTGGATGTTAATACAGGTTTTTCAAATATTAATTAATTCATTAAATTTAATGAATTAATTTTAGTTTTTTTTAGATTGCATATATCTACCCATAGATGGTGCCAGATAAACTTAAAAAAATGAACGAAAATTGTTTATAAAGGACTTCTGCAATAGAGGGGAAAAAACGTAGGAATTCATTTAAAAAAAAAAAAATTTATATTACTTGTTTAATAAGAAAACTGGTTTTTTACATTTTAAAAGGAATCTTTAGATGATTGAGTTTTTAATAATTGTTGGTAATGTGGTTTTTATTATAATAATGTTGTTAAAGTGCTTTTTCTTCTGCGCGCTTGGTAAGTTAATCTATTTAATTAATTAATGTTAGTGTGTTAGTGTTCAAGATTCAAATATACAAGATTTGAACATATTTTATTTTATAAATAAATGTTGTTAGAGTATAAATGTTAAACATATTTTTTTAGCTTCATAGAAGCATTATGTTTTAAACATTATTAATACTTGAAGTTAGCTTAAATTTTCAATCTTTTTAATTGAATTCATTTATATGACAATTACTTATTATTTATCAAACAAAAGTTCAAACATTTCATTCCATAATGTTTTTTTTTTAAAGACGTAAAAAATGTTTAAAAAAATAAACTTCAATAAATAAGACTTATGATTTAAGAATATATATAGGGAGATATTATTATTATTAAAGTGGTTGCTCTTCTGTGTTCTCGGTAAGTTAATCTAATTAATTAATTAATGTTTGTGATGGGGTTGATATTCTTTAATAAGAAAACAGTGGTTTTTTACAATTTAAAAATAATCTTTTGATGATTAAGTTTTCAATAATTGTTGATAATGTGATTGTTAGGGTTGTTGTTGTTATAATAATGTTGTTAAAGTGGTTTCTCATCTGCGCGCTCGGTAAGTTAATTTAATTAATTAATTAATTTTTTTGCTTGGGTTGTTATTTTTTATTGAGAAAAATGTTTGTAATTTAAAAAGAATCTTTTAATGATTGAGTATTTAATAATTTAGCCAAGGGAGTTTTATATACTTATTATTTTTGCCAATAAATAAATGCTTGCTTTTTTTAAAATGTCTTTTTCATAATTGTGTATATTTCTATATAGATGTTATACATTTAAATGAAATGGTTAAAAAAATGTTTAAGGACTATAATTTTCTTGTTGAGTGATTTTCTTTTTGAGTTTCATAAGTTCGTGTTTAATTATAAAAATTAAATAAAATAAGTTTTTTTATTGTTGTTTATCATAATACAAATGGATTTGAAGTCCTTTATTAAATTTTTATATACGGTTGATTTTCATTTGCTGCCTTTTAAGATTTGAGATATTTTAGCTAATACGATTTGTATTTAATACAGTCATACTATATGTAGGTCTTTCATTTTACTTAAATTAATATGAGTTTTAAACTGTTAAAATATTTAAAAAAAAAAAAAAATTTTTTATTGAAGTTCCAACTGTGCTATAACTCCTAACATATTTTGATTTTTTTTTAAGCACAAACAAGTAAGGTCAACAATAATCAACTCATACAAGTTTTTTTCCCAAGGTTAAATAAAACATCGATTACATTCTTTTTTTTTTTTCTTTCATTTTATTTTATTTTTTGGGGGTTGGGAGGCCAAAACGGCTCGATGAATAATACTCTGTGATTTGGACTTGAGTAAACTCCGTTCAAAATTCGAAATATGCTGTCGAATCAAAAGTTTCCCTGCGGACTGATGGCCATTCGGTTAGCGCTCTGACCTTTGGGACCACAGGCTCCAAGTTCGAATCCTGACGTTGTCAGGGATGTTTGTGAGTGGTTCGGAATCCATTTTAAACTGTAGATCCCGGTTTAATGAGCCTAAAGTGTGCACAAAATGACCGTAGTGAGAATCATTTTTTTCGAAAATGAAACTGACCCAACACAAAACACGCTCAAACTTAACGGACGCTCACCTGCAACACCCAATACGATATGCAAACACCCAAATGGAGATCGATTTGCAAAAGCTCAGTGAACGAGTGGAGAAACGCATATCGCCCTAGTCAAAAAAAAATTTTTTTAATGATTTCATTTTTTTTATTTTGTTTATATTTATATTTTTTTATATTTCATTTTGAGTGTTATCTAGTTCTTTACAATGCGCGTTTAGTATCCTTATTATTATAGTATCTATGTTTACATGTCAGAATAATAATAAAAAATAATAACTCCTTATGTTTCCATTTTGCACTCCAAAAAATATCAACAGGTGGTCTAAATCCGATTTGGGGATGTATAATTTTATGTGCGGCCCGCGGAGTTAGGATGCATTTCCAAAGGGGCCGCAGAAGCAGAAGAATTTGGAATCTGGAGAATTTGGCTTTTGTTCGGAATGTTTGTAGAATGGGTTTGAAGCCCTTTTAATTTAAATTGAACTTAAAACATTTGTATTTCCAATGGCTATAAATATTCATGGTGTGTGTACCTAGAATTTTCAAACTTCGATATTCTTTTAGGTTTTGTATGTGATAACGTTTCTTGTAGAATTGGGAATTTACGGCGACATTTATCTTACTTTTGTATATTCTTTTAGAGATTCTTGAACAATTCGTTCTTCATGCAGTTCTTGATCTATTCAACATTGCTATATTCATGGGGCTATTTAAATTCGGCCATTCTTGTATTCCGATAAATTGCTTCCTGTACATCGTGCATTATTAAACACTGGCATATTCCCGAGTTAATTCATCCGCTCTCGAATGTTCACACATGACAAGCTGAAATTTGCCGAGCAGATTTCAGTGTTGTTTATCTTTTTCTTTTGTCTTCAACTATTTCAAAGCAGTGAAATATATTCGCGTACTGTCTGTATTACACAAGATGTTAAATAAACAACACACATGCGTTGTGAAAGGAGAGTAATGGTAAATGTTTTACAAATTACATCTTTTTCATGTCAGAC
>BPLQ01013610.1:639816-655492 GCA_021605075.1 Caerostris darwini | reverse complement strand
TTTAAAATATTAAAATAGTTTTAATATTTAATAAGTAATTTTTTTATTTAATTTAATTATTAAGTATTTTTTTATTAATTTTTTTTATTTAAGTAATTACTTAATATTAAATATTAAGTTTAGATATTAAATAAATGTTAATAGTTTAAATATTAATAGTTGAATTAAAAATAAGTATATAATATATGAAGTATAATAATAAAAAAACAATATTAAAAAAACCGAAGAATTTATTAGCAATTAATTATGCCAACATGTTGATTCAAACAAATATCCATCGAAGTGAAATGAATTAATCATTTTTTTTTTTTTTTATAATTATAAAATGTTTAGGAGGGCGTGCCTCATTTATAGCACAGGGGTGGGGTAATTGGCGTTCGCAGATTCGATTCCTTTTGTGGAGAAATTATTTTTTTTAAAAAAATTGTAGGTTCGGTGAAGATTTTTGCAAAAAACTCGCATCAGCAGTCATACTGCTTAGTCGGAGATATCTAATTAAAAAAATGCACAAAAGAATCGTTCTGGATTTATTAATCCTAAGGACACGATGTAGCATACTTTACTAGCGCCCGGTGGCCAATTGGTTAGCGCTCTGGCCATTGATACCACAGGCTTCAGGTTCGAATTCTGGTGGTGGCATGGGTATGTTCGGAATCCACTGGTATTTTCAACTGTAAGGTGATCGGAATCCACATTAAAATGTAAATCCTGGTCTATTTAGCCCTCGCGTGCACAGAATGACCGTAAAGCGACAAACCAAACCATTTTTTTTTTGTTACCAAAGGGGTATTTTGAGGGTAGCGCTGAAGTTTTTGGAACAACATGCCATATATTCTGAAACAAATTAAATTCCCTCTTCTCTTTCCAGCAAAACTAATATAAAATGTGTCATAAGAAAACCATCTTATATTGAAATAAATATGTTTTAACATCTTTTTCAAAAATACAAATAATAAACACTTCGATAATGTGTTTTCTTTTTAATCAATAATAGGAGGTTCTCGGAACTGGTAGCGTCAACTTTTTGGATAATCTGCGGTCTACCACCATAAAGATGCTAGTAACTTTGTTGATGTTCCTAAAGAAACAGAAAAATATGTTGCCTAAATGAAATAACAAACATTCCATTTTTCAAATTAGAAACCTATTACAAATAACGATTAACCCCAACTGAAGTGTTCATCCATTTACAGAGCAGACTTGTTGAGGATGTCGGGTTGTGCTGCTGAATGCGAAATCAGCTGAAACGAGTTTAATGCCGTCACTTAAAGGCAACTGTTTACAAACATCCTGGCTGCCGCAGAAAAGGGCCCAATTGAGGCATGGAGGTCAAAACAGAAACCAGTTTCCTTCGTTCGGGTAACACTGACCCACAGAGCAAGTGGGATCGGCTTTTCAATACACGGAAATGACAACACACACACACAAAAAAATAACATAGCAATAAAACACAAAAAAATTGCTGTTTCTGGTATGCTTGATGGTTCTGTTTAACCTCGTCTGACCCATGGTCACGTCTTTTTGAATTAACCTCTTGAACAAAATGCAAAATAGCATGAACAATGATTATATTCAAAATTGGTAGTTTTCATCCAAACTTTAACCTAATTTGAGATCCTTAAAAAAAAAACCGTACATAGTCATTTTACAAGAAAATTATCTTCTAGTATAAAGTCCATGTCTTTCAATCGTAGAGTATAAATATAGTAGAGCACGCATCGAGTTTGTGAATTCTCACGTGATCATATACCTCATGTGATTTAAAAAACACGATGGTTGTTGTTGTTTTAAGGCAGCTGGCAATACAGACAGTCAATCCTTATGCCATAAGCAATGGCTACACTGCTGTTACTCATGGCGCTCATGCCTGATGGCCGAGTAGCTAGCGATCTGGCACTTGGTACCATAGGGTTAGAATTACGACGGTGGCACGGATGTTTGTAGTGGTTCGGAATCCACATTAAACCGTAGGTCCCGGTCTCATAGGATCATAGAGCTTTGCGGGGACATTGTTAATCGGCGTAGGGGGGTAGCAGTCCTCTGGGTAGTGCTAAGTGAGTAAAGTTTGTGCAGCGCTTGCCTTAAGGCATCCAAGACATTTGTCTAAATGTTTGCCAGCTGCATTAGAAAAAAAAAAAAACCTCACATCAGACACTTTGTTAAGACATATTTGTTTTTTGTGGAATTGTGGTTTAGGTGTATTAGTTGTAGATTTGTCAATTTTTAAAGCATTCAGATAGTTTTATTTTATGATTTTGAACAACTCGACAACTCGAATAATAATAAAAAAAAAGAACGCAGAAAAAAAAAAAGTTGCTGTTTCTGGTATGCTGATGGTTTTTTTAAACTTCATGTGAATAATGCTTGTATTCAAAATTGGTAGTTTTCGTTTAAACTTTAACCCAATTTGAGATCCTTAAAAAAAAAAAAGTGCTTAGTCATTTTAAATTATCTTCTAATACAGGAGTGGCCAACCCACAGCCCGCCGTGGTTATTTTTCAGGCCCCTGAGATATATCACACTTTTACAAAATAGATTTATTTTAGAATGGCCAAAGTAATAAAAACCAATGCATTAAAAAAATACATCATGTGCGCGTCCATTAAAAAATGAACTGTCGAACTTTAATTTTAAAATAATATTCTTGCGAATATGGCCCGTCTTAATGAAGAGTTTGCAGTTATGAGTTCGCAGAACAATTCAATTATAGTCTGCGAACTCATGAGGCGCGCATCTTGGAACATCTAATATATCAGGTTCTATGTTTCACTTTAAGTGCTCGCAGTGACCATCCCTAGATACGCACAGTTCATTGCTGATAGCAGAGCAAACCAGACTCTTAGTTGAAATTGTTAGCGCTTACATCTTCGAATAGTATTTTTTTTTCTAAGACGAAATGGACCCAACACAAAACACTCTGAAACATAACGGACGCTCACCTGCAATCCCAATTATGATATGCAAATAAGCAAATGGAGATCGATTTGCAAAAGCCAGGTGAGAGAGTGGAGAAACACATATCGCACTAGTCAAATACATATTTTTGAAAGATTTTCTTTTTTAATTTCGTTACTATTTATATATTTTTTATACTTGATTTCTTGTGTTCTATATTTCTTTACAATGTCTGTTTAGTATCATCATTATTATATTATCTAATAATAGTCAACACAATAATAACTCATTATGTTTCAATGTTTCACTCCCAAAGAAATGTCTGTAGTGGGTCTCAATCTAATAGGGAGATATATCATTTCATGTGTGGCCCGCAAGATTATTTGGGTTGGCCACCTCTGAGCAAGTATCAAGTCCATGTCTTTCTAACACAGAATAGAAATATAGTAGACCTCGCATCGTGGTTGCTAGTTACCAATTCTCACGTGATCATATACCTCATGTGACTTTAAGATATGCCATGATATCTTGGCGAATTTGGCAAACAATTCTTACTGGTAGCATGGAGGAAGAAAAAGGACGATCATACGACGCTTTTCAAAAGAAGGAGTTCATTTTCTTTAGTTGTCAATAAATGGGACCTGATGGCCGAGTGGTTAGCGCTCGGTACCACAAGTTACAGGTTTGTATCCCGGCAGTGTCATGGATGTTTGGAGTGGTTCGGAATCCACTTTAAAACGTAGATCCCGATGTCATATGACCGTAAGAGCGTCGCAGAGCCTAATCAGACTTCTTCTCACCTCCATCATTTCCAAACTGTAAAGGGGCAACTCAGCTCTAGGCACAGTGATGTGGTTGTCAATAAATGCAAATTTAATTTCTCCAAATATGTAGAATTTATACGCTATTAATAATTTTTTTCTCCAAAATGATTAAAATATAAAAAAATTCATTCATATGAAGTTTTGTAATGTTTTGTTTTATTTCATACAAAAGTATCAGAGTTATAAGCTAAATAACATGTTTTGTATCTATTTACTTCTAGTAAGCAATTAATTAAACAAATGTATGACTTGTGAAGAAGAATTTCTCGGAATGTTGAGAATCGCTTCGTAACGTTTTCTAAATAAATGGTTTGATTTGTCGCTCTACGGTTATCTTATGCACACAAAGGCTAAACAGACCGGGACCTACAATTTAACATGAATTCCGAACTACTCCCTAAGATTCATACCATTGCCAGGATTCGAACCTGAAGCCTGTGGTACCAAAGGCCAGAGCGCTAGCCACTTGGCCATCAAGCCGCTTTCTAACTAAATTAGAATAGGAGCTTAGAAGTCAACGATCGGCGCAGAGCCAACTCTTGTACGAAAAGGCGAACGAATATTTGACCTATCTTTTTGTTCCTTTAGAATAGAAGGACGGGATCTATTTTATTACTACTCTATCCTTTTCATCCATTTATATCTTATTTGTAAACATAAATAGTGTACAATGAAAAGGAATTGCACTAAAGCACGCTCAACAGAATAAGCATCGGGTCTTTTGAAAGCAGTAACAAAGATATTAAAGTAGCCCACAACATAAGAGTCAACGTATTAAATAATATTTTATAGAGATTTTTTGTTGATATTGTTCAATTATGTTCTAAAACAATGGCAAAGGTGAACATCAATATATATATATATGTATGAATATTTTTTGTTCAAATAGGTCAGCAATTGAGAAGAAAGTGTTGTTGTTTTTTTACCTTATGTAAACACTCCCAATTAAAAAAATATGTTGTTCTAATGCAGCTGGAAAATACTTAGACAGTTAATCTTTATGCCATAAGCAGGGTTCTGCACCACTGTGACTCATTGAGCCCTACACAAGGGGTACGTATAGCTTGAAGATAGGTTACGGATGCGTAGCCTCATCACACTACCCCCTCAACGCTCTACGATCCTGTTAGACCGGGACCTACGGTTCAAAGTGGATTCCGAACCACTATACACATCCATGGCATCGTCGAGACTCGAATTCAAAATCTATGGCACCGAGCGCCAGAGTGCTAGCCACTTGGCCATTAGACCCCAATTAAAAGAATATGTAAAGAAGTATCCCCTTCAATTATTATGTTTTTTTCTTCTAATGCAGCTGACAAATAGACCGTGATCTTTTATGCCATAAGGACTGCACCGATGTTACTCACTTAGCACTATCCAGGAAGTGCCTGTAACTTGAAGATAGGCTACGGACGCGGAGTCACAAAACCCCCGCAACGCTCTACGATCCTATTAGGACCGGGACCTACGGTTTAAAGTGGATTCCGAACCACCGCAAACATCCATGGCACCGCCGGGACTCGAACCCTAAACCTGTGGTACCGAGCACCAGAGCGCTAGCCACTCGGCCATCAGACACCCAAGTAAAAGAATATGTAAAAAAGTATCCCCTTCAATTATTAAATACATGTATTCGTTATGCATGCAGAGATCTAAGAGGATACGATTTCGAGGTATAGCCGAATGACAGCCCACTGTGTCATAGAGAGCAAGCATAGAAGAGTCATGTTTTCAACAAAAAGTGGCCACAATTCGTCTCTCAATAAATCGATTGAAAGCTTTTCAGTTCAGGGCCTGAATGGCCGAGTGGCTAGCGCTCTGGCGCTTGGTACCACAGGTTTCGGGTTCGAGTCCCGGCGGTGCCATGGATGTTTGCAGTGCTTCGGAATCCACTTTAAACCGTAGGTCCCGGTCTACTAGGATCGTAGAGCGTTGCGGGGGCATTGTGACTCCGCGTCCGTGGCTTATCTTCAAGTGACACGCGCCCCCTGGGTAATGCAAAGTGAGTAACGTCTGTGCAGCGCTTGCCTTAAGGCGGCCAAGCTGTCTAAGTTTTTGCCAGCTGCATTGGAAAGAAAAAAAAACATTCAATATCGTAATAGTTCATGATGAAATCATAATCTCCACTTCTATTGGCTCTAGAGATAAACTCCAAACTGTTTTCAAAAGCGCCCGATTTGAAAAATAAAACAAATCGCATTAAATTTTGTTTTCATCATGATGGAAAGATCATGATTTCCATCTTGATCATTATTTGCAAGGGGTTGTATATATACTCTGCATCCATATCAATACAGTAATAAACTTATTTTAGGCTCTTTACTTAAAACTGCAAATATCTGATAAACTCTCTTTTTTTTTATCACTGCAATTTGACTGCAAATACACATGTTCACTCAAACGCAACATATGGACGCTGGATCTTAGAAGAACAGCTAAGATCACTACCTCGGACCACTAACAGTTAAGGCTGCTGCTTGTGTTTAAGACTACTAAAAGTTAAGACCATTACCTCGGCTTAAGACTACTAACAGTAAAGAACACTACCTCGGCTTAGGACACATTTTTTGTATATATTTAAGTCATTTGTTAGTCTAATTTTAAATAGTTCGGAATCATTTTGCGAAGTATTGGTCCAAAATTGCACCTCAAACATCTCTGCCTACCACAGAATGCTTCTATGTGTACTATACGATCATGTTTTTAGATAAACTATTTAATATAAACAGAATATCTATATATATATATATATATATTCATGAATTTTAATAATTCATCAAAATAATAATTTTTTTTTCCTTTTTTACTTATAATATAATAATTAAATACATTTATTTTTGTTAGGTCACTAATTTCTCGACCTGAAAAGGGAAAAGATAAGCATCGATAACCTAAAGCGCATTTTTTTATTTTATTTTATTTTAAAATCTAATCTACAGTATTAAAAAAATGGCCTATTGGATAGCGCTCTGTCCGTTGGTCCCGAAAGTTTAGGTTCGAATTCTGGCGGTGGCATGAATGTTTGAGGTTGGTTCGGAATATACGTTAAACTGCAGATCCCGGTCTAATAAGCCTAAAGTGTGCACAAAATGACCGTAGAGCGACAGACCAGTATTAAAAGAACGATATATATATTTTTTTTCTCCCCCCTAAATTTATGGGCCTGGCGCCTGGAGCTCTGCCCCTCGGTACCACAGGTTTCGAGTTCGAGACGAGGCAGTGGCATGGATGCTTGTGAGGGGTTCGGTATCCACGTTAAACTGTAGACCCCGGTCTGTTTAGCTTAAAGTGTGCACAAGATGACCGTAAAGCGACAGACAAAAAAAACCCCCAAACCTCCCTAAATTCAGGAAACCATCCCACTGCTATCGTCCCCCTGGTAACAATTATGGCCCTAAAATTAAGAATGTATGTATAAAGCCCCCAAAAAATGCGTGTGAAGGTCCGTTTTCGAAAATGACGAGGAATCCCATTAATAAACGTTTCGCCAGTGTCACAACTGCCCGCCAACAGACGGCATAAACCGTGTCCAACATCCATTTCGCAAGTCGTATTCCTAATAGAATGTCTGACGGCCGAGTGATTAGCGCTCTATGTCACAGGCTTCAGGTTTGATTCCTGGAGGTGGCATGGGTGTTTGTGAGGGGTTCGGAATCCACTTTAAATTGTAGATCCCGGTCTATTTAGCCCAAAGTGTGCAAAAGATGACCGTAGAACAACAACCCAAACCTCCTTCAACTCAGGAAAAAGGAACACTCCTTTTATCTCCATGGTCCCCACAGTTAAGACTCTGAAATGAAGAATTTATTAATAGGTCCGTCTTCAAAATTAGGAGGAATCACTTTTCGCCAGTGTCGCAACTGCCCGCCAACAGACGCCAAATTTAAACACCGGCATAAATAAGGCATAATTTCTGCTTGCGCATTTTGAGTCTGAGTAGGATTGCGAAACTGAAATGAGCCACCTCCATTAAACTTACATAAGACGTCCGCTCCTCTCTGGGTTGAGTAAGCGAAAGCGAAAGCGAAAGCACTTTTCAGATTAAAGCTATTTTATAGTTCGCGTTTCTTTCCAATTGGGAGAAAATAAACGTAGGAAGAACTTTTCATTACTTATTCAACTGAATATTTGATAAACATTTTATTTTGTAACAGGCCATTTTTTTACATATGGGTCCTATTGGCCGAGTGGCTAGCGCTCTGCCGGTCGGTATCACAGGTTTCGAGTTCGGGTCCCGGCTGTTCCATGGGCGTTTGTAGTGTTTCGGGGTCCATTTTAAACTGTAGGTCCCGGTCTATTTAACCCAAAGTGTGCAAAAGATGACCGTACAGCGACAAACAAAACAAAATCTCCCTAAACTCAGGCGGCATAATGACCAATTGGCTAGTGCTCTAGCCATTCGGTTCACAGGCTTGAGGTTCGAATCGTGGATGTTTGTGAGGGGTTCGTTAAACTGTAGGTTACTGTACTGTTAAACTACCGTTAGACTGTAGGTCCCAGCCTATTTAGCCTCAAGTATGCACAAGATGACCGTAGAGCGACAAACCAAAAAACCAAACCTCCCTAAACTCAAGAAAAAGGGACACTGTTTTCGTCCCCCTGGTAAGAGTTATGGCCTCAAAATTAAGAATGTGTTAAAACCAATTTTGTGCAGGTCTGTTTTCGAAAATTACAGAGGAATCCCTTTAAATAAATGTTTCGCCAGTGTACCCGCCAACAGACGCCAAATGGAAACGGCATAAATAATGCATAATTTCTGCTTGCACATCGAGTCTGAGTCACAAGTCGTATTGCGAAACTGGAATGAGAAACATCCATTAGACTTTCATAAAACATCCGCTCATCTCTGGGTTGAGTAAGCAAAAGTGAAAGCACTTTTCAGATTAAAGGTTTTTTTATAATTCGCGTTTCTTTCCAATTGGGAAAAAAATCCTGGAGAACATTCCATTGCCATTCAGAATTGAGAAATGAAATTGTAAATAACCAGAAGCAAAAACTAATCCATAACTCCTACTTAATAAATACATCACACCAGTTTATTTTCTTTCGATTACGATTAGTTTATTTCACGTGATGATTTTCATTCCGAACTCAATGCACACCACAGAGTAAAAACAAAATTTTGTAATAATGTGCGACCATGGCAAACTCACAAACACCGACAGGGCAGAAAAAGAGCGTATTTTTCGATACACATGTAAGCAGAAATGAATACTCTGACTGGATGACATTCTCTGAAGAATATGTGCGGAAGTATGCAATGTGTAATTAAAATCTGTGCTTTTATCTGTTTAAATGTTGTCGGTCAATTCAAAAGTCTATGGACTTTTAGAACATCAACTTTTGTAGAAGAAAAATACTTTTTTATCAAACAAAAACGTTGTTGTATTTTGGGAAATAAAAATAATTGTCTTACTATCGTTAATGAAACTTAAAAATAATTGTGAAATAAAGATTTAATTGAATAAATTCTCAGTATTATTTTAATTGCTCATTTTAAATTATATGACAGACATTCAGAATCATTACGTTAAAGACTGTTCATGTCTCACGATCATTATTACTATTTTTTTCTTTTTTGTTTACTATCTACAAAAATGCCTATCCAGGGAAATCTTCCCTATTTTTTATTAAGTAAGTAGGAGTTATGGATTGGTTTTTGCTTCTGGTTATTTACAATTTCATTTCTCAATTTTTATTTACATTAAAAGTAATTTATTTTCATAGTTTCACAGAGCATTTCAAGGAACACGAATCATCATTAGAAGAAAAATATAAAATCTTTAAAAATAATGAAATTTTAAAGCATACAAAAAGTTGTTTTTTTTAAAATCAGATTATTTGGGAAAAAGCTATTTTTATTTTTTCTGGTTGCAATATAATACAAATTGAACAATTTCAATATGCCTTAGGAAAATATCATTATTAATCAGCATACTTCGTATTTCGAAATTTTATATCACTCTTTTACTGCGTTTGAATAATAAAATTTTAAAATTATAATGATAGTAAACCATTTTTGAATTTTCAACCATAAACTAGAAATCATGCAAGAGTTATTTATTCTTTTAGGATCCCTTTATTTATTCCAAATAATAAAAAACTCACTTGGTGAATAGTTATTTATTCTTAATAAAGTTTAATTTTAAAATTAGATAACTAAAAATACGAAAAGTATTATTTTGTGTAAGCTTTATATGATTTCGGAATATATTTTGAAATTTTTACACTATTTTCCAGGACTCTTTATTTTTTTGTAAAATTTATTTTATTACATTACAAATGAATATTCAAAGATTTTTTTCACGGACAGGATTTTCATTACGCGTAGAAATATAAATTGCTGGACAAAGAAAATATTTTTATAATTTTGACCTTTCTTTTGTTAAGTTAATGAGAATATCCTTTCCATCAAGAATAATGTGCATGATTTGCGAAAAAATGTACAACCATCGTGCAATAGGACTCTCCAGTTCTAGGAAATCTCCTCTGCCTTGGCAGTGAGTACTGCGGAACTATGTTAAAAAGAGAAAAAAAATTCCATTTCTGAAAACATCAAACTCTACCCTGCATTAGAAAATTTTATTTCCGATATTCAATATCAAATGTTGTTTTCTGTTAACTTAAGGCTTTTTATTTTTATGTTCATATATCTATATTTTCTATTTATCTCCATTACATCTGTGTTTATATATGTCTGCTACGTATTTACGTATTTAGATGCTTCTATTATGCATTTATGTATTTTTATATTGCTTATTTGTCACTTCTTAGTTAGTTTCCTTCCCCATACACTTTGTTTTTTTTACATTTTTTATACTTCTTACCCTCCTATTAACTGTTTGATTTAATTTTTTAATTCCTGCTAATTCCGTGATACTTTGTTTTATTATGTTTGAATTCTGAGTAGATGTACACTAAGTGCACAGGTACTCGACTCTATCCAATATAATAGTAGATTTATACAGCAATATTTTTTTCCCCCATTTCAAAATAAGTTTTTTATTTTTTCATTTATGTAATTTTTTTTTAAAAAGAGGACACTAAAATTTAAAAAATTAACCTATAACGCTGCAAAACTGTTTTAATAAAATGGAAATATTGAATGAATATATCCTACTGAAACACCAAAATCAGTCAAATTAGAATATATTGCTTAAAACGAAATTAATTTAGCAGTCTTCTATCCGGTTAGAGTAATCAGGAATCTTTGATGGACAATCTTTTAAAACGCTGAAACATCTTTTGAGACTAGACCTTATACGACGAAGAATTGTTCTAAAATCCAAGACTACGATTATCTTGATTCATGAAAGCTTAAAAGCTATTTGTTTTGGTTCCTACACAGATATTTGAACTATTTTGAAATCAATATAATGCATCGAATCATGTTAAATTATTCATTTTTATTTATAACAATAAGGGATAAATGCAGGACCTGATGGCCGAGTAGCCAGCGCTCTGAAGCTTGGTACCACAGGTTTCGGATTCGTCCCGGTAGTGCCATGGATTTTTGTAGTGATTCGGAACCCACTTTAAACCATAGGTCTCTGTCTAATAGGATCGTAGAGGGGGTAGTGTGACTCGCGTCCGTAGCCTATGTTCAAAATGCACGTGCCCTCTGGGTATTGCTCAATGAGTCACAGCGGTGCAGCCCTTGCTTATGGCATAAATATGAACTGTCTCTGTATTACCAGCTGCATAAGGGACAAATAATTTTTCTGGGTAGACAATGAATTTCTGTTAGCTTTGGTCTTAAGATATTCTATTTTAGACAAATTTCGAATTGTGTTTCGCAAACCTCAATTCCTGTCAATTAAATTCACATCAGAACAAACCAGAAATTTGCAATTTCAACATCTATTTTACATTGAATCTTTTCACTTCACTTCCGATCGGAAATCTGCATTTTTCACAATGAAATAACGGACTGATGAACAATCGCTCTCTTTGTTTACTAAACAGAGATTCGTGAAAATTATTCCATTTTCGAACACTCTTTTGAATAGATTTTTGGAATCCTTGTCGAACTTATTCCAACAATGAATACGAGGAAAAACCGCAAAATTTGCATTTTTTATTTTGGAAGAAGTTTCCATTTCATCAAAAGCGATGCCATCCTTAAAAAAGGAAAACGAGCGATTCGCGATGAAATAATCGATAGAGATTTCCAAAATAATCGTATTCTTTTGTTTGAGCAGCGGCAATAAATAAAGAGGAAAAAGCGGTTGTCACGCAAAATGGCCATTTTTCCATTCTTCACTCTTCACGAAATGGCCTTCGCGCTATGGATGCAGCCTTCGAATTCCGAGGTGAAGTTTGGTGATTGACGAATGGCAGCATTACTGTCGTCGTTTGGCGAAACGTTGCTCGTTCGACGCGAGACCCTTTTTTTCAAAGAGCTTTTCTCAGCAGAAATATTTCGTTTTTCAAGAATCTGTTGCATCATTTATTTTATTTTTTCTACTTATGATATGTGACAATTTTTTCTTTCGAAGTGGATATTTTTTTTTTTTAGAAATATGCATGTTGATAGTTTTTTTAAAAATTTAGTCTCTATTATGAATTGCAAAATCTCTATTATAATCCAAAAAAAATCACTATTATCTGCATTATGAATCACAAAATCCCTATTACAATCTAGAAAACTCTTTATTATAATTTGTATTATAATCTAGAAAAATCATTATCATATTTTGTATTATAAATCTTAAAATCACTATTATAATCTGTATTATAAATCCCAAATCTGTATTAAAAATTCCCTAATATAATCTGTTATGAATCCCAAAAGCAATATTATAAATCTCAAAATCCCTATTACAATCCAGGAAAATATCTATTATAATTTTTATTAAGAATCACAAAACCTCTATTATAATCTAGATAAATCCCTGTTGTAATGTCTCATGAATCACAAAATCTCTATTACAGTCTAGAAAAATTACTATTACAATCTGTATTATTAGTCACAAAATTTCTATTATAATGTAGAAAATCAATATTTTAATGTCTATTACGAAACATAAAATCTCTATTAAGAACAGGAAAATCAATTATAATCTGGGAAAATCTCTATTCTAATCTATAAATCCCAAAATATCTATTGTTATCTAGAAAAATTTATATATTATAATGAAACATAAAATCTCTATTATAATATAAAAAATTTATATGGCAATATCTATTGCAAATCTTTTAATACACCACACCATATCACTGTTCTTAGAGCTGAGTTGCCCCTTTACAGCTTTAGAATGATGTGGGTAAGAAGAAGTCTGACTGGGCTCTGTGAAGCTCTACGGTCATATGAGAACAGGACCTATAGTCTATTACAAATCACAAAATCTTTAATAGAGATTTCGTGATCATAAAATCTCTTTTCTAATCTCTGTTTTGAATCACACATTTTCTATTAAAGGATAGGCCAAGAGTCGACCGCAGCCCAGTGGTAGCCATCACAAGGTAATGGGCACACAATAAAGGTTCCTGATATACATTGTATCCGATGCTTAGACGATGCGGTTATGATTTTGACAAAATATATATGAATGTCATGGATTGAATTCTTGACATTTGAGGGGAACTCTCTAGTGGGAGTTTTCTGGATTTTCTTCCGTAGCATTCCTCCGCAGATGGACATAGACGTGCTCATTGACATCTGGAAACCTATTTTAGTAAATTTATGTGGAAAGGGGGGGGGGGCCGAATCTAAGTTCTATTTTTAGTACAGAAAACAGGCTTGCAATGTATTCTGCACTTTAATGCCCATTTCAAAATTAAGAGACATTATGATAATAATGTCTATTATAAACAATACAATAGAAACACTGATTTATGTTCCACCCATTTACGCGATGTAATTGGCTTCAGTCAACCGTCACACGTGACATTGCAGCTACGCCCTTAAAAAAATTAGCATATGCATTTGCAATTTTAAATATATATTTGGTAAACGAAAAACTTTACGCCACAACTAAATCCATATTATAACTCTGCTGAAAATCAAATCATTAAACATTGCAATTTGTTTTCGCCATTTTGAAGGCTATACAGAGACAGCAATATTTATTTCATCTCAACTTTGAATAACGGTTTTTACTTGATGGTGGTCCAGCGTCCGCGAATTCGACAAGTTTTGAGGATTTTTTTTTTTTAATGAAAACAATGAACAATGTTATTCAAACTTTACAGATATATTAAATCTATAAAACATTTTGTATGTTTTAAATTTTCATTATTTTTAAAGATTTTGTATTTTTATAATTTTTTTTTCTAATGCAGCTGGCAAATAGACCATGGTCTTTATGCCATAAGGCTGCACCGATGTTACTCACTTTACACTACCCGGGGGGCGCGTGTCACTTGAAGATAAGCCACGGACGCGGAATAATAACGATGCCCCCGCAACGCTCTACAATCCTATTAAACAGGGACCTACTGTTCAACACCCATGGGCAAAGCCGGGATTTGTACCCGATACCTGTTGTACCGAGCGCCAGAGCGCTAGCCATTCGGCCATCAGACCCCTTATTTTTATAATAGTCTACAAAAAAATTATGATTAAAGATAAAACTTTTAAGTAGTTAAGGAGTGGCGCTGAAGTTGCCTTCCTCATCAATATGGACCTGGGTGGTGGATCCAGTTTTGGATCTTTCACTTATGTGTAAACAAAAAAAAACGAACAAGAATTTCTGATCAGTATGAGTGTAATTATCGCAGGAACTAGAATAAAAAAAAATGGCGCGTTGCTGACATTTACATACTGAAAACAGGCTGTTTTTTAAAATTATTTTTAAATTATTTTTTTTACGTTGAATACGTTAAAAAATAAGAAGTATTCAAAGTAAACACTTTTTTTTAGTTCCAGCTATAGGTACACTGGTAATAACTGAGTATAACTGGTACTGAGTAAAATTTGAGACGAATCGGCCGAGTAGTTTTTTTCCCCCTTACTCAGTACGAAATAAATGAGTTCTCTCAATATGGGGTAAGTAAGCATATTCTCAGCTAAATGGGCTGTAGAACTTAAAATATCGTCAATATCATTACAAAAATTTAACAGCATACTCTTAAAGGATTATACTTTCGAAATATCGAAAAACAAATGTTTTTTTTTTTTCTAAATATTTTTAGAAAATTCTAGACCACCAAGTCTCCTTAATCCAGTTGTAAAACGTAACATTGAAATAAATTAGACATCCAAGAAGCTGTTTTAAAAACTTTGCTGAACTTCTTTTCCAGTCGTTTGCAAATTGTGAACCCTACAAAGCATTGAGCTCATTTGCCTTTGTAATTCCAGCACATGTCAACACCGTTTTGCGACTGAATTGAAGGCACTAAAAGCTCTAACGACTCACAAAAGGGACGCATTTGCATTTGCATTTGCAAAGCGTTTATTGTGCATTTTTTTCAAGGGTACTTTAACACTGGAATCGGCTGTTTTAAAAAGACTAAGTGACATCCGTTATTCTATGTGCCTTTTTTCTATTCCCGCTGTTTTGACAAGCATTTTTTCTAAAAGAATAAATAAAATTAAGTGAACAATAATGGATAGTGTTTGGTTCTTTATTTGAATTGTGGATAAATCAAATAGTTAAGTGTTAAAATAAAATAAATTAATAGTTTAAAAAAACTAAAAAATACGCTTTTAGAGTTAATCAATCTAAAAAGTAAAAAATAATTGTTAACATAAGAATAAAATGACTGACGAGAAAATGAATGTCACTGTTCTAAAAGCGTGGGGTGCTCAATATCAATCGTTATAATTTTTCTCTAGTTTCATTCCGAAATGCAGAGTTAGTTTAAAAATGTCATACAAAGCACCCCACGCTTTTAGAACAGTGACATTCATTTTCTCGTCAGTCATTTTATTCTTATGTTAACAATTATTTTTTACTTTTTAGATTGATTAACTCTAAAAGCGTATTTTTTAGTTTTTTTAAACTATTAAT
>BPLQ01013610.1:340166-639416 GCA_021605075.1 Caerostris darwini | reverse complement strand
AAAAAGCTAAAGCTATCGGTACAATTAGGAGTCCGTTGACGATGCCCAAAAATAAAAAGGTTAAAGTTAAAATGAGAATTTTAAGATAAAAGTAAAATAAAACAAAAGTAATTAAGATTAAACAGAATAATTATACAAAATAAGTAGGGTTTGATCAGTTGATTGACTCGCCAGTAGATGGCGCCATCAGTCCCAAAATCCAGCCCAAAAAGTGAGTTACATACAAATATACATACATACATACAAACATACAGGTGAAGCTAATAAAAGCGTATTAAAAAGGAATGATTTGTCTGCAATGGAATTTTTTTTCCTTTTTCTGATGCAAAAGAGGTAGTATACCAAAGTGTTATTAGGCTAAAAGCAAAGTATTAGCATATAAGTAGCGGTATTGAAATATACAATTTGAGATTTAACATCGTATTCAGTTAATTAGCATTCTAGACTTTGATTGGGTTACTGTAAAAATTTAACAAAAGTGTTTAGGTCAAAGGATTCCTATTTATAGATATTTTATTAAAAATTTTTTGTTCACTTACCACTTCCAGGAGATCTCCTGGGTAGTGGCTCACTTACCACTACTCAGGAGATGCGTGTAGCTTGAAGAGAAGCTACGAACGCGGAATAACACTACCCCCGCAACACTGTACGATCCCTTTAGAGCGGGACCTACGGTTTAACGTGGATTCCGAACCACAACAAACATCCATGTTACAGCCGGGAGAAAAAGGGAGTAGCTTCTGTTGTGATGGAACACCCGTAAGTAGAATTCTGGCTTGTCTTCGTGACGCTCTAGAGTCATATGTGACTGGGACCCACAGTTTAAAGTGGATTTTGAACTACATTCGTGTTAGATCCCCGGCAGTGCCACGGATGTTGTCAGAATCCACTTTAAACCGTAGGTCTCGATTTAACAGGATCGTAGAGCGTTGTGGAGGTAGCCTATCTTCAAGCTACACGCACCTCCTGGGTAGTGCTCAATGAGCAACAGCGGTGCAGCCCTTGTTTTGTGGCATAAAGATTAACAGTCTCTAGTGCCAGCTGCATTAACAAATTACATTGCAAACATTAAAACAGTTTGTTTCCGCCATACAGTAACAGCACTATTTATGTCTTCTCACCTTCGTGTAACGGGGTTTTTGCCTAACAGTTCCGATGACTTAATAATCTAGCTGTAAAATATAACATTGAAATAAATTAGAACTCCAAAAAGCTGTTTTAAAACTTTGTGTGCATTACGAACACTATTCAGTCGTTTTTGCAAATTGTTAGCCCTTACAAAGGCATTGAGCTCATTTGCCTTTGTAATTCTACACTCGATACAGCACATGTCAACACCGTTTTGCGTCTGAATTGAAGGCACTAAAAAGCTAACAACTCACAAAAGGGACGTATTTGCATTTGCATTTGCATTTGTAGGCGGGATGCAGAAGCGTTTATTACAGCCATGGCATAACTGTGACACATGGCATCATATCCTCTAGAGCTGAGTTAGTTTACAGTTTAGGAAAGATGTGGGGGAGAAGAAGTCTGATTGGGTTCTGTGACTCTCTACGGTCCTATGTGACAGAGGCGTACGACTTCAAGTGGATTCCGAACCATTACAAACATCCATGGCACCGCCGGGGTTCGAACCCGATACCTGTGGTACATAGAGTCAAAGCGCTAGCCACTTGCTGTAAGGCCTCAAAAAAATTGTCCAAGTGTTTCTCAGCTGCATTCACTGCCTGTCAGGTAGTGTGACTCCGCGTCCGTAGCCTATCTTCACGCTACACGTGCCTCCTGGGTAATACAAAGTGAGTAACGTCGGTGCAGCGCTTGCCTGAAGGCATCCAAGACAACTGTTTAAGTGTTTGTCAGCTGCATTAGAACAAAAAAAGAATAGACATTGCAATTTGTTACCTCCATTTGTAAGGCCATATACCGTGACAGTAACATTTATTTATTCCCACCTTTTGAATACCGGGTTTTTGGCAAATATTTCCGGTGATTTAATCCAGCTGTGAAAAGTAGCATTGGAATAAATTAGACGCCCAAAAAGCTGTTTTAAAACTTTGTGTACATTATGAACTCCGTTCTGTTAGCTGCTCATGCTGTTCAAATTGTTAGCCCCATACAAAGCCTTCAGCTCACTTGCCTTTGTAATTGTTACATGTCAACACCGTTTTGTGGCCGAATGTAAGGCTCTAAAAGCGCTAACGACGTCGTACTCGACTCACAAAGGAGACGCATTTGCATTTGCATTTGCAGGCGGGATGCAGGAGCGTTTAGTGTGCAGCGTTTTCAAGGGTGCTTTAGCATTCGAAACGGTTGTTCTAAAAGAACAAAATGGCATCCGTTATTCGCATGTTTTTTTACTCCCACTGTTTCGACAGGCATTTTTTTCTTAAAAGAATAAATAGAATTAAATGCACAATAATGAATCTGAAATGGGATGGTCTTGGCTTCTTTATTTGCATGGCGGATTATTCGAACAGTAAGGTGTTTAAAAAAAAGAATGATTCGTCTATAATGGAATATTTTTCTTTCTTCTTCTTTTTTCTGATGCAAAAGAGGTTTTTTGTTCTAATGCAACTGACAAGCACTTAGACAGTTGTATTTTTCGATGCTTTAAGGTAAGCGCTGCACCGACGTTACTTACTTAACACTACCCAGGAGGTACCTGTAATTTGAAGATAAGCTACGAACGCGGAGTAACAATGCCCCCGCAACGCTGTACGATCGTATTAGAACGGAACATACAGTTTAAAGTGGATTCCGAACCACTACAAACATTCATGGCACCACCGGGATTTGAACTCGAAAACTGTGGTACCGAGTGCCAGAGCGTTAACCAATCGGTCATGAGGCCCCTGACGTCGTTTTGGAAACTATCTGCGTTGAGTTGAGAAACATCAAACATTGTTCTGCATCAGTATGATGGCCGAGTGGCTAGCGAGTACCACAGGCTTCAGGTTTGAATGCCGGATGTTTGTAGTGGTTCGGAATCCACTTTAAGCCGTAGGTTCCGAACTGTGGTCGAACCCCGAAACCTGTGGTCATTCACTCGGTCGTGCCACTCCGTCATTCAGGCTCCTATACCAAAAACAAATTTATATAATATATATTTAATTCATGCCTAAATTCAATACCGAAATTTAATTCGAATCCATTATTACTATTCGTATTATTATTATTATATATAAGGGCATAAAATTAACATGGCCCTAGGGCGCCATCGAACCTAAATCCGTCACTGCCTACAAAGCATTGAGCTCATTTGCCTTTGTAATTCTAGCACATGTCAACACCGTTTTGTGGCTGAATTAAAGGCTCTAAAAAGCGCTAACGACTGACAAAAGGGATTGCATTTGCATTTGCATTTGCAGGCGGGATGCAGAAGTGTTTAGTGTGCGCCCTTTTCAAGGGTGCTTTCACATTCGACGCGGTTGTTGTAAAAGAACAAAATGGCATCCGTTATTCGCGTGGGTTTTTGTTCCCACTGTTTTGACAGGCATTTTTTTTCTAAAAGAATAATTAGAATTAAATGAACGATAATGAATCTGAAATGGGATAGTTCGCTTCTTTATTTACAGTGCGAAGTATTCAAACATTTGGGTGTTAAAAGAAAGGAATGATTCGCCTGTAATTTTATTTTATTACTATTCTGTGATCTGAACAGTGACGCATTTAGGCTTAGGCCCCGGCCTAGGGCGGCAAATTTTTAGGGGGGGCCAAAATTTTCGAGGTGGCAAAAATTTGAAATCGATTTTGTTTTTTATTAACCGTAAGACCAGATTTGAATGCTTCTTTTCTTGCTTTGACAACCTCAAGATGTCACTATTTAAGGGGTAGAATTATTTTTTAAAATAATTAGTCGTTTAAGCAGTAGTAAATTTAACATATCTAACAAATAGTTACGAAAAAATTTTTTCGTTAAATATAGCATTTATCTATTGACGTGAGATTTTTCATAAATTTTTCTTGAAAAATCTAGCGTTTGTAATTTAATTCGAATCCATTAATAATAATTAATATTCGTATTATTATTATTATTATTATTATTATATATAAAGGCGCCAAATTAACTTGGCCCTAGGGCGCCATCAAACCTAAATCCTTCACTGGATCTAAACTATGTTAAACTGTAGTAAGTATGGGCCTTCATTTATTAAAAAGTTATACACTAATCCAGGGATGGGCAAACTTTTTCGGTTGCGGACCAAAAATGGAAAATAAAAGTTTGGCGGGCCAAGATAAATTTTTCTAAAATTTTAAAGTATTACAGTAAACAAGTATTACAGTTTAACTATGTTAATGAGATGATAAAATTGCAATTTCATTTTTAAACGTTCCTTATAGTGAGGTTCGAAGTGAGATGCAGTGATTCCAAATGCTCATCTGTCAGTCTACTTCTGAAATCATTCTTTCTGAGGTTCATAGTTGAAAACACTTGTTCACATATATAAGATGAAGCAAACATAGCACTGATTTTCTGGAGGTGAGATATTCAATTTGGGAAACTTACTTTCGATAATGATTTGCAAAATTCTAACTTCGGCATATTTAGAAACAACGGCTTGAGATGATTGTTAGATTGCAACTCAATTAATTTCAACTGCAAATCTGACCTCACTACTTCACAATTTACGTTGAAAGGCATGGTAAAAATATCCAATTCTGCTTGAATGGCACTGAAATCTTCGATCTGAAATCGAACTCAAAATGCACTTGTTTCAAGTCATCTTCATAATTCTAAAGTCGTTCTTATCTAGCTGCCCAGCAAACAGATGAAGTTTTAGTTTTATGTATTTCTTTTAATTTGCCTCGGGCCGGAAAATTAAAATTCTATCCGATGGGCCAGATAGAACCTTCCGACGGGCCGTAGTTTGCCCATCCCTGTACTAATTCATGGATTTAACGACTTTTGAATCACACAATAAAATTGCTATGACAAACGATTTCTTGAACATAATGAATCACACAACTGCTTGTAAAAAGAATGTGTTTCACTTTAGAATTCGTTAAAAAGTGAAGTAAGAACTGCAACTAATTCACGCTGGCGGACCCGAGTCATTCCGATTGCGGATTCGCAGAAACTGTCGGCATGCAACCAGAAGGAAAAGGAGCCGGGGGCGAAACCGACCGCCTGGCTAGCCAAGCGGTTTCAGGGTTAGTGGGAGCAAGGTCAACCTGTTGGGTGCTAACTAACTCGTTTCACTTTCACGAATCCGGCGACTCGTTCAGACGGCAACTGACGTAAATCACTGACAACAACAACAACAACAGAAAAACATTTTCTAGTTAAATCTAAACATGTCTTGCAACACATACAAAAGACTGTTTTGGAATAAATCTGAATTTTGTTTTACTCATAAAATTATTATAGCTATAATTATGGAAGCGCGATTGTCCTTGATTAACTTTATACGCTACTTATTGGTTTATTTTTTTAAAAAATTGTTTTCGCCAGCTAATAAGTAAATGTAAATTTGTTGTAAAAGACTGAAATTTTTTGTTACCCATAAAATTATTATAAGTATTGTTATGGACGCGTGATTTTCTTGTCCTTGATCACTTTCAACGTTTTATCCGTTTATTATTTAAAATTTCTTTCACGAGCTAATTAAATCATGTAAAATTGTTCTAAAAGAGCGATTGGTGAAAGAAATTTACAATTCAAAATTTTATTAAAAGATTGCTGTAATGGACCTGATGACCAAGTGGTTAGCGCTCAGGCGCACAATATCACAGGTTTCGGTTTCAAGTCCCGGCGGTGAGAGGGATGTTTGTAGTGGTTCGGAATCCAATTTAAACCGTAGGTTCAGGTCTAACATGATCATAGAGCGTTGTCTTGAAGTTGAGTCAGCCCTCGTGGTTCCTCTCTAAAGTTAACTCACTAACAACAACAACAAAACATTTTCTAGAGAAATCTAAATATGTTTTGCAACACATACAAAAGATTATTTTGGAATAAATTTGAAATTTTTTTTTACCCATAAAATTAGTATTGTTATGGAAGCGCGAATTTTGTGTCGTTTCTTTTACGAGCCTATAATTAAATGTAAAGTTGTTCTTAAAGATAGGCTGGCGAAAGCAACGACAATTTTATTTCAAAGTGAAAATTAGATTGTTTATGAAATTAAAATTTTTTCTCTCTCTCTCTCTCTCTCTCTCTATATATATATATATATTTTAAGATTGCTGTTATGCATTTTGTTCTTACATTACAATTCTAAATTTTATGGGTAATTCGTATATCAACCCAGTCGATTAGACTTACTTACAATAATTTTTAAACTTTTAATGGGAAATTCTCGCCAAAAAGTCTCAGAATTTAAAATTATTTCGTTCTTCTAGTTTATGCGGGAAACAAACGTAAAAAATAATAACAAAAAATTTTATACGTTCGGAAAAAAAAAATGGTAAGTTTTTTTCTGTAAAATTAATCAGAAAGATTTTAGAAGAATTTTATTTATTTAATTTATTTATCGGATGTTGGCAAAATGGGCGCCAACTAATAGAAAAGTAACCAAAATGTATACCAGAAATAATAGAATACTCTCAATAATAAAAATTCTAAATAATAATAATAATAAATATTATATAATAATTATATTATAATAATAATATAATAATTCTAAGTAATAATTAATAAGAATATTAATAACAAAATTCTGAAAATAATACTCTCAAAAATACATCAAAATGAAAAGTATATTCCATTTCAATTTTTATCTTGTAGTTCACTTTTTTGAATGTTTTGAATGCTACTTTTGTGGAAGAAAAAAAAAAATGTAAATCCTTGAAAATCCGTGTCGTCCTATTTTTACATTTTCCATCCAAAAAAAGGAAAAAATACACAAAAAAAAACTTTAAAGTTTTTTTTTTTTTACTCTCATACAATGCATAATAAAGAGGCAACTAAGGAATTTAATTGCACGATATCCCATTCATTTTGTGTCACAGTATTTGCATTCATTTTTTACAATAAGCACACGCACAAGTCATGAATAAAATTTTTACCCCGGATTTTTTTTCCTGCGTTCATTGTTAAAAATGTTCATTCAGGGATAATTATTGATCCAAAAAGCAGGCCTATTTTAATCTATTATTTGACAATAGCCTCCGTTACTCAATGTCATTTTAAAATGAACTTAAAATAATATATACGATTGTATCCAAAAAGTAAGACCCATTTTCGATTTATAATTCCCGGGCTTATGGAATTTCATTTTTTTTTCTTTTTTTACTTTGCTGGCACTGTCCTTGACATCTGTGTGAAATTGCACGTCAAAATAGTCATTAGCGTTTGAGTTACGCTTGGCTTTGTGAGACGCTTAAACGGATTCCAGCGATTTGTGAAATGCCTGAATTTATTGAGCAAAGAATTTGCATTTAATTTCGTTTGCGGAAACGTACAGAATGTTGCAGAAGGCATACGTCGAGCATTCCTATATCGGAAAGAAATGTTTAGAAGTGGTATAAACAGTTCAAAGAAGGCCGAGAACGCGTTTAAGGCGAAGAGCCCTCTGGTCGACCACCAACCTCATCCGACGAAGCTCACGTCCAAAAAATGAAAGATTGGGTGCTGGGAAACCGTTGATTTACAATTAGAGACCTTGCTGATGATGTTGGAATTTCAAAATTCCATTTTAAAATTTCATTTGATGTCGCAGTATTTGCATTCATTTTTTACAATAAGCACACACACAAGTCATGAATAAAATTTTTACCGGATTTATTTTCCTGCGTTCATTGTTAAAAATGCTCATTCAGTAATACTTATTGATCCAAAAAACGGGCCAATTTTACTGTATCATTTGACAGCAACCTCCTATACTCAATGTCATTTTAAAATGAACTTACTTTTGGAAATATCGCAGATCTACACTACTGGCTATTAAAATTGTTACACCAGGAAGAAATGCCAATAACAAAAGGATATTTATTGGACAAATGTGTTATACTGGAAATAAGCAGTGATTGAATCTTCAAGAAATTCGGGTGAATAGATCCTGGGAAATCAACACCCAGAACAATCACCTCTGGCAGCAATAACAGCCCTTGTACGTTTGGTCAATGAGTCCAACAGAGATTGGATGGCATGTACAGGTACAGATGCCCATGCAGCTTCAACACGATGCCCCAGCTCATCATCAGTAGTGACTGGCGTATGATGACATGCCTGTCTTCTGGGTTGCTGCGGCCTGGTGGCCAATTGGCTAGCGCTCTGGCCTTTGGTATCCCGGGTTTCAGGTTCGAATCCTGGCGTTGTCATGGATGTTTGTGAGTGGTTCGGAATCCACGTTAAACTGTAGGTCCCGGTCTGCTTAGCCCTCGCGCGCACAAGGTGACCTTAGAGCGACAAACCAAATCTTAATTGCTAGTGATAGGGGGTCGTTGAGTATTACGTATTACCATCCTGAACCCATCGACTCCATATTCTGCTAACAGTTTTTGGATCTCGAGCTGCGATACGATAAACCGCAATTCCGAAACTCTACAATTCGACCTTTATCAAAGTCAGAAACGTGTTGGTACGCATTTCTGCTTCTTACACGAGGCATCACAACAACTTCTCACCAGGCAACAACGTTCAAACACAATTTGTGAACGAGAGCCCGGCTGAACAATTTCATTCATATTGTAGGTGTCGGCGCCTGCTTTGTCTGAATGCGCTGAAAAGCTAATCATTTGCGTATCACAGCACCTTCTTCCTGTCGTTTAAATTTCACATCTGTAGCATGTCGCAATTTTGTAGTGTAGCATATTTAATGGTCAGTAGTGTATAAAAAAATTAGATAAGAAATTCTTCGTCCTAATACGTTAGTTTCCCAATGGCCAACATCCTACCACAATTTTTTTTTAATTTTTCAGAAAGCGAAACTGCTATTTTCTTTCTTCCTTTCCGCTTCCTAACGGATTATTTCCTTTTTGAAAACAAACGGAAAGTCCGTTCCATTTGAAGGAACTTCAGGAGAGGGGGGGGGGGGGGTGAATCGCTAAGAGAGGAGAGAAAGGAAGAACCAGCAATGCTTGACCGAGCCTTAAAAAAAATTTTTTTCCTATCTCCAATGAATTTTTTCTTCCTCTTCAAAAGTATTTACGTTTCTTACAGTCCGTGAACTCACAGGGTCAAGTTTAAGCATATAAAATACATTCTGTGGAAAAATATACCGACAATCTATTTAATTTATATTATTATTATTTACTGTAATTAATTAGTGGCCGATGGCCGAGGGGCTAGCGTCAGGCACTCGGTGCCACAGGTTTCGCATTCGAGTCTCGGCGCTGCCATTGATAGTTGCAGTGTTTAGTAATCCACTTTATACCGTAGGTCCCGGTCATACATGATCGTAGAGCGTTGTGGGGGTAGTGTGACTCGCGTCCGTAGCATATCTTCAATCTAAACGTGTCCCCTGTGTAGTGTTCAATGAGTAACAGCAATGCAGACGCTGATGGCATAAGAATAAACTGCCTCTGTTCTGCCAGCTACATTAGAGCAACTGTGATTGAAAGAATTATTAAACTATATACTCGGTGCAAAAGTCTATTAAGTCTTTTTTAATATAAAAGGAGATGTAGTGTACAATTCGTGCTTGTTAATGAGCAGTTACATTTCAAATGCATAAATGAATCAACATTTTCGTGGACATTTGATAAACGATCATTCAAACCTTGCTATGAATAAAGCCAAAAATTCAATTATATCATCACACAGTAGCTGACATTAAAAATATATCCGGAATATATGTCACTTTAATTTTTTAATATTAAAATATATCAATTCATTAATAAGATAAAAAAAAAATTATTATGAATCCTATTTTTTTTTTTTTAGATTATCTATGATAAAATTAAATATCATTACCCCTTTTTTTTATTTAAAAAAATGGTAATAAAAAATACTAATTTGTTAATATTATTTAATATTAACAAATAAGTATTTTTTTTACATAAATCACTCAAATAAGATTTTTGATACGTACTATCAGTCGTAAATTGCGCTACAAATGAATTTTGTTGTAAACCAGGGGTGGCCAACCCTTTGAATCTTTTTCCGGCCCGTGAGATGTATCGCACTTTTACTAAACATATTTATTTTATGTTGGCCACGGTAGTAAAAACCAATGTATTGAAAAAATAAATTATGTGTGCATCCATCTATTCAAAAATGAACTGCCGAAAGAATGAGAAAAAAATTAACTTTGGTTTTAAAATAATATTCTTGCTAATATATATTTATAGATATATATTCACAAATATTATATATATTTATTTATGAGTTTACAGTTAGAATTTGCAGAATAATTAAATGATATTCTACGAACTCATGATGGACTCATGAAGAAAGAAATATCGTACTAGTGAAATAAATATTATTTAATGATTTCATTTATATTTATATATTTTTTATATTTCATTTTGACTGTTCCATATTTCCTTACAATGCGCGTTTAGCATAATTATTATTATGTTAGCTAGGTTTACATGCCAGAATAATAGTAAACACCACAAAAATAATAACTTATTTTGTTTCAGTTTTTCACACACGTAAAATGTCTGTAGTGGGTCTACATCTAATAGGGGGATATATAATTTTATGTGCTGCGCGCGGTGTTAGGACGCATTTCCAAAGAATTTAATTATTCTGCAAACTTATACTCGTCAACTCATCCATAAAACAGGCGACATCTTTCATATATTCGCAACAGTATTATTTTAAAATCAAAGTTCATTTTTTCTCCTCATTTCGACAGTTCATTTTTGAACATATAGATGCACACATAATGTATTTTTTTTAATACATTATTTTATAATGTCCAAAGTAGTGAAGACCAAATATATTTTGTAAAAGTGTTATAAATCTCACTGGCCGTAAAAATATTCAAGGCGGGCCGTGGGTTGGCCACCCCTGTTCTAGAGCATCACACGTAAAGAACTAACAATAGTAATTAAACTTCTGTCATGAAACAAAATCAAAAATCTCTATTGTCTCGCCACACATTAAGTTATCGTGAAGAGCTAGAAACGAACCCCAAACCTTTTTTTAAACCGACACACTAACCTTTTGATAAACATCGTTTGCATGCGAGTGCAACTCAACCCGAGAAGATGGAACAATCGAGAGAGAGAATAAAAAAAGAACGTGCCCGCGGGCCAGGATCGTTTGGTCAGCGAGTCCTTCGTTCTAAAGTTAAGAGAAGAATATTCTGAGCAACCCTTTTTTTTAATCAATACATCATGTGTGTCATTAACCCTAATTCTTACGTGACCATTTTTTTTAAAAACTTGTTCTGTTATGTTCTTTTAATGCGTTACGTTGTTGCCATCCTTGTAACCTAAATCTTGAGACTTGACATGTTGGTGAATTGTTTTTTCACTTCGATAAAAAAGGGTTGTTTTCCTAACACTGTTTTTTTTTTTTTAAAGAATATTTAGCGTAAAGCTTTTGTATGGTTTCAAGTCACAGTGATGTGGATATTCAACAAGTATGTACAGTCAACTTGTCTATACACCTCATTGATTCGCCGAGTGTTATAAAGAAACTGTCGTTGAGGTTACTTAAAGTGAAACATAGCGAGTTGGCCAACTCTGTAATATAATAACAATAATTCAAACATAGCATAGTTATATAAAATAATTTAAACACAGCTTTGGGCAAAAATGCATTAAATGAAATGAAATGCATGCATAAATGAAAGTTAACCAAATTAATCTTACCAAAATATATCAAATCTCTTTTTCCTACTTAGACCTGGTTGTGGCATACCCTTTTGACATTTACTGAAATGTACTTTACAATATTATTTGTCTATAAATCAAAACAAGATACTAGTTTTTCTGCCTGTATTTTTTAAAACTAAACAATTAAAAAAGAGTCTTATACTAAGAAGTACAATTTTTCTTTGAATTTATTTATCTTTTCATATAGTGTGCAGCCAAAAATTACGAAAACCTTTTGTTAATTTTTTTAATTAAATGATAACATTATTGCTTAATTATTTCTATCAGTCAATTTGTTATTGCCTAAAAAATTACGAATGCAAATGATGTCATAACTCTTTGAATCACAGCAAGAATAAAATAAAAACGCATTCTTTTTATGTACAGAAACTTTAATCAAAGTAATACTTCCTTTCTATTGGCTCTCCTTATCAGTTAAAGTTATAGTTTATTTTTTTCCATGGTAATAAATATCGCAGATATACAATAAGCTTGCAAGTTATTTGGTCACCTCTTGTTGCCGGGAAAAAAAAAACTAATTCATCTTAATCTTAAAAGGTTATCAGAGTTAAGTCGTGTTTTTGGAAATTTAGGGCAGCCACACCAAGCAGCAAAATAACCAATGATATCTTAATTTATGCAAGTTGGGTTTCTAATATTTTCTGTGTGGGGATGTATTTTGCAATCTTTAGGATAACGTTATTCTCAACATTAGAGACAGCGTGGCTTAAAACCACAATTAAATGAACTATTACATCAGAAGCATTGTGTCCCAATAGGTTATTTTTTAAAATTTTTACACAAATATATGTAAGTCTATTTAGTTTGAAGATGTCTTCACTATTCTCTTTACGAGGCAAGAATCTGGGCTAGTTTTTCAACAAAAGCAACTCGTGTCTTCAAACTCCTTCAACCAGCGCTTGATGCTGTGGCGATGCGGTGGTTCTCTACCAAATTTCACGCGGAAATGTCTTAGAACGACGATAAACGATAATGTTTTAAATTATTCCAAAACACAATATGCTTTGTCGTGCATGGATGGGCGGCCTGATGGCCGAGTGGCTAGCGCTCTGTTCTTTGGATACCACGGGCTTCAGATTCGATTCTTGGCGGTCGCATGGATATTTGTGAGTGGTTCGGAATACACGTTAAACTGTTCTAGGTCCCGGTCTAATTACCCCTCGTGAGCACAAGATGACCGTAGAATGACAACCCAAACCCAAACCTACACGCTAAGGCGGTTCTATACATTTTTTCCTACTTATAACCTTAAAATTATTGCGAATTATGTCTCACTTGTATAAGACGAGAATTTTTAAACTTTTAATGGAAAATTCTCGACGAAACATTTCACATCATTAAAAATTATTTCGTTCTTATAGTTTATGCGGGTAATAACCGTAATCTAAAAAAAAAAAGACGTTTTTATACATTCGGAAAAAAAAAATGGTAAGTGTTTTTCTATAAATTTAATCAGAATGATTTTAAAAGAATTTTTTTTATTTATTTATTGAATGTTGGCGAAATGTACTCCCGGTATAATAGAAAAGTACAAAAAAGTGCCATGACTGTTTGTGAGGGGTTCGGAATCCACTTTACACTGTAGGTCCCGGTCTGTTTAGCCTAAAGTGTGCACAAGATGATCGTAGAGCGACAAACCAAAAACCTGCCAAGTGATTAATAGTGACTCTAGCGGCGATTTCAAAACAGGAAGAGCTTTCACTGATGTGATAAAACTTGTGTAATCGCAGTTTGAATTGATTTATTTCGGGTGATGAATCAATTGCGGAATTTATACTATGCTACTCTTCTTGTCCCATTCAATGTGAAATACCCTGTATTGAGCAACATAGCAACCGAGCATCCTTGATAAACATTCCTCCGGCAAGCGAAATACGCACTGATCCATTGAATTATTCCTCTAATAAAATAATTGAGGTTTGTCGTAAAACACGATTATAGAACCGAATTAAGGAGGAGGTGGTCAGGTGCATAACCCTCTTCGCCAACATCGTACGATATATTTTTAAACTGATTATTTAATATAATATAATCTGTCTATAAACTTTCTATAGTTTCATTTTAAAACATTGGAATGCAGTATGCGTTTAAAAATTTATATCTTTTTCTTATATTAAATGTAATCTGTTCTCAAAATTTGATGATAACGTATTGGCAGCAATGATTTTAATGATTTCTGTATTAACCCTGTTTTAATGCAAAACACTTCAATTGTTTGCGACCTGATGGCCAATTGGCTAGAGCTCCGGCACTCTGTGCCACAGGTTTTGTGTTCGTGTCCCAGCGGTGCCATGGATGTTTGTAGTGGCTCGGAATTCACTTTAAACCATAGGTCCCGGTCTCATAGGATCGTAGAGCGTTATGGAGGTAGTGTGACTTCGCGTCCATAACCTATCTTCAATCTACACGTGCCCCCTGGGTAGTGTTAAGTGAGTAACGTCGGTGCAGCCCCAGTTCTATTAATCTTTATGCTTAAAGATTAATAGAACTGGGCTATTAATCTTTATGCTTAAATATTATGCCCAGTTCTATTAATCTTATTATTAACTATCTCTGTTTTGCCAGCTGCATTAGAACAACAACATTAATAGAATACAGAATAGAAGGTGGTTTGTATTTTAACGGCGTTTCGTTTATTATGTTTAAATACCACCATTATCAATACCGAGCCATTTAGCTAGTAATATATATTTTAACATCGATAGCAATTCATTTATTAGGTACAAAAAAACTTCAACTTTGGACGTCTTATGTACAATGTTTCCTTTGCAAATCGATTTTGATATTAATCGAAAAAACTCAAACTTCGTTTTGTTTTGTTTAATTTCATTTGTAATATTTTTTTTATTTATTGAAATATTTTATCAGATTTCTGTTTGACTCAATTCTATTAGTTCTTAATATCATTGAATACATTTTAATTATTGTTATCACTATTATTGCAATTCATTCTAAATAAATATAAAATCTGGAAAGAAAATCAAAATGGGATAAAAAATAAAGCAAATACTACTATGTCCGGAGTGATTCTCGGAGCTTATTAGATTTCAGTTTTTTTTTTCTTAAGTTGCTGACATGAAAATATCCAGTATTTTTTTAGTTACGCTTGGCTTTGTGAGACGCTAAAACGGATTCCGGCGAGAGTGTCCGAATTCATTGAGCAGAGAACTTGCATTCGATTTTGTTTGCGGAAACATATGCTTGTTTGCCCACATCGTTCCACAATCACCGTATTCCCGTGCGACTTCTGGCTATTCCCCAAACTCAAAAGATCACTCCGGGGACCCCGTTTTGAGTCGACTGAACAGATTCAACGTAAATCGCTTTGAAGGCCATCCCTGCCGATGTCTTTTTAGCATGCATCGAGGATTGGACAAAACGTTGGAACAAGTGCATTGTGTCCGGAGGGGATGACTTTGAAGGCGATGAAGTAAATTTTGAAGGATAAATAAAGAGTTTTTGAGAAAAAAAAATACTTGTTCTTACTTTTTGGGCACAGTAGTATTGAATTGCAACGTCTAAATATTAAATTAGTACTTGTTGAAAGTTCGATTCATTTCGTCTTCGTTTGAAAAGAAAATTTCAACTATTTTATAGCATTCAAGTAACTTTTGCTGAAACAATAGGATAGATTTAATATGGGCAGTGGTTGAGATGCGTTGCCGTTGGGAAAAATATTTCCTCTGTCGTTACGGACAGAACGGGAGAGAGAACACGTGACGGCGAAACAGATAATTTGCGCGCGAAGCACGTCCGCAGTAATCTGATGCTAATTCTAATGAAATGCGCTATTATGAATGCGACCGGCCGAGCGGAAAGATGGAGTTATCCGACCCATGCCTCGACAACAAAAACCGGGAGAGTTAGTTTTATCCCTGTTTTCGTAGTCATTGTTTTGCATTGGCAATAACAAACACTTTTCTCACACTTCACATAAGAATTCAGTTGCCATTTCAAACCATGCCATTTCAAATTCATAATTATTTTTAGTTAAAAAATCACGTAAGAATTTTTTAAACGTAATAGAATCGTTAATTGTTTAATAGCGTATGTAGAATCGTCTGTTTTAACAATACACAAATACAAATATGCTTCAAAACCATACAAAGTCAAATTCTCGAGAAAATTCCTGAGTATTAACATTATTCATGAATAATTTCAAGAGTTAAGGGGCCCAAAACTACCATTTTTCCGCCAAATTTTTCAAATTTGGAACATCACTTTATTTGGCTTGCTGCACTTTTTGGATCGCGTCACGAACCCCTAACCAGGACAACGTCATGTTCACACATGATTAAAAAAATGACGATAAAAATAATTTAATAGCAAAATCGCACCCTTTTTAGTTGAAAACCATCATTAAAAATTCGAACTGTGTATTTCAGGGCTTGTTCTGCTGAGGTATCGTAGTGTGATAGTTTGTGTTTGCTTCTTAATAACTTGCTGCAATGAGGAGGAAAGGAAATAATAGACATATTAATTAAAAAGTATAACAACTGAAATTTGCTCGGCAAATTTCAAATTATCATGTGCGAACATTGGAGAACGGTTGAGTAAACTCAGGAATGTTTGATAATGAAAGAAATGTATGAAGCAATGGATTAAAATACTACGAGAATAGCCAAATTCAAATAGCCACTAGAATATAGCAATGCTGAATAGATCAAGAACTTCATGAAGAAGGAATTCTTCAAGTTTCTGTAACGGAATATACAAAAGTAAAATAAATGTCGTCGCAAATGAAAGAATGAAGTATTTCAAATACAATAAGAAGCACTATACAGCTAAATAAGCAAGGGAAAATGCGAGGAGAAGATATGTATCAACGCACTAAGATTACGAGTATAGCCATAGGATATACAAATGTTTAAAATCACAACCCAAAACGTGAAAAGGGCTTCAAACCCATAGTACAAAACACTTCAAATAAAAGCCAAATTCTCCAGAAAATTCCTGAAGAACTATTGTTATTCATGAAGCATTTCAAGAGTTAAGAGGCCCAAACTACCATTTTTCCGCCAAAATTTGCAAATTTGGAATATTATATCAAAATGTGCAATTTTGGAATACATTTGGAAGCACTTTATTTGCTTGCTGCACTTTTTAGATAACATCACGGACTCCTAACCAGGACATCATGTTCACACATGATTAAAAAAAACGAAGATAATAATAATTTAATAATAAAATAGCGCCCTTTTTAGTCGGAAACAATCATTAAAAATGCGAACTATGTATTTCAGGGCTTGTTCTGATGAGGTAGTAGTAATAGTTGATATAGTATATTTGATGAGGTAATAGTAATAGTTCTGATGAGGTAATAGTAATAGTTCTGATGAGGTAGTTTGCTTTGTAATAACTTGCTGAAATAAGAAGAAAAATAAATTGAACTATCTATTCAAGTCCAAGTAAAAGTCCAGCCTGTTTTTCCTAAGCAATGCACGCCTATAAAATGCATTGACGAAGCACTGCACGTTCATTTTTTTATTCTAATTTTTCTTTCTTTTTATTATTTATTTATTTATTTATTCTTTTCTACGTCAGCGAATAAGCGCACGAACCCTCTACACGAAAACGCCCCAAATACCCCAATCGGTTACCCTCAACAAGTTTTATCTTTTTTTTTTTATTTTAATCTTTTGTTTATTTTTTATTTAAAGGATAATGCTCTTAGGCAAAACCCACTCGCGTTAGGACTGTTAACCGTGCCTTCACCTTATCCGGTCCTCCCACTTTTCATTCGCAGCAGGGAAGATATCCTGCTGAAGACTTTTTTTTTTTTTCGGTCGTAATGAGACCTTTTTTTTTAAAAACTCTCTCAGATATTTGTATAATGTATAAGTTATTTTTACCTTAACACTATAATATCTCTCTTAGACATTTAACGTAAATATAAACATATCTAAAATTCACTCAGATATTTAACGTCATGTAAATATATCTAAAACTCTAGATATATTTACATTACGTTAAATATCTGAGAAAATTCTCTAAAGATATTTAATGTAATATAAATATATCTAAAAATCTCTGACATATTTAGATTACTTTAAATATCTAAAACTCTCTCAGATATTTAAAGTAATATAAATATGTCTTAAAATCTTTCAGATATTTGTATATTGCATAAATTATTACAGTGTGAAAGGGGAAATAGGATGAATTACGACGGGTCCAAGTCCTGTAATAATTATTTCGTGTATTATAAGTTACGTATAGGAAAAATATCAAAATTTAATGACAAACCTAAAAAGAAAAGTGTGACCTGCAACCCCACGAGAGAAGTCTTATAAGTGTTATGCAGTTAGTATTAATAGTTTAAAAAAACTTAAAAACACGCTTTTAGAGTGAATCCAACTAAAAAGTATTAAAAATAATTGTTAACATAAGAATAAAATGACTGTCACTGTTCTTAAAGCGGGGGGTGCTCGATATCAATCGTTATAATTTTTCACTAGTTTCATTCCGAAATGCAGAGTTATTTTAAAAATGTCATACAAAGCAGTGACATTCATTTTCTCGTCAGCCATCTTATTCTTATGTTAACAATTATTTTTTACTTTTTTGTTGGATTCACTCTAAAAGCGTGTTTTTTTAGTTTTTTTAAACTATTAATTTATTTTTTACTTTTTAGTTTGATTAACTCTAAAAGCGTGCTTTTTTAGTGTTTTTAAACTATAATATTTAAATGAGATCCCCCCGTACGGAGGACTGGTTCCTACAATAATTTAATTACGAGTAAAACAAAGGCTAAATGCCAATATGCCGAGCCAGCCAGGATTCGAACAGGAAATCTCCTAATCCGTAGTCAGGCGCGTTATCCGTTGTGCCGCTGTCCCACGTAGGTTTGAATGTCTGAAAGATGCCTGTAAATGTTTCTTTGCAGCTTAAATAGTGTGTATGAGGAGGAACAGATCTCCAGGGGAAAATTGATCGCCGATCAAGATGGCTTTTCAAAGGCTGTGTGTTTTAATCACTAATCCTGGCGATCCTAATCATGATGAGATAATCAAAAATTATTTATCAAAATATTTTATTTCCGTCGGTCCTTGATAAGTCTACAACGTTTCAATTAAATCGGATCGCTTAAAGTATGGCAAAATCGAGTCCAAACAGTCAGTTACATACATACATACAAATATACAAACAAACATACAGGTGAAGCTAATAAAAGCGTATTAATAAAAGAGGGTGCTACAGTAGGTGTTGCCAGATATAAGAAAGGCGAAGTTACGAACCATTTAAAGCAGGGGGTGGCTTACGGGGATCCAGATGATCTTGCGGGCCAATTTGGAAATGCATCCTGACTCCGCGGGCCGCATATAAAATGATACACCCCCCTATTAGATTTAGACCCACTGTAGACATTTTTTGCGGAGTGAAAAATTCAAACATAATGAAGTGTTATTTTCGTTTTACCTATCGTCTTACGTGTAATCATAGATAATAATGATACTAAACGCACATTGTAAAGAAATAGATAACACCGAAAATGAAATATAAAAAAATATATAAGTATAAACGAAATACAAAAAAAAATAAAATTATTAAAAAACTATTTATTTGAGTAGTGCGCTATGTGCTTCTCCACTCTTTCACTTAGCTTTTGCAAATCGATCTCCATTTGGGTATTGGCACATCGTAATGGGTGTTGCAGGGGAGCGTTCGCTATGTTTGAGCGTGTTTTGTGTTGGGTTCATTTCATTTTAGAGAAAAAAAAAAAAGAAAAAAAAACGATTCGCAGGTGTAAATTGAACACAAAGCGCTAACATCTTTTTAATACGCTTTTATTAGTTTCACCTGTATGTTTGTATGTATGTAACTGACTTTTTCCCTTGGAGATTTGCTTCTCCTCAAATACACTACTAAAGCTGCAAAGAAACATTTACAGGCATCTTTCAGAAAGAAAACAGTTGATACTTTTTAATACGCTTCTATATTAGTTTCACCTGTACGTTTGTTTGTAACTGACTCTTTGGGCTCGATTTTGCCCTATTTTAAACGATAGCCTTTGTTTTACCCACAATTACATTATTGTAAGAACTATAGTTCCAGTCCTCCATACCGGGACCTCATTTAAATATTATAGTTTAAAAACACTAAAAAACATGCTTTTAGAGTTAATCAAACTGAAAAGTAAAAAATAATTGTTAACATAAGAATAAAATGACTGACGAGTAAATGAATGTCACTGTTCTAAAAGCGTGGGATGCTTTGTAGGACATTTTTAAACTAACTCTGCATTTCGGAATGAAACTGGTGAAAAATTATAACGATTGATATCGAGCACCCCACGCTTTTAGAACAGTGACATTCATTTTCTCGTCAGTCATTTTATTCTTATGTTAACAATTATTTTTTACTTTTCAGTTTGATTAACTCTAAAAGCGTGTTTTTTAGTGTTTTTAAACTATTAATTTGTACGAGATTTCTGAAATTGGAAAATTTCTTTCTTTATGTATATACTTGTGCGCGGTTGTATAACATGCGCTAAAAAATCGATTTTCATAATCTTCATCGAAATTTTTTTCAGACAGAAGTTTCTTACATCAAGTAAAATTAAGTAATTTTTCTTTTATTTCTAGTTCATCAGATCTAATCTTATAATACCCTATAAAACAATAGAAAATTAAATAAAACGATTCACTTTATTCTATTCATTTCTTTCCGACCATTACAAACTAGCAATTCAATCTAATTATTGTGTGAATTTTTTTTCTTTTTTGACATGACCACAAATTCATTTGATTATTCTAAAAAATTCTGACGTTTGTTCACCTTTCACCTATGAAAAAGAACGCGCTATTACGAATAACCGGTTTCGGTGTTCGCTGTCGGGGTTAACCTAAAACGAGAGAACATTTCCGTCTTTTTCCGCAATCCATTCTGCGTAAACCGGGGTTGGCCACCCCACATGATGTTGCGGGCCACTTTGGAAATGCATCCTAGCTTCACGGGCCGCATATAAAATTATTTATCCTGCTATTAGATTGAGACCCATTCTAGATATATTTTTTTTTTTGGGGGAGTGAAACGTTGAAACACATTGAGTTATTATTATTGTATTTACTATTATTCTCACATGTAAGCATAGATACTATAATAATTATGATAATAAACGCACATTTTAAAGAAGTATATAGCATTCAAAAGGAAATATAAAAAATATATATAAATATAAACGAAATAAAAAAAATGAAATCCGTATATAAATGAAATATTTATTTCAGTAGCGCTGTATTTGTTTCTCCACTCTTCCACTTAGATTTTGCAAATCGATCTCAATTTAGTATTTGTACATCGTAATTGTGTTGCAGGTGAGCGTCCGTTATGTTTGAGAGCATTTTGTGTTAGATCAATTTCATTTTCTAAAAAAAAAAAAAAAAAAAAAAAAAAAAAAACGATTCGCAGGTGTCAGTTCAGCCAAAAGTGCTAACAACTTCAATTAAAAGTCTGGTCTGCTCTGCTATCCACAGTCAATTGTGGGTATCTAGGGATGGTCACTGAGGTCACTTAAAGTGAAATATAGAAATTGTTATATTAGATATTCCAAGATGCGCGCGCATCATGAGTTCGTAGCATATAATTTAATAATTCTGCGAACACATAAATAAAAGGGAACTCACGGATACAAACCTTGTTTCATTTTTACACATCACGCGTTAGCGCGTAATGCGGCATTTAAGAAAATAATTTAACTTGCAGTAGTAAAAAAGTAGTAATAGAAAGAAATAATATAATGGAATAATGCAGAAATAGAATCTTTTGTCTATGATAGATAAAAACCATTTTTACTATTATCGGGAAAAGCCTCAATATTGCTTAGTAATCTGTGTAGTACACGTAATCCTATTTTATGACCGTTTTCTCAATACTATTGACAGTTTTCAGTTCCGGCGGTGCCATGGATGTTTGTAGTGGTTCGGAATCCCCTTTAAACCGTAGGTTCCGGTCGAATAGGATCGTAGAGCTTTGTGGGGGTAGTGAAACACAATGAGTTATTATTATTGTATTTACTATTATTGTCACATGTAAACATAGATAATATAATAATTATGATACTAAATGCACATTTTAAAGAAGTATATAGCACTCAAAAGGAAATATAAAAATAAATATAAACGAAATAAAAAAAATGAAATCCTTATATAAATGAAATATTTATTTTAGTAGTTTTAATGAAATATTTATTTTAGTAGTTTTAATGAAATATTTATTAAGTGTGACTCGCGTCCGTACCTTATCTTCAAGCTACATGTGCCCCCTGGGTAGTGTTAAGTGTGAGTAACAGCGGTGCAGCCCTTTCTTATGGCATAAAGATGAACTGTCTCTGTATTACCAGCTGCATTAGAATAACAACATTTAATACTACTCATTATAAAAAGTCGACTTCTGGGAAAATCCGATTTCTAAGGTCACTTTATCACTATCACTCAGTTAATCATAATCAAGCAATAAATTTAATCTTAATCACTATCACTGAAACCCAATCACTATCATCACATCCGGCTGACAACGAAAGTATTACAACTCGAATAATCAAACTTTTTTTATATCAGATTTTTTTCAATTTATGAATGGAAATAGATTACCATAATTACAAATAAACAGCAATCATTGAATGAAAACATGGATTTCTTAGAATTGAAATAATAACAAAAATACGTCATTTTTTTTTTCTACACAAATTTTCGTTAGAAATTAATTTGCGAAATAACTGAAGGACATGTTTAAATACTAAAATTTATGACGTGTTTCAATTTTCAATCTACAAGTTTTGTTTTTTTATTCAAACAAATAAAAAGTTTACAAATAAAAAGGATCGTTTAATTTTTACTTCTTCGAAACTAAAAATTCTTTCGCAGAGAAGGTATAGTTTTTTTTTTTTCTTGTCTGGAAAAATTATTTTACTTTCCGGAATTTTCGCATTTTTTTTTTCTTACTGAGTAGTCATTGAATAAACAGAATCGATTTTGCAAAACGAGGTACTTAGTTATCGAAATGAAAATTAACCTCGAATTATTTGGCACTTGCTTTTATAAAATTGATTAAAATCAACAACAATAAAAAAAAATTTATGAATAAATTAATTACAAAAATTCTTTTCACATCCCAAGGATATAATTCTTCTCCTTAAACAAATCCTTCATACATACTTTTTAAACATTAATTTTGATCGACTAAAAATAAAATAAAAAAATAATAGTTTAAAAATAGTTTATAAATAAAATAATTAGGAATAGTATTTCCTTTTGCGCTTTAAGAATATAATTGTTCTGCTTAAATGCATTTCGATTGAAATGCAATTCGATTTATTTTGAGTGAATAAACATAAAAGTTTTTAGTTTAGAATTTGAATTTCATTTATATCATTTATGCGGTACATATAAGTACATATTATGTTATATGATGTACTTAAAGTTCATATTATGATACGTATTATACGTATTATTATAATTAATAGTATTTGCTTAAGAACTTTTATGTCATAAATTCATAATAAAAATGAATTTGAATCCCAACGAAATTGAATTCGAATTCTAAACGAATCTAGTGATATAAAAATTCATTTCCTCCTTGTTGTACTTTATCGGTTTAATCATCAATAAAAAAAATGTTATATAATGTAACATAATTTCCAACGTCTCGTGATTATTTCTCGCGTGACATTCATTGTCAATAAACGCTTTGGCCTTTATTTAAAAATCCAAGATAATCAACTTTCTCTGAAAGCGAAAGTAATTCAACAACACATCATCGTTAATATCGCTTTTTAAACACATTATTGCAAAAAAAAAAAAAAGCATTTGCTTTCGGAATTTCTCTTTCTAATTTTCTTTTCAATTAGGATCACTTGGATGATTTCTTGAAAGCTCTCTGTCTCTCCTTATTATTATTTCTTTCCTTCACAGTTGAGAAGTCTATAAACATATTTTTCTCCGGGTTATAGAAATGAAAACTGATCTAGATTTGTTTTGCATTTGCTTTTAGGATTGTTGATTTTAATCAAATTTTTTTTATGAATAAATTAATTAGAAAAATTGATTTTGCGCTCCAAGGATATAATTGTTCTTAAATAAATGCTTTTTAAACCTTCATTTTGATATACTATATTTATGGACTTGAATGGCTGAGTGGCTGATACTCTGGCGCTCGGTGCCACAGGTTTCTGGTTCGAGTCCCGGCGGTGCCATGGATGTTTGTAGTGATTCGGAATCCACTTTAAGCCGTAGGTATCGGTGTAATAGGATAAAATTGAAAAAATTAAATTCCTTATTTTTATAATTAAAGCCAATTGAAGTTATTTGACCAATATTAATATTTCTAGTTTCTGAATTTTAATGAATATTTATTTAAAGGAAAAGTAAAAATTATTATATTTTTTTCATTTTATTTAAATTCAATAATTTTACATATATATTTAAGAAAAAAAAGGGACGTCCGATTGACTGGGGCTTTGTACCACAGGTTTCTGGTTCGAGTCCCGGCGGTGCCATGGATGTTTTTAGTGGTTCGGAATCCACTTTAAACCTTGGTACCGGTCTAACAGGATCGTAGGTAGTTGCGGATGTAGTGTTACTCGCGTCTGTAGAGTATATTTTCGAGCTACAAGTGCCCCCTGGGTAGTGCTCAGTGAGTCGCATCGGTGCAGCCCTTGCTTACGGCGTAAAGGTGAACTGTCTCTGTATTGCCAGCTGCATTGGAACAACAACAACATTTTCTCTCAACTATTTTAACCTTGGGAGAAAGAAAGCATGTCAGAATTGTACATAAAAAATAAAAATAGAATGCTATTCTAATCGTAAAGAATAAAATGTTGACGTCCACATTCCGTACTGGAATTGGAGCTGAATCACAGAATTAGACTTGTACTAGGTACTGATGGTTCGTACTAGATTTGAATCCTTTTCTCTAAGCACTCTTTTTTTTTTGTCTCAATATATTTGAATGTGTTTTGAGTTGAGTCCATTTCATTTTAGAAAAAAAAAAGGATTCGCAGATGGAAGTTGAACTAAAATCTCTAACAACATGAACTTATAGTCTGATTTGCTTTGCGAACAACAATCAACAGTGCATATCTAGGGATGGTCACTTAAATTGAAACATAGGACATGTTATATTATATGTTCCAGGATGCGCGCGCGTCATGAGTTCGCAGACTATAATTGAATTATTCTGTGAACTTATGAATAAAGCAGGCACTATCTGTCCTCTATTCTCAAGAATATCATATTAAAATAAAAGTTCATTTTCTCTCATCCTTTCGACCGTTCATTTTTGAATAGATGGGTGCAAACATAATGTATTTTTTAATACATTGATTTTCGCTACTTTGGCCAATCTGAAATAAATATATTTTGAAAAAGTGGCCATTTGCTAAAATACAATGCCTCGAAATATATGCCTAAAACCAAATGTAGCCTGACTCGTGGCGCCGCAGGTGATCAATCCATTGGGGCCTTTGTTGTAAACACTGTTTCAAAAAACGAGGAGGGCGTTTGTGATGTTCAGCTCCTTGCCTCGTCAGTCGGACTACCTGGTAGGAGTTTTTCGAGTTATCTCCCATATGATAGGAAAATGCGGGGTAGTTCCCCCTAAAAATCCTACCTCCTTAAACAATCCGTTCTCTCCAGTGCCTTACTGGAGAGAACGGATTGTTTAAGTACAACCCCCATCACGTGACTAGCATTTTGACTTCAAACAGGCAACGTATAGGGGTTCTCTGTTGCTATTGTCTGGCATGATTCAATCTTTCAATTCCTACCATTAGTTCCCACTCTCCCTCTATATAACTTGTTCACATTTTCAATCGTTCATAAAATACTTTTTTATTCATCCACTCCAGTTCAAATGCATTTTTTTTTTCCTAACTTGTAGTGGATGACACTGGATGTGAATGCAGTTTTTTTCAAATATTCATTCAATTTAATTTATAAATTTTAGTTTTATAGGGGAGAAAAAAATATTTCTCTTCTATAAGTTATTTAGCAGGATATAAATTTAGGAGCAAATGCCGTCAGTGTCGAAGCGTGTGGAGAAAAAATTTCTTTTTTCATTCTGGGTTGTAGTCTGAGTCAAGGAGGGAACAAAATGGAGAATGTAACTCGTGAATAAAATTAGTGAGAGAAAGAAAGTGTGAGAGAGAGAGAGAGAATAAAATTATTTATAAAGGACTTTCTGCAATAGAGTGAAACAAAAGTAAGAATTGACAATTTTGGAACTACTATTTTTTATATTACTAGTTCTGCGTAGTATTAGAACAGAACTTGCATGCTTGTCGCAATGTTCAATGTGCATGTTTTTACAGATACATAATAAACATTTAGGTATATGCTGCTCAAACACTATTGACTGTTTTTACTACCGTTCAATTTTCCTTTACGAGCATGCCACTAGGTTCTTTCAAACAAACAGGAAGCGATACTGAGACAAAATACATAGTATCAAGTAAAACCAACAGAGGCAAAAATGGTGATGGCCAGGAGTCAAATAGCCATAGTGGCAGATGGTTGGCAAACATCACCAAGTTATCATTGCATATGTTAAATAAAGTAAAGGTCCTGTGAGGTATATTTAAACCGATACTGCTCTATTATATTACTAGTCTAGCGCTCTGGCGCTTGGTACCACAGGTCCCGGCTCTGCCATGGATGTTTGTGGTGGTTCGGAATCCACGCTAAACTGTAGGTCCCGGTCTAATGAGCCTAAAGTGTGCAAAAAAAAAAGGACAGTAGAGGGGCGAACCAAATCAGAGAACTTACTCGTTTTTTAAAACGTTAAATAAATCCCATTCTATGTTTAATACATTTAGCAAAACAGTGTATTTTGTGCTTTTAAGGCCAATTTAGGGGCTGGTAATCTAGTGGCTAGCGTTCTGGGTCTCAGTACCACTGGCTTCGGGTTCGAGTCCCGGCGGTGCCATGGATGTTTGTAGTTGTTCGGAATCCACTTTAAACCACAGGTACCAGTCTAACATGATCGTAGAGCGTTGCGGGGATATTGTTATTCCGCATTCATAGCTTATCTTCAAGCTACACGAGCCTCCTGGGTAGTACTAAGTGAGTAACGTTGGTGCGGCGCTTGGCGTAAGGGATCCAAAACAATTGTCTAAGTGTTTGCCAGCTGTATTGGAACAAAAAATATTACTAGTCTATGGAGAGAACGAATTATTTAAGTATATACCCCGAATTATAATAATATAAATATATGTATCATATAAAGTATATAAGTAAGTATATACTTATATGCCCCAGTATATACCCTAGTCTCCCTCATTTTGACTTCAAACAGGCAATGTATAGGGGTTGTTTGTTTCAATAGCGTGGCGGGATTCATTTATGTGTAAAACAGAACTTGCATGCCTGTCGCAATGTCGAATGTGCCTGTTTTTTACAGATACATGGCAATGTTTTAGATGCGCACTGTTTTTATTACCATTCAATTTCATTTACGATCATGCCACTAGGTTCTTTCAAACAAACAGGAAGCAATGCAAAGACAAAACATCTTCCCACAAACCGAATCGGGAAAATTAAAATCTTTTTATGTATCGAATCGAATGCCATTCGATGTTTTACGAACTTAAAAACACACAAAAGCACTCGAAGTCTTCTGGAGCAAAGTGACGCCTGTTCAAAGAGGGAATAAATCACAAAAAAAGAGGAAAACAGGTTACTCCAACAATGATTCTTTTTGGAAGGAGTGGAGGTGGAAGAATGGCAATTTATGATGTGAGTCGTTAAAGTGACTAAGAATCTAAATCACGTGGGCGAATTACCTGAGAATTTTTGAGGATGCGCGTGGCAAGAGTCGGGGTGTGGCCGCCGCGTTTACACTTTGAAAGTTACACTTACAATACAATGCAGTACTATACAATACTTACATTTACACTTTTAAAATTTCCACGAATAAATAAACAAATTTTATTAACTTGCAAATTTACTAAACCACACATTCATTCATTATTAGTGCTTATTTTTATTTAGTTTTTTCCCTTCAATATCAGCCAGATAGTTATTTAATGAATAGAGTAAACTAGTCTATTCAAGTAAAAATGAGGAAGACAAGAAAATGATTAATGGCTAGCGCTGTGACGTTCGGTACCACAGGTTTCGGGTTCGAGTCCCGGCGGTGCAATGGATATTTCTACTGGTTCGGAATCCATTTTAAACCGTAGGTCCCTGTCCCTGTCCTGTAATAGGAGCGTTGCGGGGGCATTGTGTCTCCACGTCCGTGGCTTATCTTCAAGTTACACGCGCCCCCTGGGTAGTGCTAAGTGAGTAACGTCTGTGTAGCGCTTGCCTTAAGGCATGCAAGACGTCCATGTCTGTTTACCAGCTGCATTAGAAGGAAAAAAATATCAGTCCGCCTTGAACTCAAAATATATTTATTTTATAATGGCCAAAGTAGTGAGGCCGGAAATGGGCGAAGGGCTAGCGCTTTGGCGCTCTGTACCCCAGGTTTCGGGTTCGAATCCCGGTGGGGCAATGGATGTTATTAGTGGTTCTGAATCCACTTTAAGTTGTAGGTCCCGGTCTCATATGACTGTTTAACGTTGCGCGTAGAGCTGACAACCCTATCCCGTAAAAAAGACAAAATATCTCTCGTCTCGAAATCTACCAGTAGGTAGATGGCCTTGGCCCACACTGGGCTGTTGCTCCAATAATGTAGATGAAAGTAGTGAAAAACAATGTATTCAAAAAATACATTATGTGTGCATCCCTATATTCACAAATTGACTGTCGAAATGATGAGACAAAATGAACTTTGATTTTAAAATAATATTCCTGCGAATATAGAAGAGATATCGCCTGTTTTATTTATGGGTTTACAGTTGTGAGTTCGCAGGAATAATTAAATTATGAGGCTCGCGCATCTCGAAACATCTCATATAACAGGTCCTATGTTTCACTTTAAGTGACCATCACTAGATAAGCACAGTGGATTATTGATAGCAGAGCAAATCAGACTCTTAGTTGAAATTGTTAGCGCTTTTGATTCAACTTACACCTGCGAATTTCTGAAGATGCGCGTGGCAAGGGTCGTGGTGTGGCCGCTGTGTTTAAACTTTGAAAGGTTCCAGAAATTAATAAATAAAATTAATTAACTAAGTCACACATTCATTCATTATGAGAGCTTATTTCGTTATTTGTTTTCCTTCTATACTATACTATACTTTCCTTCTATACGATGCGACTTTGCGTTGAAACAATTCGAGTGACCGATGTGTCACCAAATAAATCGTTTAAACCAGGGGTGGCCAACCCTGCATGTGGCCCGCCTTGAACATTTTTCCGGTCCGTGAGATGCATCCCACTTTTACAAAATATATTTATTTCATAATGGCTAAAGGAGTGAAAATCAATGCTTTCAAAAAACACATTATGTGATTGATTGATAATTAATAATTTATTAATTATCAATTTAATTTTTTTAAATTAAAATTTGAATTTCTTTCATTTTAAAATAATAGTCTTGCGAATAGAGGACAGATAGTGCCTGTTTTATGGATGAGTTTGCAGTTAGGATTTCGCAGTATAATTCAATTATTAACACCAATTACAATGCAACACTAATAACGATAATCACCAATTACAATTACAACAACAATTACGATGTGCCAATACCCACATGGAGATCGATTTGAAAAAACTAAATACACGAGTGGAGAAACAACTATCGCACAAGTCAAATATTTTTTAATGATTTCATTTATATTTACATATTTTTTATATTTCATTTTTAGTGTTCTATAGTATATTTCTTCACAATGTGCGTTGAGTGTCATTATTATTGTATTGTCTATATTTACATGTAGGAACAATAGTAAGCACAAAAGTAATAGCTCATTCTGTTTCCATTTTTCACTGCCAAAAAATGTCTACAGTGGGTCTCAATCTAATAGGGGGAATCTATAATTTTATAGGCGGCCCTCGGCGTTAGGATACATTTCCAAAGTGACCATCAATGTCATTTGGCTTGGTCATCCCTGATGTAAAGGAAACAGAAAATATTAAATTCTTGTTTTCTAAAAGCTACTTTTCCAACTAAAACGATCAAGTGTTTACATGAAGAACAATCAAATCGATCTGCAAAAAGTTTGAAATGCAAATGTAGTAAAACCCGTCGTTGTGCAAGTCCGTACGCTGGACAGAACCAACGCCGTGAGTGGTGAGCGTGACGTAGCAATGCGTGCAGCAAAAGAAAACACGCACGTTGTTCCAGAAACAAGCGCGCGTTTTCATCAAGAACTTCACTATCATTATGCCGTTTCCATGGCAACTGCCGCGAAAATAAAAAAGAAATCGATGGCCCAAAATGGGACAAAATAATTCCGCTCCCAAATCTTTGGTTTTTAAAACTTCTGGTTTTATACTTAAAAATATCCGAAATATTTATTATCTAATGCAGCTGACGATACAGAGACGTTTCATCTTTATGCCATAAGGGCTGCGTCGACATTATTCATTTCAATACTATCCAAGGGTCATGTATAGCTTGATGATAGGCTAACGAGAGTTAAAAAATGCAATTTCGCGAGTTGTAAAAGAATGCAATTTCGAATTTTCACCTAAGAAATTGAAATCTAATAAGCTTCTAACAGAAAATGAAATTACAAATGTTTGGGCTGAGCTGCAAAAGTGATCCACACATAAAATGTATAAAAATACTGTTTGCAACAGTAACATCATTGCACTCAACATCAACTTATTCATTTATATTAAATATTTGCTAGTAATAAAGTGTCATAGAAAAAGTTTCTTTATTTTGTTTCATTTTCACACATCAATTTCATTTTTGTTCATTCACACGAACTATTTTTATCAGAAAAAGCCTCAATATTACTTAAGAATGCGGCAATCCTGTTTTATCATCCTTTTTCAATCCTATTAGCTGTAAAAAATAAGTCGTCTTCCGGGAAAACCCCATTTCTAAGGATTGGGGGGGGGGGGAATGTTAACACATTCACACGTGACAGGCAGCGAAAGTGTTTTCTGGTATTGCAGATGCATTTATTTAACACTTATTACTTGTTCTTGCAATTTTAAATGGAGAAGAAACATCATAAAAAAAATATTTAAGTCACTCTATTGCAGAAATTCCTTTATAAATAATTTTCATTCATTTCTTTTAAGTTTCTGTTTCATTCATTTCACTTTTCTCTCTTGCAATACACACTTCTCTCTCTCGCAATACACACTTCTCTCTCTCGCAATACACACTTCTCTCTCTCGCAATACACACCTTCTCTCTCACACACACTTTCCATCTTACTCACTAATTTATTCGCATGTGTCATTTTCCATTTGGTTCTCTCCTTCACTCAGACTAGAATGAAAAAAAATCTGAAAAATAATTTTTTTTTTCCACACGCTTCGCCACTGACGGTATTGATTCCTCAATTTATATCCTGCTAAATATCTTCCAGAAGAGACATTTTTTTCTTCCCTATAAAACTAAAATGAATGAATTCAATTTAACGAAAGAATGAATATTTGAAAAAAATTGCATTCACATCCAGTGTCATCCACTACAAGTTTAATAAAAAAATGTATTTGAAAACTCGAGTGGATGAATAGAAAGTATTTTATTGAAGATTGAAAATGTGAACGAGATATATAGAGGGAGAGTGTCAGCTAATAGAAGGAATTGAAAAAAGCACCTGAAATTTTATGTGTTCTATTTATGAGAATAGATGCACATGTTGCAAGCATGATCCAAGATTATTAAAAATACCACATCACGTGCTACACCAGAAGGGTGCTGAGTACCTTCAAAATACCCGTCAATACCAGAAGGGTACCGAAGAGTATTTTGTAGATATGTATATAGTATATATGTATACTTGTATGTAATATGTAAATATGTATGTATTTTGAAGGTATGTGAGGTATGTTACAAAATACTCATCAGTACTCTTCTAATACTGAAGGGTATTTTGATTATCGATATTCTAACTGAATTTCAGACTGTCTCAAAGCCACCCTGTGCCACATACTGTATTTGAGTAAAAAGTGTGGTATAAATAAATGAAAAGCATTGTTTAGAATGCGTCATTGAAAGCCAACTCAATAACATTCATTATAATTTTTTTAATTAACGTTGCAGCTTTGTGTACTGCAAGCAGCACTGAATCTCCATTTTCTTTTTGCAGCGTGCCACGTGTGTGGGGGTCAGAGGAGCTGCTCGCGGGACAGGATGCGGCAGTGCGACGACAGTCTCCTGCGCAGCATCCAGCGGAGGGTCACCGACATGGGCAGGTCCGACATGGCGGCGCACTGCATGTGAGTGCTCATGTTTCCTTCTTATTATTATTTCAGATTTCAAAGCATTCAAGACGTGAACATTTCATGAATGTTTGCTTTGTATATACACATTTGATTTGGTTTGGTTTGTCCTTCTACGGTCATCTTGTGCACACTTTGGGCTCATTAGACTGGATAACGTGGTTAGTTAAGGTAACATAACCTAGTCATATATAGTTAACGTTAACAATACAGTTTAACATGGATACCGAACCACCACTACTACTACTACTACACTACACTACACTACACTACACTACACCACATCATTGTGCCTAGAGCTCAGTTGCCCCTTTATAGTTTGGGAAGGATGTGGGTGAGAAGTCAAATTGGGCTCTGTGATGGTAAAAAAAAGTCAGATTTGCTACGGTCATATGAGACCGGAATAAAAAGGATACGGTTTGAAGTGGATTCCGAACCACTACAAACATCCATGGCACCACCGGGACTTTAACCCGATACCTGTGGTACCGAGCTGCAGAGCACTAGACACTCGTTCATCATGTCCCGATACCGAATCACTAACAATGATCCATGCTACCGCCAGGAATCTAGCCTGATGCCTGTGGTACCAACGGCCAGAGCGCTAGCCAATGGGCCATCAGGCAGCCATATATAATTTGAAGATTGTCAGAAGTATCAATGTATAATCCGCTTGAGATGCGATTTCATGTCACATGGGAAAACAGCGATTTATACAGATAGAATAGCTTGTTCGAAACCAATAGAGTAGTCATAAAACCAAGCGCATTCCCATGTCCGAAAGGAATTCAAACCTGAGGCCAACATCTCACAGTCTTGTTCGTACTAGAGGTGGCGATAGATATATCGCCTCTCGGATTTTTTACTTTGCCCTCATATACAGGGCAACTATAATTAAAGTCCCAAAGTGTACGAATAGATGGCGCTGTAAGCGGCATGAAGAAAGTGAAATCGGCTGCCAGTGATAGTTTGAATCGAAATGATAACGTATTGGGAGTTGCACATTCAACCATCTGTAGTGTTCAATGTGCTGGATGGTTTCGGTTTTTGGACGGAAAAAAAGACTTCCGAGTCATTCAACACTTGGGACACTACAATTTACATCAAAAAATACTTGAGAACCTGTTGTATTATGGTATTTGAGAAAAAAACTGGCAATTATTATGAATGTACATTGTGATTATAATTAAAGTTCCACTTTCAAAATGCTGTAAAAAAAAGAACCACTCATCATGATGAGTTCAAATTTGAACGGAAGATACTTGAAGAAGGGGGAAATGGCACGGCATTGGATTGTTTCGGTTTTTGGACGGAAAAAAAATGACTTCCAAGTCCTTCAACAGTTTTGACACTGTGAGTGGAAAGCCCATCCACCACTTCAAGGGCCTGCCCAATTGGATGGGAAAAATCGGTGGAACTTTTTTTTTTTTTTGGATGCCGTACCGTTTTCCCCTTCTTCGAGTATCTTCAGTTAAAATGTGAACTAACTGTGACAAGGGGTTCTTTTTTTACAGCATTTTGAAAGAGGGAATTTAACTAGAATCACCCTGTACTAAAAAAAACATAAACATGTTACGAAGAGATTCTGACTGGCAACTAGCGTACCAATTACGGAGTACCAATAGGGGGAAATACCCCTTAAACCTCCTCATCTTAATTCATAGATATGCTTGGAATTTTAATAGGCTGCTTAATTATTGGTAGTAAAATTTAAGATATAAGTTTCTAAAAATTCAAATTAAAGTAGGTATTCAAAAAAAAAAAAAAAAAAAAAAAAATTAAAAAAATATTGATAAAAATTAAGATAAAAAATAAACGAATTTAAAAGTTAAGTTTTAAATTCGGTGCAATGAATTTAAGGTAAGAGCGTGTTTTCGAACCTCCGAACTGTTTGGAGAACCACAGCTTACATTAGGCGCCTTAGACCCCTCGGCCACCATAACTTGAAGAGATTCCGAGAATACCTTCTCCTGTCCTAGAGCTATTAAACCACGGCGTTACTCAAGATAAACAGATACAAGAAATATTATTCTGTTTACAAATCTGATCAGTTTATGAACTATAATAGGGCATTACGACCTTTATGTGATCATTTTGATTGAGAAATTTATGAATAGAATATAAATGCCAACTATTTAGAAAAATTTAATGTTTATTTATTTGCAGCCAAAAAAATAAACTATTTGTTGTAATACCTTTTTCGCCCATTGCGTCAAAAGAGTAGCCAACATTCAAAAGTATTCCCAAATATCGCCAAGCTACCATCGCTTCTGTTGATTGGTTTGGTTTGTCGCTCTACGGTCATCTTGTGCACTCTTTGGGCTAAACAGACCGGGACCTACAGTTTAAAGTGGATTCCGAACCACTACAGACATCCATGGCACCGCCGAGACTCGAACCCGAAACCTGTTGTACCGAGCGCCAGAGCGCTAGCCATTCAGGCCCACCGCTTCTGTTGAACTACAACTATAAAATTCACGCGAGGTGTAGGATCACTTTTTAGCATTTGGCTTCTTTTCCCTTGCGCGCATTTGCTTAGAAAACCTAGACTACATTTAAAAGAAAAATAAAGGAATTGGGTCTAACTTAAAAGAAAAAAATTTACTGCTCAGCTTTTATATGACAAAAGTTTCGGATTACGTTTAAAAAAAAAACTGTATCGAACGACATTTAAAGAGAGTTTTTTTTAATAAGGCCGGAAACAACATGTTTCCGGTTATTTAAAATGAAACCTTCTCGGGTCATAATAGATAAAAGGAAAACTTTCATCTTAAGTCGCTAAAACAATATTTATTTATACAATATTATGATTTAGTTTGGTTTGTCGCTCTATAGTCATTTTGTGCACACGAGAACTCAAACAACCCAGGACCTATAGTTTAAGGTGGATTCCGAATCCACACACATCCATGCCACTGCCAGGATTCGAACCTGAAGCCTGTGACACCAAAGGCCAGAGCTCCAGCCACTTGGCCATCAGGCCGCTACATTATTTCGAATACTTATTATATTTATTTTCAACCATTAAAAATAATATATGAATATTTAAATTACATTATGTTGTTCTCCAATGCAGCTGCAAATACAGAGACAGCTCATCTTTATGCCATAAGCAAGGGCTGCACCGCTGTGACTCATTGAGCACTTCCAACCGGCATGTGTAGCTCGAAGACAGGCTACGGACGCGAGTGACACTACCGCACTCTACGATTCTATTAGACCGGGACCTACAGCTTAAAGTGGATTCTGAACCACCACAAGCGTCCATGGTGCCGCCGGAACTCGAGCCCGAAAGTGGTACCGAGCGCAACATATTATAAATTTTATACAAACCATTATACTTCCATGATATGTTAGCTGCCATTAAAAACAGGCAGGTTCTTCATATGCTGTTCATAGATATTGAGCCCTATTTATCAATACATAGGAGTATTTTTCGACAAAGGAAACTTTCTACTTGGCACGTGTAGCTTGAAGAAAGGCTGCGGACACGAGTCACATTACCCCCCACAACGATATATGCTCCTATTAGACCGCAACCTACAGTGTAAATTGGATTCCGAACCACTACAAATATCCATGGCACATTCGGGCCTCAAACCCGAAACCTATGGTACCGAGCGCTAGACCCTCGGCCACCAGACCCCCCTTAAATTACTAGGATTAATTGTATTTTTATTTTATTATTTTATTAACATATTTTTAATTTAATAATCAAAATTAATAATTTATTTTATTAATTCAATATTTATTTATTTTAATAAATATTTTTTTTTCTAATGCAGCTGGCAAACACTTAGACAGCTTAGTCTTGGATGCCTTACGGCAAGCGCTGCACAGATGTTACTCACTTTGCATTACTCAGGGGGCGCGTGTCACTTGAAGATAAGCTACGGACGCGGAGTCACAGTGCTCCTGCAACGCTCTACGATCCTATGAGACATGGGACCTACGGTTTAAAGTGGATTCCGAACCACTACAAACATCCATGGCACCGCCGGGACTCGAACCCGAAACCTGTGGTGCCGAGCGCCAGAGCGCTAGCCACTCGGCCATTCAGGCCCTTTTAATAAATATTAGAAAGTTTTTGCATACCGTACGTTAGTTACCGTAGGACGTCCGTTACTTTTTCTCCCTAGCGCGCATGCTCGTAGGAAACTGCGCATGCGTATCTGTAATAATGTTTCCTATGAGCATGGAAGGGAGAAAAAGGTAACGGCTTGCAAAAACTCTCTATTAAGGTATACTAAAAACATTATCGTTCCGAAAAAAAAGGATTCGAGTTTGTTATTGGGCGGCATCTACCCCAATTCTGGACAGCACGCCGATTTCCGATCCTTGCAAACAAGACGCACGTGCCTCTACATATATTCCCGAAGGATAAAAAAAACAAACCCAATCAATTCAGTCATCTTTATTTTAATAAACGCAACCTTGGCGAAGAATTACACGAATTGTGTAAAAATCAAAGCGGGAATGACGAGTTTCTATTTCTGTATTTTCTTCTTACTCGTTTTTTAATTCCGAGGCTAGTTGATGTTGACTGCAACCGAGTGTCTGCTGTTTGCGAATGACGTCGCGGAATAATTATCGTACTTCTCAGGGTAATGATTCGGCATTGCGAAATTGGACGCTCGGCCATTTCTGTCTGTAGATGATGATGATGATGATGCAACGTGGTCATGTACGCGCAGGTTGCGTCAGCATTTTTCGTCCAAGTCTCTGGCGGTATAAATTCAATACTCAATTTAGAATTCTCTATCCTTTAATCAATAGAAATTCAGCTTTACCTCTTATTCTCAAAATTCTAATAGATCTCTCTTATCTTCGTCCAGTATTAGCTTATGCAAGCCCAGTTTGGGGTTCTGTCGCACATACAAATTTTGAAATTATTCAAAGGCTTGAGAACAAAACTCTCAGAATGTTAACGAATTCACCCTGGTACTTTCGTAATGACGATATTAGACGAGCTCTCTCGATTCCAAGTTTAAGACAATTTGTTCACAAAATTTCTACTCAATTCTATCATGATATGCGAAACATCAATAACCCTGAATTAAATATCCTACAAAATTACGATTATGATATTTCTTCCCGCAAACATAGGAAAAGATCTCGCACTGTTCTAAATATTTTAAATGAATTCCTTACAACTGCCTAGATGAGAAAAAAGTTCGCTTTTCTCCTAATTTGACCTTTGTTCAATCGGGGTTATTACATGCAACTGATTCCATCAACATCTACATTTTTGATATTTTTCATTTTATAATTTTATTAAATAAATAATTCTCTTTTAAAAAAAAGGGCATTTAATTATCTATTTTTATTATCTATTTTGCTTATTAACTCAAAGGGCATGAGACCACCGCTATGTTTCAACATTTTACAAAGAAGGAGCTAGTGGCCGCTACGCGGCCAAGGATCTCCGTAATAATCTACAATAAGAGTCTCTGGCGGTTCGGATGCTGGACTTGTATTTTTCTTTTCTTTTTTTTTTAACGTAGAATATGCTTTATAAAGCACGAGAAGTGACTCGCGTTTAAGTATAAAAGACGGCTGTCGAATCACGTTAGAAGTTCACAGGGTCGATACTGCCCCCGAGTGGACAAGGGTGTGAAAATTTTACCATTCATTCATCTTTATTAAACGGATTCGAGGATAGAGAAAATAAATAAAATTGAAAAAATGTATCCTGCGTTTCACCTATTGCGTAACACTGTTTCCTATTGCTGCTGCTACTACTACTACTACTATTAATACACTACACTACACTACACTACACTACACTACATCACTGTCCCTAGAGCTGAGTGGCCCCTTTACAATTTGGGAAGGATGCGGGTGAGAAGTAGTCTGATTGGGCTCTTCGACGCTCTACAGTCCTATGAGACCGGGAAACACAGGCTTAAACACCAGAGGGGGCCAACACAAATGACCTTGCGGCCACTTTGAAAATGCATAATAGACTTATTAGAAAATACATATTATAATAGTAAATGCATATTAGATTTAGTCCCACTGTAGACATGTTTTGGAGTGAAAAATGGAAACAGAATGAGTTATCATTATTGTGTTTACTATAATGAGGCTCCCATCATAAAATGAAACATAGAACCTGTTATATTAGATGATCCAAGATGCGCACGCATCATGAGTTCAGAGACTATAATTTAATTATTCTGCGAACTCATGAATAAAAAGGCACTATCTGTCCTACATTCGTAAGACTATTATTTTAAAATCACAGCTAATCTTTTCTCATCCTTTAGATATTACAAAACTAGTACACGTGGGGTTTATTTTTTATTCCAACAGATATAAATTTTTTTTTTTTTTTTTTTTTTTTTGCAGCTTGGGTCCATATTTTTGTTTCGGCTATAAAGCGTTTTAAAGACAGGTATTTTTAAGAAGTATTTTTTAAGATTTATACTGATAAAAAAAAATTACTCTCAATAAATAAAGAAAGAAAGCAGAATGTAGGCGGTAAATAGGAATCTAGTACACCCACAATTTATTACGGAGAGATGTTGTTTGCCAACTGGTTTCGAGGCCAACAGATCGTCAGATAGTTTTTTTTTTTCCCCTAACTCTGTTTGACACAATAAAATTATTAAGCGGTACAGTAATGAATACATTTTTCTCCTTTAGCTTTAAAAAAATGAACCTTTTTGTTATAGAGGTAGGGTGCCCAGCATTTTTTGGTGTCGGAGTCAGGGGGAGGGGGTTAATTATCCGACCACTGTCTGTTTTATAAAGTAAGTCTGGTGTTACTCTGAAACTGCTGCAGATATGGCATGAGATTATTTTACCCGATATTCAAAAACCTTATGTTAAAATCTTATTGTGTTGCGTCTCTATTATTTCAATTGTACCCATAGAATAGTCATAAAATGAGGTGGGTTCCTTTATTCTAATAGATGAAAAGTTTGGTTCAAACATTTGCCATCCCTTTCGCACTAGAGGTGGCGCTGTATCGCCACTTGACTACTTTTCATTTCGCGCATTTATTTAGAAAACGTCAACATGTTATGGAGCGATTCTGAACATTCCGAGAAATTCATCTTCTCAAGTGATATATTTATTAAGCTGTGTGCTTACTAAATGCCATAAGTCTGGCGTTATTTAAGAACTAAGATAAAAAAAAATTATAAAAAAAAATTAAGTCAATTCCTACTTTTTGCACTCTATTGCAGAAAGTCCTTTATAAATAATTTTCACTCATTTTTTGAAGTTTATCTCTGCGCCATCTGTTGGTAGATACATTCAACTTAAATCTAAGAAAAACTAAAATTAATTAACTAAATTTAATTGCTGAATTAATATTTGAAAAAACTGCATTCACATCAAGCGCCATCCACTACAAGTTAAAAAAAATTCATTTGAAGTTGAATGGATGAATGAAAAGTATTTTATTAAAAGATTGAAAATTTGTACAAGATATATATAGGGAGAGTGTGAGCTAATAGAAGGAATTTAATAAAAGGGGAGACATTTTCTCGAAGATTTTCGCCAAAGAGATGCCATTCTTATCAGTATCACAGTTCATTATTCATTTAACATTCTTGTAAAGCGTTTTTAATGCTTATCTATAACTTAATTCGAGGACTTTTTTCAGTTTCTAGTACACAACAATCCACTATGATGTGACTCGCAATTTTTTCTGATTTTGCAAGAAGAGTACGATTTCTTTTTATCGTCTTTAACTCTTAGAAGATCGTTTTATATTCCTCTCTCATATTGTGTTTATTATTGTTAACTGAAAGCATTTTCAGATCAAGGTTTAATAGAATTGATCATAACAAAACTATTATTCGCACTAGTAGATACAAATGGTTTTTAATGTATAATCCGTAAATTGTAGGAGCAGAAAATTACAATAATTTTAAGATAATTTAATTTTAAGATTACTGAAATGTCACTATTGGCAAAATAAAAATTCTCCCTTTTTGAGTTTTTTTTTTCTTTTACTTTGTTTTAATCACATGCGAGAACTTCAGGCGAGAAGTTGGGAGTATGAAGAAAGAAGTCGAGCATTTTGAAGGACTTCGTTTAAAAATCCGACTCCGGACTCTTTTATAAAAATATATTTTATTTTTCCAACATTTTACGCCAAATTTGGCTAACCCAAATGGTCTTGCGGGCCACTTTGGAAAGGCATCCTAACTCCGCGGGCCGCCTATAAGATTGTATATCCCCCTATTAGATTGAGACCCACTATAGACATTTTTTTTTTTTTTGGAGGGAAACATTTAAACACAATGAGTTATTATTGTTGTGGTTACTATTATTCTTACATGTCAACATAGATAATATACTAATAATGATATACTAAACGCACATTGTAAAGAAATAGAGAACACTCAAAATTAAATATATATAAATATAAATGAAGTCATTAAAAATATTTGTTTTTGTAGTGCGATATTTGTTTCTCCACTCTTTCACTTATCTGTTGCAAATCGATCTCCATTTGGGTATTGGCACATCGTAATGGGTGTTACGTCCGTTATGTTTGAGCGTTGTTTTGTGTTGGCCCATTTCATTTTAGAAAAACGATTCGGAGGAGTATGTTGGACCAAAAGCACTAACAACATTTTGTGCCAGATTTCTGAAATTGGAATAATTCTCCTTTGTGATGTGTTATAAAAAAACTATTTTGTATTCCGATGTTTAAAAATGCATTTTAATTCAATTACATTGTAAGCCAAACAGTTCCATGCAATAATACATTGGCTTTCACTACGCTGGCCATTCTAAAATAATGTTTTATAAAAGTGTGATACATCTCATGGGCCGGAAAATTATTCAAGGCGGCCCGCGGGTTGGCCATCAATGTTTTAGGCATGAAATGCTGAATATATTCTTCAATAATAATAACTATCACGAAAAAACTGTTAGATGATTTTCTACCTTTTCTCATCTGTTCTATTAAAATACATCTTATATAAGCAATGGAAGAGGATCTAATAGAAGCTGTTCTTTTATTACGAAAAAATGCGGTGCTTTACTTTTGCTTAAAATGTTAGTTTTAGTTGTCTTTAGCTATTCTACTAACTGGGTAAATATGTCGTCTTTTTTTGTAAGCCCATTTAATGTAAAGCATGCCTTTTAAGTGAGTGCAGAAACAACAATTTTGAAAATGCAAAAGTAATGCAAATTTTTTTTCTGTAAACGCGGCTTGGGGGCCAATTGGCTAGCGCTCTGGCCTTTGGTACCACAGGCTTCAGGTTCAATGCCATTGGCATGGATGTTTGTGGTTTGGTTTGACCCTCTACGGTCATTTTGTACTCATTTTGGGCTAAATTATCGGTACCTACAGTTTAACGTAGATTCCTAACCACTCACAAATATCCATGTCAAAGCCAGGATTCGAACCTGAAGCCTGTGATACCCAAGGCAGAGCGCTAGACACTTGGACATCCATGGAATTTTGAGAGTGGTTCGAAATTCATTTTAACTGCACTTTTATGTGACATAAACTGTATTTCCCGATCTGTTTAGCCCTCGTGTGCACAAGACGATCGTATAGCGACAAACCAAATTGAAGCTATAAAAAAATCCTTTTTATTGAAAAAAATATTCCTAGATACAACTTCAATAAAAATCATTGAATGTGTTTGCATAGGATTCTAAATCCATTAATAAAGATCGTTGTACATAAATTTACAGAAAAGAATCTGGAGTCGGAGTATAAAAATATAACCGGATCGGTAGTAATCGAAGTATAAAAACTCCGATTCGAGAGTCGAAATTTTTTTTGGCCGACTCCCTACCCCTGGGTGAGAACCACCGAATCAGTCTGCAAATACTATTAAAAAAAGACGTGGAAGAGTTGAGTGCAGGCAAGAAATCGAACCAGGAAGAGGCATAAAAGTTTCTGTTTGAGCAGGAGCTGTTATTTTCTCGAGAAAACAAACAAGGACACGTTGTCTAATGTGTTACATCTGTGTGCTTAAAATATGCAATTTCATTTTATTTGTCTTGGGGACCTGAAGGCCGAGTGTCTGGCGCTCTGGCGCTCGGTGCCACAGGTTTCGGGTTCGAGATATCATTCCTATTGGTACATGAATCAGCGGTGGCATGGATGTTTGCGAGTGGTTCGGAATCCACTTTAAACCGTAGGTCCTGGTCTCATAGGACCGTAGAGCTTTGCGGGGGTATTGTTATTCCATAGCTTATCTTCGAGCTACACGCACCTCCTGGGTAGTGCTGAATGAGTCACAGTTGTGTAGTCCTTGCTTGTGGCATAAAAGATAATTGTCTTTGTATTGCCAGCAGCATTAGAGCAACATTATGATTCAAGATCCTCATCACTCACAGACATGAAGTTTAAACAACATTTTCTCATGAGTTTGGAAAGGTATGCAATTAAAAGAAATTCAACAAAACTCTGCAGCTGACTGCCAAAGAAATAAACCGTCTCAAAAATATGTATTATATAACCAGGAACAAATAATAGCTTTATGTAACTATATAAATCGTTTAATCCGTAGCCTATTTTCAAGGTGCACACACCTCCTTGGTAGTGCTGAATCAGTAACAGCAGTGCAGCGCTTGCCTTAAGGCATCCAAGACAATTGTCTAAGTATTTGCCAGCTGCATTAAAAAATAATTATTATTATCATTACGTTAAGAAGAAAAATATTAGAGAGTTTTTGCATACCGTACGTTAGTTACCGTAGGACGTCCGTTATTTTTCTCCCTAGCGCGCTTGCTCATAGAAACATAATTTCCTATGAGCATGCGCGCTAGGGGGAAAAAGCTAACGGACGTCCTACGGTAACTAACGTACGGTATGCAAAAACTCTCTATTGTCAATCCATTAATAAAGATCACTGTACATAAATTTACAGAAAAGAATCTGGAATCGGTATAAAAAATCCGAATCGAGAATCGGAATTTCTTTGGTCGACTCCCACCTAATCAATCTGCAAATACTATTAAAAGACTAATTACTATTAAGAATCAATACTATAAAAAGAGACGCGGAAGAGTTTAGGGAGAATTGTTTGGAAGCAAGAAAGTGAACCAGGAAGAGGCTGAAATTCTCGTAAATCAACCGTTTCTGTTTGAGCAGAAGCTGTTATTGTCACCCGAAACCAAGACACAGTGTCCTCAAACGAGGCCAGCCGCTGTTTGACCAGCTGGGTGCTGTTGGGAAGACACGCGCTCTCTTAGGATGCATTCAGAAAATGGAACAGTTGGAACAGCTGAAATACTTATGAGACGTTGACGAACAGGTGCTAAGATCGTTTCCTTTTATTGTAATTGGGAAGTAGATATGACCAAAAAAGTCATATAATAAAGACAGCAACAAGATATAAAATATATTAATAGTTTGGGGCAAACGTAATCATACATATCACGAGACTTTTACTTTGTAGTTCATCATGTGCGATGGTAACATAGCGATTTTTGGTAACAATCTTTACTGTTTGTTTGCTATTACTATTCTGTTCTGCTATCGGGATGGGTTTGGTTTCGTTTCGTTTGTCGCCCTACGCTCATTTTGTGCGTACTTTAGGCTAATTGGACTATAAAGATTTTCAAATTAGAATAAGTGTCATAAGCATATTGCTTTCAATGTTCAACTGTGGTTTCTATACAAATGTAAAAAAAGTCATTAAATGTCTTTTTTCATTCATCAGATTGGATCAGTATTTATACAAAATACTGATCCAATTCGTACAGAATATTGTACCAAATACAATTATCGTTATACAATTCGCAAACATAACATTTCTTTTAAAGCGTGAATTAATAAAGGTAATGCGTGAATTTTAAGTTATTAAACAGAACATGGATTTGGTTTGGTTTGGTTTGTCCCTCCGCGGTCATCTTGTGCACACTTTGGGCTCATTAGACCGAGACTTACAGTTTAATATGGATTCCGAACCAATACCCGTGGTACCAAAGGCCAGGGCGCTAGCCACTCGTCCATCAGGCCACCCTATCGTGAAGGTAGTGGATGAATAAAAAGTATTTTATGAACGATTAAAAATTAGATCAAGATATATATGGGGAGAGTGTGAACTAATAGTACGAATTGCATATATATATATATATATATATATATATATATATTATTATTTTTTTGGAGAAAACTAGTGCTATTTATCTTGAAATCGATGGCAGTTTTTAATCCACACAAAAATTGGAAAAGTAACGGATAAAAGTAGCTTTTATAAAAATAATTCCTTTTTCTGGATCCCTATTTAATCTAAAATATTCTGTAGATGTTGGTATTTCTATAACTGTCACGTTACGCAAACCTAGTAGTGATAATAAGTCAAAATACTACTCGATATTTTTATTTTGAATAGAAATGAGAAAAATGGGAAGAATTTCTAATGAGCAAACTTCCTTTGTCTTCAAAAAGTCCATTCTTTTAAAGAATTCCTAAGCGGGAGTGGAAGAAATCATTTCACAATTTGGGGGAAAAGATTGCGCCCGAAAGATGTCAAGGTTCTTGCCGTGTCAGAAGGAATATTTACAACACAAAGAAATACTCAATGAATGGGGATATAGTAACCCGGACACGCGTAGAGAAACGCCGGAAGGCAGATTCACTCTTTTATTTGTGTATTTATGTGGGTTTTAATTATCACAGAATACATAAAAAAAATATTAATAAAACTCCAAAATCTATCTATCTATACATATATATGTATAATAATAGTGTCAAAATATTTTTTTTAGTAGCCGTGACCACTAATAGTTTTTCAGAAGTGTCCACATCGACACATTTCAAAATAGGATAGGCATTTAAAAAAATAAAGCAACGAATTTGTGATTTTCAAGAAAGATTAAAACATGGAACCTATTTCATTTTTTTCTATACTAAATACGTAAACATTTTTCTTGATGCAGCTGGCAAATATCTACAGTTATCTTTTATGCCTTAAGGCAAGCACTGCATCGCTGTGACTCATTTAGCACTGCCCAGTAGCTTGAAGACATTCTACGGACGCGGATTCTCCAAGCGCATTAATATATATTCACACATTTAAATATTGGGCCTAAATGGCCGGCAGCCTACCGATCTGGCGCTCGGTGTCACATGTTCCGGGATCGAGTCCAGGCGGTGCCATGGATGTTTGCGAGGGGTTCTGAATCCACTTTTAACCTAAGTCCCTGTCTCATATGACCGTAGAGCGTTGTGGGGGTAGTGTTACTTTTGTCACTATCTTCGCAGATTAATTAGACCGGAGGCTACAGTGGATTCCGAACCATTCACAAACATTCATGACCCCTCCAGGACTCGAACCTGAAGTCTCCTGCATTGTTGGATACTGACACACACATTTGAAGTTGGATACAGTCACACACACATTTAAATATTAAAAAAATATTTTATTCCCGTTTTAACATGTATGGCAATCTAGAAAATAGAAATGTTTGCCAGTAACCTGCTAATCAAGATAAAAGGTGCCTAGATTCATCATTTTTTTAATTTTGATATTTATTGTCAAAATCCTTGAAGCAGCAAAATAGGTGTGGTTGTTGTTAGACAATAATTGAAAAGAACAAACTTGTCTTAAAGAATATATGTTTGTTTTTAAGGATGTATATCAAAAAGAAATCAATCCATTTGAATACCATTCGAATACTTTTTGCGCTGGATTATTGCAAAATTATCCTCAAATAATGCAACGTTTATTAAATTAATATAGAGTCATACATCAAATTCTTTGTTTATATAATCTATTATAATAAAGGTATAGAAAGGAAGTATATACAAGCTAAATTATTTTCACCTGCATCTAAGAAAATGCAATTTTTAAAAGTGGCGTAGCATGATACAAAATTCACTAGTCGTAGTTATCAAGCCAGATAAAAGTTTTAATATGGTTGAAGAAGTGGCATTTAAAACACTGAGCCAGACAAAAGCGTCAATTCCCATCCACCTCCTCCGAAAGTCTAGTTCAATTCTGAAATCCAATCCACATAAGTGCAGATTCTGATTCGACCTGCGCGTTGACCTTGCTTGCGGAGGATCAGAGTGACGGGTGAAAAATACGATAAATTGTTCGAAAAGAAATTCTATTCCGACACCCACTTGTTCCATTGTCTTCCTCCGAAAGCATTGTTTGTTCCTGCAGGGGAGGGGGAAGAGAAAAAGATCGTCTGCGATGGAACGATAATTCGGAATCCGATTTCGCAGACCGCTTTCGCGACAGGTGCTGTCGAAACAAAAAAACCTGCGTTCCCGCGGGGAGTTGCGAAATGTTGTGTTTGCGTGGGTTGTCGATTATTGACTGTCGCAACCCTATTCATTAGACACGTATTTGGTGGTTGGTATTGAATGTTTGGACACGCTTTTAGGTGAAAGAGGGACACGATTGTGTTGATGTTGTTTGCAATTTATGATTTAAAGCAGTGGTGGTCAACTAGCTGCCCGCTTTGAACATGTTTCCATCACACTTTTACAAAATATTTTTATTTTGTAGTGGCCAAAGGAGTGAAAATCAATGTATTAATAAAAAACATTGTGTGTACATCCCTCTATTCAAAAATGAACTGTCGAAAGGATGAGAGAAAATGAACACTGATTTTAAAAGGATATTCTTGCTGATATACGACAGATAGTTCCTGTTTTATGGATGAGTTTACTGTTATGAGTTCGCAGAGTAATTAAATTACGTTCTGCGAACTCATGATGCGTTCGATTGTTAAAAGCTGAGTGAAAGAGTGGAGAAACACATATCGCACTCGTCAAATGAATATTTTTTTAATGAGTTCGTTTTTTATTTATTATTTTTTTGTATTTCATTTTGAGTGTTATATACTTCTTTACAATGTGTGTTTAGTATTCTTATTATTATGTTATCTACGTTTACATGTAAGAATGATAGCAAACACAAAAATAATAACTCATTCTGCTTCAATTTTTCACTCCAAAAAATGTCTACAGTGGATCTCAATCTAATAGGGGGATCTACAATTTTATGTGCGGCCCGCGGAGTTAGGATGCCTTTCCAAAGTGACCCGCGAGATCATTTGGATTGGCCACCCCTGGGCATAATCAATGAAATTTGAAAATTTGATGAATCGATATTCAATAACATAGTACACTATAAAAGTAGCTTTAAATAATCATAAACTATTTATAAGCATTCTTATTATAAATTACTTATAACTATAAATTGCTTATTATAAATTACTTATACTTCATGAACTATTTATAAGCATTCAGATTATAAATTACTTATAACTATTCATAAACTATTTATAAGTAATTTATAATAAACTGCAGTAAAATAACATTAAAAACATATTTCAGTGTTCAGTGTTTCACTCCAAAAAATGTCTATAGTGGGTGTAAATCTAATATGTGGATATATAATTCTATATGCGGCCCGAGGAGTTATGATACATTTCGAAAGTGGCATTTGAAGTGGTGGCAAGATCCGAAAGTGGTCCGCAAGATCATTTGAATTGTCTGCCTCTAGTCTAAATGTTACTGTCTACCAAGTGGGATAATAAGCCATAACAACAACGAAGTGAAAATAAAATTAATTGAATCTTAATAGCAAATGCTTTCATTATACTTTCGAATAATATTTCAATGAACTAAAATACATATAACATTCATATGAAAACCCCCAATAGTTTCTTTTCCTCAAACTCGAGATAAAAAAAAATCTTCTGGTAATCGGATCAGATGAAAATCTTCCATTCTACTTTCGAAGACATTCCCAGACTCGGTTATTTAAGAATCTTCTGCGGCTGGAAAAAATTTGAATTTTTATTAAAAATCTAATTTGACTTTAAAAGAAAACTATGATGCTTATCTTTTGTCTGAACCTTATGTTAGATAAAAAAATAATTTTGATATGCGGAGCCACATTTAGTGAAGAGGGACACGTTGATGTTGTTTTCAAATTATGATTTAAAGCAGGTCCAACCCAAATGATCCTGAGGCCACTTTGTAAATGGATCATAACTCAATGGGCAGCATATCAACTTATGCAACCCCCTACTATATTGAAACCCACTGTAGACATTGCTTTGGAGTGACAAATGGAAACATAACGAGTTATTAATTTTGTGTTAACTTTTATTATTACAGGTAAGCATAACTAAACGGACGTTGTTTGTTAGTAATCATTATTATTATTACATGTAGGTAATGCAATAATAATGAAAACTAAACACACATTGTAAATAATTATATAACACTCAAAATGAAATATAAAAAATATATAAATATAAACGAAATAAACATTTTTTTTAAATTTCATTTTCGTTTTTATTTTATTTCATTTTCATTTCGTTCATTTCATTTTCATTTTCGATATGTGTTTCCCCCCTCTTTCCCTGATTTCAGGTTCGAGTTCCGGCGGTGCCATGGATGTTTGTAGTGATTCGGAATCCACGTTAAACTGTAGCTCCCGGTCTGTTTAGCCTAACATGTGCACAACATGACCGTAGAGCGACGAACCGAACCACTCTTTACCTTAGCTTTTTCAAATCGATCTCCATGTGGGTATTGGCTCATCGTAATGGGCGTGGCGTCCGTTATATTTGAGCGTGTTTTGTGTTGAGTCATTTTCATTTTCGAAAAAAGCAATTCGCAGGTGCAAGTTGAACCAGAAGCGCTAACAACTTCTGGTTTGGTGGAGTCTGGTCTGCTCTGTTATCCACAATCAACTGTGCGTATCTAGGGATGGTCACTGAGGTCACTTAAAGTGAAACATACATTGAGCGATACAAGTGCTTATAATTGAATTATTCAGCGAACTCATAACTGTAATCAATAAAACAGGCACTTTCTGTCCTATATTCGCGAGAATATTATTTTAAAATCAAGGTTCATTTTTTCTCCTCCTTTCGACAGTTCATTTTTTAAATAGAGGGATACACACATAATGTATTCGTTTTAATGCATTGGTTTTCACTCCTTTGGCCATTCTAAAATAAATATATTGTGTAAAAGTGTGATACATCTCACCGGTCGGAAAAACATTCAAGGCCGCAGGTTGTCCACACCTGATTTAAAGCATTTATAACCAAAGTTCCCAGGTGGAATGATGAAGAGGAAATGATAGTAGGCTAGGATATATTTTGGGGGCGTTTTAGAAAAATAAGGTTGCAGCGACAGCATAAAGGAGGAAGGAAGTGAAAGAATTTAGAAAAAAACGAAAGAAACGCAGTATTCTGGTTTGTCTAAAACTATTGATGCCCTTGGCCGCATTTGTTATGCTACATTTTACATTCCATTGGACATTTAGTTTCTTATAATTACTATCGTTAATAGATTTTTTTGTTCTAATGCAGCTGGCAAATACTTAGACAGCTTAGTCTTGGATACCTTAAGACAAGCACTGCACAGATGTTACTCACTTTGTATTACCCAAGGGGCGCGTGTAACTTGAAGATAAGCCACGGAGTAACAATGCCCCCCCCAACGCTCTACGATCCTATTAGGACCGGGACCTACGGTTTAAAGTGGATTCCGAACCACTACACACATCCATGGCACCGCCGGGACTCGAACCCGAAACATGTGGTACCGAGCGCCAGAGCGCTAGACACTCTGCCATGCAGGCCCTCTATCGTTAATAGAAAGAACAAAAATTTGATAAATTATACAAATCTTATGGTATAGCTGCACTGATAAAAGTATTTACGTTGTACAGTTAGGAACATCACATTAGCGTAAAGTAGTATTTCGACTGACATTGCTGTTGGATTATTTCAACAAATCATTAATATATGATAAAAAATAATATCAGATATATTAAATATATTACGTTTTAATAATAAATGGTCGAAATAATATCGAATAATTTATAACCGGAATCTTTTCAACTTATAAATTACTATTAACGTTCAGCAGTTACAAATGTGGAAATTATGCTTTTTTACTGTTTCTTCCATGTTGTTGAAATTATAGCAATATAAAATGAATAAATTTTAAAGTATTCATAAAAGATAATAGAGTATTCGTAAAGAGTAATAATAGAGAATTCGTAAAAGAAATACTTCATTTTTTTTTTTTTATCTTTAAATAAATGTAAATTTACTTTTTCTAAATAATACCCATTTATATTCTATTCACAAATTTTCTTGTGTAAAAGTTTTCCTCCGAAATGATAAATTAAAATATTCGATTATATGAATTTTTTTGTCATGTTCTGTTCTATTCTATTCTATTCCATTTCACACAAAATGATCTGAGTTAGATAAAAGAAATGTTATTTTGTTTATATATCTATCTATCTATCTTTAGTGAGCACATAGCTCCATGAATGCTTCACTTGAGAAGAAGAATGTCTCGGAATGTTAAAAATTTCTTTTCGTAACATGTTCACGTTTTCTAAATTAATGAGAGCAGGGAAAAGCAGCCAAGGGTCGATACAGCGCCAACTCTAGTACGAAAAATGTTTACCCCAACTTAAGAATAGGAGGAAGAGCTCTATTTTATTACTACTCAATACAATAACGGTGGCTGACCCAAATGACCTTGCGGGCCATTTTGAAAATGCATCCTAACTCCGCGGGCCGCATTTAAGATTATATTAGATTCAGACCACATTTCTTTGGAATGGAAAACTGAAACATGATGAGAGTTTTTGCATAACGTTTTTTTATTTTATTTTATATTTTTCTTCCAAGCGCGCATGCTCATAGGAAACATTGTACCTATTGCGCATGCATATCTGTAATACTGCACTATTGAGCAATTCCTATGAGCATGCGCACCAGGAAAAAAAAATATCGGACGATAAAAAAACGTTATGCAAAAACTCTCTATTATTACTGTGTTAGCTATTATTCTTACATAGATAATATAATAATAATGAGACTAAAAGCACTAAGAAATATATAACTGAAATATAAAAATGTATATACACTGAAGTGACAAAAGTCATGGGATAGCAATATGCAAATTTTCAGATGGCAGTAGCATTGCGTAGAACAGGTATAAATGCGCAGTGCTTTCGCAGAGCTTTCATTTCTGTTCAAGTTATTCATGTGAAGAGGTTTTGACGTGATGATGACCGCACAACGGGAATTAACAGACTTTGAACGCGGAATGTTAGTTGGAGCTAGACGCATGGGTCATGCCATTTCGGAAATCGTTAGGGAATTCAACATTCCCAGATCCACTGTGTCAAGAGTGTGCCGAGAGTATGAAATTTCAGGCATAACATCCCACCATGGACAGCGCAGTGGTCGACCGCCTGCACTTAACGACCGAGACCGGCGACGTCTGCAAAGAGTCGTAAATTCTAACAGACAAGCAACACTGCGTCAAATAACCGCAGAAATCAATGTGGGACGTACAAGGGACTTGTCTGTTAGAACTGTGCGGAGAAATTTGGCTTTCTTGGGCTATTCCAGCAGAAGACCGACTCGAGTGCCTTTACTGACAGAACGACATCGCTTGCAGCGACTCTCGTGGGCACGTGAGCATATCGGTTGGTCCCTAAGTGAATGGAAAACCGTGGCCTGGTCCGATGAGTCACGATTTCAGTTGGTAAGAGCTGATGGTAGGGTTCGAGTGTGGCGCAGACCCCACGAAGCCATGGACCCAAACTGTCAGCAAGGCACTGTTCAAGCTGGTGGTGGCTCCGTAATGGTGTGGGCTGTTTTTCATGGCATGGACATCGTCCTCTGGTGCGACTGGACCGAACATTGACTGGAAATGCTTATGTTCAGCTACTTGGAGATCACTTGCAGCCATTCATGGACTTCATGTACTGAAACAACGATGGGATTTTTATGGATGACAATGCGCCATGTCACCGGGCCACAACTGTTCGCGATTGGTTTGAAGAACATTCTGGACAATTCCAACGAATGATCTGGCCACCTAGATCGCCCGACATGAATCCCATCGAGCATTTATGGGACATCATCGAGAGGTCTGTTCGTGCCCAAAATCCTGCACCATCAACGCTTTCACAATTATGGACGTCTATCGAGACAGCATGGCTCAATATTCCTGCAGAAGACTTCCAACGACTTGTTGAGTCCATGCCACGTCGAGTTGCTGCACTTCGCCGGGCGAAAGGAGGGCCGACACGATATTAAGAGGTATCCCATGACTTTTGTCACTTCAGTGTAAATACAAACGATATAAAAAAAATGAAATCATTAAAAAAAATATTTATTTGACTCGTGCGATATGTGTTTCTCCACTCTTTCACTCAGCTTTTGCAAATCGCAGAATATAATTGAATTATTCTGCGTACTCATCAATAAAACAGGTAGCAATATCTGTCCTCTATTCGCAAGAATATTGTTTCAAAATCATAATTCATTTTCTCTCATCCTTTAGACAGTTCATTTTTGAATACAGGGATGCACATACAATGCACTTTTTAATACACTTGTTTTCACTCTTAGGCCATTCTAAAATAAATATATTATGTAAAAGCGTGATACATCTCACAGGCCTGAAAAATGTTCAAGGCGGGCCGCCGGTTGGTAATAAGGTTTAATAAGGAAAATGTATCGATAAGAAAGATAATATAAGTAGAGCAGCGAATAAGATATATGAATATTAATGGTGAACTAGTATTTCCTTCAATGATTCTCTATCTAAAGAACAGATAAATCAATTGAATTGCAAAGTGGGTGTTATTTAAATCAGCAATGCCAAAACAATAGCAGAAAATTGCAAGGAAAATGAAACTCGCCCATCAGGGGAAAGACAGTGGGTGGTAGGGTTGCCAAACAAAAAGATCAACTTCAATCAGTGGTTTCGGTAATCGGGGTAAGTAAATCGGTGGTTTAATAAAATGTGAATACGGTGGTTGTGGAATAATATAGGTTTCATTTTGGGCGAAAAAGTCGCGGAGAATGAATGCAGTGTGAGCGCCAGTTCACACTGCATTCATTCTTTTTCATTTTGCATTCAGTGCTTTCGGTACCCATCGAGATTGGGCGCGTTTGAGGCCCAGAATATAATTGACAGATCCTTTTGAAATTCCAACAGCATCGGCAAGGTCTCTAACTGTAAATCGACGGTTTGCAAGAAAACCAATCTTCAATTGTTTGGACGTGAGCTTCATCGGTTGAGGTGGGTGGTCGACCCGAAGGCTCTTCGTCTTCAACGTGTTCTCTGCCTTCTTTAAACTGTTTATACCACTTCTGAACATTTCTTTCCGATATAGGAATGTTCACCGAATGCCTTCTGCAACATTCTATGCGTTTCCGCAAACAAAAGTGAATGCAAGATCTTTGCTCAATGAATTCGGACAGTTCAAAAATCGTCGGAATTTGTTTTAGCGTCTAATAGAGCCAAGTGTAATTTAAGCACCAATGAATATTTTGACGCCAAAATTTCAGACAGATGTCAAGGACAGTGCCAGCAATCTAAAAAAGAAAAAAAACTGAAATTCCTTAAACCCCGGAAATTTTAAATTGAAAATGGGTTTTACTTTTTGGACACAGAAGTATATAGAGCAGTGATGATAGTTACATGAATATTAATGGTGAACTAGAATTTCCTTCAATGATTCTGTATCTAAAGAACAGATAAATCAATTGAATTGTAAAGTGGGTGCTATTTTAATCAGCAATGTCAAAACAATAGTGGAAAATGAAACTCGCATATCTAGGGAAAGCGTTACTTATACGCAGTCGTGCTTTCTTTATACAAACACTCAGGGAAAGAGGGGGTGGGGGGAAGGGAAGAGGAATTATTCAGAATAGCGCAAAGGGGAAAGTCCATTCCAATTTCTGTCACAAAAAGACATTTTGCAGCGACTCGCAGTGAAAGTGCTATGTGTGTCAACGAGGGATAAGTAATTCCAATCTGTTCCGGCTCTTTGTGGCCAAAGGGTGTCACGGCTGCTGCTCCGTGAGCGTGTCGGCCTTGTTTCGGATCGAACTTGACCCGACTTGAAGATGGAACCCTTTTGCATTCGAATATTTTAACTCTATTTGGTTTGTGGTGAGGTTTGTTTGTCACTCTACGGCCATCTTATACACACGAGGGCTAAGCAGACCTAAGCAGTTTAACGAGAGTTTCGAACCCCTCACAAATATCCACGCCACAGCTAGTATTCGAACCTGAAGCCTTTACTGTTGAGATTAGATTGGGCTGAGGAATAACATTTTGAGATGGTGCTGGTATCATAGAGTAGTAATACAATAGCGCGTGATCACTCACGTAATACAACTCACGTGATCATATAACAATGATCGATCAGGTTCGATCCTATTCATACCTGAAGCCTATTTGGTTTGTGGGGAGCCAAAAAGTTCTACTTTTTACTCCAAGAACGTGTGGGATTTGTTTCAGATCAAACTTGACCCGACTCGAAGATGGAACCCTTTTGCATTCGAATATTTTAAGTCTGTTCGGTTTGTCGCTCTATGGTCATCTTGTGTACACTTTGGGCTAATTGAACCGGGAATTACAGTTTAACTTTGTATTTTGAATCACTCATAAACATCCATGCCATCGCCAGGATTCGGAATTGAAACCTGTGATACCGAATACCAGAGCGCCAGCCACCAGGCCGCTCATGTTTGTTGAGAAAAGCAAATGTAATAAATATGGTACTAGTTGTTGCAAATTGGGTTGATGAAAATTTTGAAAAGAAGAATTTTAAACATAACTTATTCCGTTTGTTTGGTGATGGAGGAGTTAAGGTGTGGCCCTGATGGCGAGTTGCTAGCGCTCTGATGCTCTGTGCCACAGGTCTCGGATTCAAATCCCGGCAGTGCCATGGATGTTTGTAGTGGTTCGGAAACTACTTTAAGGCGTAGGTCCCTGTCTAATAGGACTGTAAGAGACACAGACCCAATCAGACTTCTTCTCATCCACATCATTCCAAAACTGTAAAGGGGCAACTCAGCTCTAGGCATAGTGGTATGGTGTGGTATAGTGTAGTAGTGTTTCTTAAGTAGTAAAGAACATTTTAGTTCATCGCACCTACGCTGATTACGGTGAGGCCCTTTTTTAGTGTCTCTTAGAGCAATAAAAACGTAGAAAGTTTTCAACAATTAGTTTCTGGCAAATTTTTAATATGAAATTTTCAAAAGGCTTCTAATTTTGTTGCTACTCCTCGCAGTATACAAATGATACTTAAATGAGGTTTCCTATGCTTAAATCCTAGTGGCCTAATGGTCGAGTGGCTAGCGCTCGGTGATACAGGTCTCGGGTTCGAGTCTCGGTTGTGCCATGGATGTTTGTAGTGGTTCGGAATCCACTTTTAAATGGTAAGTCCCGGTGTCATATAACCGTAGAGCGTCACAGAGTCAAATCAGACTTCTCACCCACATCGTTTCCAAACTGTAAAGGTGCTCTAGGCTCAGTGATGTAGTGTAGTGTAGTGTAGTAATAGTCTAATTAGTCTAAGTGTGCACAAAATGACCATAGAGTGACAAACCAAAACAAATCCATATTCTATTTAATAACTTTAGACTCATTTCTATAGATTGTAATGCACCCTACATTGCATGCGATATCTTGAATAAGACAATTATAATTTACTTAACGACATAACTGGGACTTATTTTCCGGTTTATTGTAATTACTGTGCGTATCAGTTTACATTTTGGAACGAGCCATTTTTTTTTATTACATGTTTAATGTTCCAAAACAAATTGCAACGAATAAAATCCTGACAATTTAATATAAAAAAAACAACAGGAGTTATTTCCCACAACAGAAAGAAACGAAATATATTAAGCCTAATTTTTAATGTTGGAAAATCAGTGAACCCTGTCATTCCAAAGTACGACGTTAGTGAGACCATCAGAAAGTGCTTAAGGGCCACGGATGAGTGCGCATGTTTACACTTGCTGATCGACAGAAAGGGAAAAAAACAGTATCTAGGTTTCCGGGTGTCATGAACACGTGAAAAAATATGTTACAAACTGCTAAGATTACAACTAACATGTTAAAACACAGATACTTTATCAAAATCAAAATTTAAATGGGGATATATATCTATAAGTAGGAAATTAATAGGAAATATATACAGGGTGATTATACTTAAAGTGCCACTTTTAAAATGTTGTAAAAATAAGAACTATTCGTCACAATTAGTTCAAAGTTGAACTGAAGATACTTGAAGAAGGGGGAAACGGTACGACATCCAAAAAAGTTCCATCGATTTTTCCCATCCCATTGGGTTATGACCTTGCCATGGTGGATAGGCTTTCCACTCACTGTGTCACGACTATTGAATGACTCGGAAGCAATTTTTCAGTCCAAAAACATTGAACACTACAATTGGTAACAGTTTTAATGTGCAACTCATAGTGAAAAGTGTATTCAAAAAATACATTATGTGTGCATCCGTCTATTCAAAAATGAACTGTCGAAAGGGTGAGAAAAAACTAACTTTGATTTTAAAATAGTATTCTTGCGAATAGAGGACAGATAGTGCCTGGTTTATTTATGAGTTTAAAGTTATACTTAAATAATATTCTGTGAATGATGCGCGAGCATCGATTTGCAAAAGCTAAGTGAAAGAGTGGAGAAACAACTGCCGCACTAAAAATAAGTAATTTTAATGATTTTAATTTTAATAATTCTTATTTCATTTGTATTTCATTTTTAGTGCTTTTAGTATTATTATTACTATAGTAGCTATGTTTACATGTAAGAATAATAGTAAACACAATACTAATAACTCATTCTGTTTCAATTTTCCACTCCAAAAAATGTCTATAGTAGTGGGCCTCAATCTAATAGGGGGATCTACAGTTTTATATGGGGTCCGCGGAGTGAGGATGCATTTCCAAAGTGGCCCGCAAGATCATTTGGGTTGGCCCCCCCTGACTTTGAATGTCAATTTATAAGCCATATTCTACTTTTTATGTTATCTAATCATTTTATATCTCTAAGCAATTAAAACATCACCCCCCTCATTTTATGAGAATTGAAATAAGTAAATAAACAAAAAACATTGTATCCGATATATGTGTGAAAACACATTGAATAATAATGAACTAAACAGTTATTACACATCAGAAATATGACGAAAAAAAATAAATTACAGCTCAAACAATACATGAACATGTTCAATACATGCTTTCACGTTTGCTGATCGTTTTCATTCTGACATTTTAATGATTTGTTTCGAATCTCACTGAGAAAAAAATCATGCTTCAGATAAAAAAAAGTTTTAAAAAAAAATAAATAAATAAATAAAATAAAAAACAAATTCTATAATGCACAATAAAAAAAATATATATATATATATTTATATTCTGCCTGTCAATCAAAAAAGAAAATTCTTCGAACTACACGAGTCGTAAATTTGTCATTTTTTAAACGCGCGTGCGTTTCGAGGAAGTTGGCAACAGCAGCAGCACCGTTAGCAGCGCCTCCCCGCGTCCGCCGGCGGAAAGCGCAACAGCCTTCACGGTCCGGCGGGCCCAAGGCCAAACAGACGCCCATTGTTTGTCTTCGAAGGATTATTGTCTCTCTTCAAACACCATTTGCTGAGGAAGCTTATTTTAGAAAAAGCGATTCAATCCGATTCCCTAATGGCGAGGGAATAGTCCACGTTTAGTTCAACATAGAACGTGCTATTAAAACTCAGCTATGTGTGGGATATATGAAACAGAACGGGCGTAGAATACGGTTTATGTTGTTAATAGTCATTTTGTTAAGAGAACAATGAATTACTGCTTTGCCCAAAAAGTAAGACCAATTATTATTTAAAATTTTAATAAAAAAATTCATTTTTTAATCATCATTATTAAAATACTACGAATACACTTTTCTTTCCTATTACGATTCTACATCAATTTTTCTAAGCAATAGGTTTGGTTTGTCGCTGTACGGTCATCTTGTGCACACGAGGGCTAAACAGACAGGGATCTACAGTTTAAACGTGGATTCCGAACCCCTCACAAACATCCATACAACTGCCACAATTCGTACCTGGTTTCATCAGGAACTAAAAAAACTACTAACTGTTTTACTAAAGGCCAGTGCTTGAGCTACTAGGCCTTGGCCTTAAGCCTTGGATTTGCAGACGATCTGCAACAAATACTCGTGTAACCGAAAACTTTATTCGATAAAATATAAATTAGCAACAAGGAAGCAAAGCACCTTCTGTCTTTTTTTTTTTTTTTTTTTCCGTTTTGTCATTTTTAACATTTCATTTAGCATGTAATTTATACTAAAAACACAAACTTTTGTTACGATCATCATAGCTGAAGTTTTCTTAAAAATAATTAACACGTATTTAAATTCATTCATTCGTTTGTTTGTTTGTTTTTAAGATTTCGGATATTTTAGAAGTTTCACGGCATTTAATTTTTGTTTAATGTCCCATCTAAAAAACACATTGCATATTACGCAGAAAATCAGACTGTGTGTGTGTGGTACCACAGATTTCGGGTTCGAGTCCTGGTGGTGCCAAGGATGTTTGTAGTGGTTCGGAATCCACTTTAAGCCGTAGGTCCCTGTCTCACATAAGTGTAAGAGCGTCATGGAATCCAATCAGACTTCTCACCCACAACCTTCCCGAATTGTAAAGGGACCACTCAGCCCTAGGCACAGTGATGTGCTGTGCTGTGCTGTGGTGTGGTGTGGTGTGGTGTGGTGGTAGTAGTAGTAGTAGATATATGAGATCAATAAAAATTATTAAATTTACGTCAAACATTTTCATAATACATAAAATTGCGGAAAAGATCGGGAGTCGGTTTAAAAAAAATTCCATTTAGGAATCGACTTCCAACCCCTGTTTTTGAGGCTGCAGTGATATAGTGGAAAAAAAGTAGGAATTGACTTAAAAATTTTTTTAATATTAATTGTTTATTTCAGGAATGTGCGGGACGACTTCAACTGTCTGCTGCGCGAGACCCGGTGCCTGACCAGCGAGACGGACCGGAGCCGAAATGGCGACACGCTCAGGAACGCACTCAAGTACATCAGGGACGGATGTGATTCAGCTGGAGGTAAGATCGAACTGTAGTTTTTAAAATTATGAATTCATATGTTACCAGTTTTATGAGATTACATCTAAACTTCACACCACGTCGATAAAAGTTTTAAAAACAGTATTTTCTTCAGTACTTTCCTTTTGTAGTCCAGATTTTCCAGGAAACTAAAAGACGTTCCAGACACTCCTTGGTTTTTTTTTAGCTCTTTTATTCCAACCATTCCTCATTCCTTATCTTTATTCGGTTTCACTCTTTTGCACCCATCTAGGTCATGTATTTCTGTATAAGAACTAAGTAATAAATGCCCATATGGCAGAAAAAAATGATAATATGCTAACAGATAAGTCAGAAAAATGGTCGGACCGGTTGTCCTAGAAAACTATCGCCGTTTGATGGTACTGGAGAATCCTCAGCAAGCGAACCTTCGATTTCATGTGTTACTGTTTGTCATTGAAACCAGTACAGTTAACTCACGTTAACATACGATCGACCAAGCTTGTCGACCCAGTCGACGAAAAGTAAACAAGACTGATCCATAGGAGAAAAGCAGTTTCATCCATGGCTACGAAAACCTCTTTTTATACTTCGTTCTCTAGCGTGGTACAAAATGTGGTACACATACGTAGAATGATACTTGGGGACGGGAGACATCAAAGATACTCACGTTACCTTGCGAGTGTATCACGTGAGTGCGAGGTTCTCTGATGTCTGGAGAATTGTGGACTCTCTCACGAATCGCTATTTCACTCATCGGTTGATGTTTTAGGGGCGTAACGTCTATCTTTTTTAAATTCATAAATTCATTTGTTATTCATTAATCATCATCATAACTGGCTCGACAGCCCGCTGTGGGCCTTGGCCTTCTTTAAAGGATCCAGCCAGGCTGTTCTCATCTTGGCCGTGGACCTCCAGTTTTTAATTTAATAACACTAAAATCAGAATAACTTTCGCCGCTCTCTTGTAACACAGATGGCATCTTTTTGCGATCGTCTCAGCTGCCATTTAATAGTTACAATTTTGCATAAAAAGGAACACCTAATATTTTCGGAAAAATACTCACTGCTGTCGCTTAATTTGAAAACTTTTGCTAATCTAAAGTTAAAATATAAAAGTATTGAGACTTTTTTTTCTCTCTCTTTCGCAGCCAGTTGGCGCGACAGCAGCTGCTACGTGGGCGACGGCATGAAGAACTGCGAGAGCTCCTACCCCCTGGGAGGGGTGCAGTACGCCTCCTTCAACCCGGAGACCTGCAGGTGAGTGACCCAAGGCGCTCTCTGGAGGGTGCGACGCGTTTTCTTAAAAACATCTAAACACCAAATTCTTTACACACAGGAGAAATCAGACGGTAACAAATAAGCATAAGTAGAAGTAGAAAACGCACATCACCAGCTTCCAGTCAAAATGACCAACCATTTCACGTTAGCACAGACACATTTGCAACTTCCCAAACATTCATAATAGGATCAAGAAATGCAGCTTTTAAAAATCAGGGTAGGTTTAACTAAAATAGAATTTAATGTATATGCGGCTCAACAAAACTTATTTTTTTCCCCTACAAATTGCATATTAAAGAACCCATTAAAGGTAGAGTGTAATGAGCATAACAGTTTTCAACTAAACATGATGCCTTGAAACATATATTCCATAGATTTTCATTACAGATTAGATTTAGTGTTGGGACTGATGGCCGCTCTGGCGCTCGGTACCACAGGCTTCGGATTTGAGTCCCGGTGGTGCCATGGTTGTTCGTAGTGGTTTGGAATCCACTTTAAACATAAAGTCCCAGTCTTATATGATTGTTGGATTTAGGGATGGCAGCCCTACTCCGTGAAAAGAAATTGTAGAGGTTTAGTGTATTATACATAGGGTTAATGGATTGTTTATTCTATGCACATTTATTGTTATTTTCCTACACTGCATTGTAAGATTTCAAGTTAATCCGTCCTGCCCGAAGGCTTGCGGTACCAATGATCAATCGCTGCTGCAAACCCGCTCAGTAACCAGAGCACCCGATTGGGACCCTTGCCACCTGTGAAGGGTCGTTCCCAGTATGTTAGGCCCCCTCCGGGAACCATGACCTATTCCCCATTTATTTAAAAATAAGATATAATACAGGTAAGATACAAAATAATAACAAAGTTATACAAGATACAGTTGAATTACAAGTTCTGGGATACAAATGAGTGATGTAAATTCTGCTAGAAGTAGTGAAAACACTAAGTTCAAGAAATAATTGTTCATGTTTGGTGATACCAGAAGAAAGTTTTTACGAGAATCACTAGTAGTCCAAAAATGGAAAGTCAATGGTTTAGCCATTTTCTTGTTGTTGTGGTTGTCCGAGTTGCACTGTGTGCGTTTCCCTATTCGGATAGTTGGATGGAGTCCTTTAGTTTGATCTCCATAATCAACACTGCATTGTAAGACGGACTCAACAAAACTTATTTTTTCCCATAGAATAGACCATTAAAGAGGCCATTAAATGTTCACAACTCTCTGCAATTAAAAATGATGCCGTGAAACATGCATTCCTCGTTGCTTAACGAAACCTCTTTATGTTGCAGGAAGTACAACCTGTTCTACGATTGCGTGATGGACAATATTCGCTCCCGGTGTCGCTCGGACGACGACCGGCTCCTGGGACAGTACCTGGTGGACAGCGCACAGGACCTGGCCTGGAACTGCGGCGACCACACCAGCCCCTCGGGCGGCTCCGACTTCGACCGCACCCGGGACCGGGACGACAGACGGTACGACGCCGGCGGCGACAGGCGGTACGGGGGCGGAGGCAGCGACCGCTACAGCAGCGACAGGGAGCGCGACTACAACGGAAGGGGGGGTACTGGGTACAACAGCAGGGACAGAGACGGAGGGAGGACCGGGTACAACGACAGGGACAACTATGACAACAGGGACCGATACCCGAGCGGAGGTTCGTCCTATGGGAGCGGAGGATATGGTAGAAACGGTAAGTCGCTTTTATTGAAGGTTCTTGTTGCAGTCAATGTGTATGCAACTGCACCCAAAAAGTAAGACCCCTTTGCAATTTAAAATTTCCCGGGCATATGCAATAGAATTTTTTTTTTTTACGTTCCTGGCTCTGTCTTTGACATCTGTGACAAATTGGACGTCAAAATAGTCATTAGTGTTTGAGTTACGCTCGGCTTTGTGAGATGCTAAAACTGATACCGGCGATTTTTGAAATCTTTGAGTTCATTCAGTAAAGAACTTGCATTCCATTTTGTTTGCGGAAACGTATAGAATGTTGCGGAAGGCATTTGATGAGCATTCTTATATCGGAAAGGAATGTTTAGAAGTGGTATAAACGGTTCAAAGAAGGCAGAGAACGCGTGGAAGATGAAGAACCCTCTAGTCGTATTAATCTCGACCGACGATGCTCACGTCAAAAAATTAAAGATTGGGTGCTTGCAAACCGTCGATTTACAATTAGAGACCTTGCCGACGATGTTGAAATTTCAAAAGATCGGTCCATTCCATTTTGGGCCCCAAACGCGTCAAATCTCATTTGGTACCGAAAACACTGAAACAGCTCACACTGCATTGATTCTTCGTTACTTGTTCGCCAAAAATGAAACCCATATCGTTTCACAATCACCGTATTCACCTAATTTAGCATCGTGCTACTTCTGGCTATTCCCTAAACTCAAAAGACAACTCCGGGGACATCGTTTTGGATCGATTGAAGAGACATTTCGAAAATCGCCGGAATAAGTTTTAGCGTCTCACAAAACCAAGCGTAACTCGAGCACTCATGACTATTTTGACGTCCAATTTCTCACAGATGTCAAAGACAGTGCCAGCAACGTAAAAAAAAAAAAAATTGCTATTGCCTCCATGCGCCCCGGGAATTTTAAATTGAAAATGGGAATTACTTTTGGGACACAGTAGCATTTTGTTTGTTTAAATAAAATTAATAATTACAGCAACTTAAAGCTGGAAGATTTTTAAAAGGTTTAAAATTAATGAAACTTTAAGGGTAAAAAATATTATTTAATACATCCCAATGTGTATGTTTAGTAATTGTCTATTGTCTATAATGTCTTGGGTGTTAATGTGTCATATCATGTTTTATATATTTTACTGTACATTTATTTGTTATATATATGGGTATTCACACGTACTAAATGTTTGGGAAAATCTCGAAACACTTGAAGAACCCGAAACGCAGCGTCCCTGTTTTAAATAGAGAAGTAACTGACCTTTATTTTTTTTGTATAGAACAATTGACAATTGCAAAAGTGAAACACACTAATAACACACCAATTTTCCTTAAATAGAAACATTAATAAAATCGTTAAACATTTAACGATTTATAAACATTAGGGATAAAAAAAATATTTTTTTACATTTCTAACTTTTGGATAAAAAAATTACGAACTGCATCTATTCTTCAACTTTTGACTCATGAATGTCGGTTGTTTCAAACAAAATCAATTTTTAATAGTATTCTACTACTACACCACATCACTGTGCCTAGAGCTGAGTTGCCCCTATACAGTTTGGGAAGGATGTGTGTGACAAGAAATGTGATTGGGCTCCGTGACACCGAGCCCTACTGGTTTAAAGTGGATTCCGAACCACTCACAAACATTCATGGCACCGCCTGGGACACGAACCCGAAAAACCTGTGGTACCGAGAGCCAGAGCGCTAGCCACTCGGCCATGAGACCCCGGTCATAGGATAATAGTATAGATAATTCTAAATAGGGACGACGTCGCACCTTGATAAAAGGGTAGTGTTTATTTTTTCCCATGACATCTGGTAGGTGTGTTGCAAAATGTGGTGAAGGGTGCTGCGCAGTGATTGTGGGTGTTTGATGCTGTTAGATCACGTAGGGAGCTCGGACATCACGTGCTGCAGGAACGAACGGTGCGACCGGTACAGACAGCAGCAGTGCAGGGAGTCGCTCTCCAGGACCATCGACAACAGGATGTCCGGATACCAGGACTCGCAGAAGTGCAGGTGAGTCTGTCGTTCTCTTTGTTCATGCGGTAAAGGTGCATTGATACTCCCCTACTGTTTAGAACAATCGTATCAGTAGAAAAATTATGAACTTCGGATACAGTTTTAAATTATTCTCACTGATTAAAATTATTCTGAAAATCCCTTTTAAATTATTCTGAAAATCCCTTACCCTAGTGTCTGTCCCTTCCTCACTGAAAATCCCTTACTCTTTGTATGTGTTCGTTCCTCACTGAAAACCCTACTCTAGTGTATGTCCCTTCCTCACTGAAAATCCCTTACTCTAGTGTATGTCCCTTCCTCACTGAAAATCCCTTACTCTTTGTGTATGTTCATTCCTCACTGAAATTCCCTTACTCTTTGTGTATGTTCATTCCTCACTGAAATTCCCTTACTCTTGCTCATTCCTCACTGAAAATCCCTTACTCCTTTTCATTCCTCACTGATAATCCTTCTACTCTCAAGTCTGTTCCTTCCTCACTGAAAAACCCTTACTCTTTGTGTATGTTCATTCCTCACTGAAACTCCTTACTCTTTGTGTATGTTCATTCCTCACTGAAATTCCCTTACTCCTTTTCATTCCTCACTGATAATCCCTCTACTCTCAAGTCTGTTCCTTCCTCACTGAAACTCCCTTACTCTTTGTGTATGTTCATTCCTCACTGAAACTCCCTTACCCTTTGTGTATGTTCATTCCTCACTGAAACTCCCTTACCCTTTGTGTATGTTCATTCCTCACTGAAACTCCCTTACCCTTTGTGTATGTTCATTCCTCACTGAAACTCCCTTACTCTTGATCATTCCTCACTGAAACTCCCTTACTCCTTTTCATTCCTCACTGATAATCCCTCTACTCTCAAGTCTGTTCCTTCCTCACTGAAAAACCCCTATTCTTGTGCCTGTCCATTCTTCACTGAAAATCCTCACTCTCGTGTCTGTTCATTTACTCACTTTGAATCCCTTACTCTTGTGTCTGTGTCATTGTGTGTGTGTCATCTATTGATGACATTCTTCTCTCTCCCAAATGACAGGAAGACCCGGGACGACTTCAACTGCCTGATGTGGCAGACGTCGAACTGCGTGGGCAGGGAAGAGCGCGACAAGGACAACGACGTCTTCCGCAGGGCCAGGGACTTCATCTCCAGGAACTGCGACACCTACGGAAGTGAGTCGCCCCCTCTCTTTTTTTTTTTTATTATTTTAAGTATTCCCTGGTTATTATTGTTATTGCTATTGTTCTAATGCAGCTGGCAATACAGTGACAGTTTATCTTTATGGCATAAGCAGGGACTACACCCACTGTTACTCATTGAGCACTACCTAGGGGGCACGTGTATCTTGAAGATAGGCTACGGACGCGAGTCATACTACCCCCACGACGCTCTACAATTCTATTACACCGACCTTTTAAAGTGGAATCCGAACCACTCACAAACATTCATGGCACCGCCGGGACTCGATCCCGAAAACCTGTGATACGCCATATGGCCATCAAGCCCTAAAAGCAAGGGCTGCACCACCGTTACCCAGGGGAGATGGTCTGAGATGCCCTTAGATGTCCGGGACTGGGTAACCCGTTGAACCTCCTTCGTGCTTGGGGATAGGGGCTTGTAATTGTTCCCCTTGAACGAGGAATTCCCAGTAAGCGCGAGTCATAAGTGTTGCCCTTTGTCCACACCGCCCGTCGCTGCAACCGATTGAGTGATTTAGTGAGGTCTTCGGAATGGCGCTCAGATTGGCCTTCGTGGTCGAGCCGAAGTGCCGGAAAGATGGAAAAACTTGATCATTTAGAGGAAGTAAAAGTCGGTTCTTAATGTCAATGAACCTACTACTTGTACAGTGGTACCTCAATATACATCTGTTTTCATATAAGTCCAACTTACCTGGTTTGGAGGCGAAAAGTTCTATTTTGAATACGACTTGCGTTCGTCAAATTATTAGCCAAGTGGTTGTATGTCAAGAACTTATCGGAGAGGTTCCACCCATAGAATAGTAAAAAAAAATGGAATGCACATCGGGGTGAATTGTCTTTATAAACAATTTTTCTTTTGTGCTGTTTTTTACCAATACAGTAACATTCAATTGAATGAACTATCAATGTAAGAATCTTAATTTTGTAGTAGCTAGAACAGCAAAAGCAGAGTAGGAAAATAGAGCGTGCATCGGGAATTCCAGTTTGGGGCAAACATAATCCTAACATGATGGTTCGATCTGGTATAAAACCGTTGCATTTTAATAATCTAATCTAATTAAAACCGTTGCATTGTTTCGTATTAAATAAAACCATCACGTCGACGAGCTGTAAAAAGAAGGATAACTTTTTCAACCTAGCTTGTAGCTTTCAATCTATCCATTATATTTTAGTCGGATTTATTGCAGTAAATAAGATTACGACCCAAATATAGCTTGTCCCCAATAATGGCAAACATGCCTTCCATTACAAACCATCCAGTTGTTATTTTTATCTGGCAATTCCTACTTTTAAAACTTTGTTCTTGTCAGGTAGTCCGTTACTCATTACCGAATTTCTCGTGGTAATTTTTGTTAAATTTCTCAACTGAAAACAATTGATCAAACAGTCCTGAATAAAACTTTCTGCCACGTGTGGATTTCAAATTCATTCAGTTTGAACTCCATTGTAGTGCTGATAATGTATCGACAAAACAAAGCAATTTTAACATAGCAATTTATGTCTCAAATTGAAATGATTCATTATATCGAAATGTTGAACAATTGATGTTGCGCCAATAAAGAAGACGAAAACTATACATATATAATTACCGTTGACAATTTTTTTTTGTTTATGACTAAATAACAAGACTGATCCTTTAATAGAAATTGTGAAAAATTGATTAACTGGTAATTTTATTTATGTATGGCGATGCATTTGTAAGAGAAGGGTTTTTTTTTTTTTTTTTTTTTTTTTTTTTTTTCTTTGCAATACCAGAAACTTAACAGATAAAAATTCCAATTTTAACGTTTTCTAAATATTTATTACTCAAGTTTATATTTTTTATTATAATGCAAAAATTAAGATATCCTGAAGGCATTTAGCCCAAACGCTGACGGTTTGATTACTATAAATCGTTCATTCTTAGAGCATTTTAATTTATGAATACAGTTTCTATATAAAAATAGCTAAATAAGAAATAAAGAGTTTTAATTTAAAGAGTTCATAAGAGCTATTTAAATCCTTTTCTAACCAATCCTTAACCCTGTCCACAAGTCTTATTCGCGACAAAAACTGTATCGCGAGCCTCATCCCTACGATGTTTCACTACTGTACCATAGTACCAGACACTAATAATAGTCTCCTTATTAAATTATTAAAAATTATAATAAATCCTTTTGTGAGTAGTCTTGTATATCTGCCATGGATTTCTTTTGTGTTTTGCTTGAACTGTATTAACACAGAATTGTAGCATTTTGAAGATTTGTCTTGCTTTAGAATGGTTTTATTTACATGTAAAATAATGTTACCAAACTTTTCCGTCTGCAGGGTGGTCCGAGAACAGCTGCTACAAGACGACCGAGATGCAGAGGTGCGAGGCCCTACTCTCGAACACAAGGGGAGGCGCCAACTACGAAGCCTGCAGGTGGGTAGAATCATTTTGGGGGAAATATGTTCCAAAGCAACCCCTTGGATAATTTGAAATAAAGTTTGCATAAAAGAACTAATTAAAAACTCAAAATGCATATATACAGGGTGATTACACCACATTCAAAATGCTGTAAAAAAAGAACCACTCGTCACAGTGAGCTCAAATTTGAAATTAAATTACTTGTAGAAAGGGGAAAAGGTATTACATCCAAAAAATGTTCCACCAATTTTTCCCATCTAATTGGGTATGGCCTTGCCTTGGTGGATGGGCTTTCCACTTATAGTGTCACAACTGTTGAATGACTTGGAAGTCATTTTTTCCGTCCAAAAACAGAAAGAATTCAGCACATTGAACACTGCAGTTGGTTGAATGTGCAACGCATGCCAAATACGTTGGGATATCGATTCAAATTATCACTGGCAGCCGAATTCACTTTGCTTATGCCGCTTACAGCGCCATCTATTAATAAATTTTGGAACATTTTTGATGCCGTACCGTTTCCCCCTTCAAGTATCTTCAGTTTTAATGTGAACTCACTGTGACGAGTGGTTCTTTTTTTTTGACAGTATTTTGAAAATGGAACTTTAATTATAAACGCCCTGTATTTAATTTGTCACATTACAGATACTACTAAATGCATCAATCTCCTCAATAGTACTCAAAATCAAGCTTAAATTAATTATAAGTAATTTTCGAAACAAAAAACTATGATTATGACATAAAAACTTAAGATTTTTGGTTAAAAACACAAAAATTTGCATCTTAGCCAGTTGACCTTGTTCAATAACATAGTCTTCGTTAAATTTCTAAAACAAATGTACACAACAGACCTCCAATGGAAGCTGTGAAACACTTTCTTTTCGTATAAGGAAACTTGAACTAATGAACATGAACATGAACATGAAATAAGAAAACACGAACTAATGAACACGAACACGAAATAAGAAAACACGAACATGAAATAAGAAAACACGAAATAAGAAAACATGAACACGAAATAAGAAAACACGAAATAAGAAAACACGAACACGAAATAAGAAAACATGAACACGAAATAAGAAAACATAAACTATTGAACACGAACATGAAATAAGAAAACATGAATCATATTCATGTTTTAGTTCATGAAATAATTGAACAAAAATATTTCATGTTCGTGTTCATTAGTTCATGTTTTCTTATTGAACTAATGAACATGAACTCTAAGTGGACAAAATGATCTTCCTTCCCCCAGGGCTACCTGAGCTTCCGTGACTGCGTGACGGACGAGCTGATGCGCAGGTGCACCAGGGAGGACGACATGTACCAGGGCGCCTACCTGGTGGACAAGGCGCAGGAGATGTCGTGGCAGTGCGGCTCGGAGCAGATCAGCAACGGACGCAACCGCTACTCCACCTTCGACCGCAGGGAGCCCTACGACAACGGCGGCGGCGCAGAGTACAGCCCCATACACCTCGAAGACGAAGGTGGGTCGTGCCCTCTTACCTCCACCCTTTTACTTTCTTTTCTTTACACCTCGTACTACTCGCTCAGAACTATGTAGGCCCTACCAGTTAGAAAGGTGAGTCTAGAATATTGGGGGACCTCGTGATTGTCACAGAGGGTGGATGGGTGTCAGTGCCTTCCGGGAAGATTTTTAGTTGCAACCCCATATTTGTGTGTCGAGTGGCCGGAAATCTACCTGTGGCTACAACCATGCCGCCAGAGGATTTAAACATCGGCCCTTCAACATGCTAGCTGGACACGTTGCCACTGTGCCATGTTTCTGTCCTTAAATCATTGGCGATTTTATCTATGGCAACATCTACAAATTTCTTGGTATAGTTAATCTCGCGTAGCAAATTAGCATTTTTTTTTTTTTTTTTTTTTTTTTTTGTAGACTTTACAGCAATTTTGAAAGGGAAATTATTTATAAGTTATTAAGAAATTATTATTGAGAATTTATCTGTAACTTATCTAGTGAAACAGTATGTAGTTGTAAATCAAAGGACATCAGAAATGTACATGTGCTAATATTACAGCAAATTAAAGTAACTCCCGATACTGACGTTTTTTGGATAATTTGCGTCTTTATCGAGAAGTATACGAAAAAATATAGGAATTCTAGTTACTTATAGTTCTACCAGTTATGCAATGGAACGGTAAACACCTGACGTAAGCCAAAAACCAAGGCAAAAACTGTCGAATATATTCCTTTTCAGGGATGCTAGTCATACATAACCAGTACAATTAAATTTTGAAAGGAAAAAGTTATAATAGCAATAAGAATTTTTTTCATATAATTTTAATTATTAAAAATTAAAATTATATTTATTGTAATTAAACGTCTCCGAAATTACCTTTCTCTCACATTAAAAATTGTGTTTGAATGTGTCTTATGTGTCATATATAAAATTTTGCGTCTGTCACATTTGGATATTTTTCACACCATACTTATGTGGACGGACACTACATAGCTAATTAAAATAGTTAATTACACACGCCATAACAATAAGACGAATAAAAATTTTATTATCATGTGTGAACATGATGTTGTCCTGGTTATGAGGGTCCGAAAATGAGTAAATACTCCGAAATGAGAGTCTAGCAAAAACTGCATTGCAAATTTTGGCGGAAAAAGGTACTTTGGGCCCCTTAACTCTTGTAGTGACTCACGAATAACGTTAATCTTATAGAATTTTCTGGATAATTTGAATTTTGCTTCAAGTGTTTTGTAGTATGTTTTTGAAGCGCTTTTCATGTTTTGGCTTGGGATTTTAAATATTTGTATACCCGATGGCAATTTGTATATCCACGTAGTGCGTTGATCCATTCCTTCTTCTTGAAGTTTCACATTTATCACTTTTGACATTTTCCCATACCGGTTGAACTGTATAGTGCTTTTTATTGTATTTGGAGTACTTCAATCTTCATGTATGCCTAGAATTTTCAAACTTTGATATATTCTTTTAGCTATTGAATGTGACGACGTTTCTTGTAGAATTGGGAATACTTCATTCTTCATTTACGACTACATTTATCTTACTTTTGTACATTCTTTTAGAGATTCTTGAACACTTCATTCTTCATGAAGTTCTTGATCAATTCAACATAGCTACATTCATGTGGCTGTTTGAATTTGGCCATGCTTGCAGTATTCCAATACATTGCTTCCTATATATCTCAGGAATATACAAATGTTTAATAATGCACGAGTTTATTCATACGTTCTACAATGTTCACACATGATGAATTGAAATTTGCCGAGCAGATTTCAGCTTTTTTATTTAATTTGGTTGGCATCTTGTAAGTCAGCAAAAAATCACACTTCAAAATGCACAAAAAAGTGACTATTTGTGGTCAAACACATTAAAAGAAATATTTCCACCCATTTGCAGACGCCATGTGTCTGTCTCGTGCCCAGTCGTACACGGACCAGTGCAAGACGAACATGGACGAGAGGAGGAGGGAGCTCTACACGGAGAACGACTTCGACAAGAGGCAGAAGATACAGTGCTGGTGAGAATCATTCTTTTTCTTATTTATTCTTATATAATGTTATAGTTTAATGTGTAAATAAAGATAGTATTCCGCATACTCTTAAGACTGATGTGTCTAAGAAAAAGAAATAGTAATAGCATGCCAAAACATGCAATCGAATTTCATCTCAATTTATTTTATGCTTTTCAAAAATATTCCGACAGGAAATTTTCCAGAAATATTTCGGTTTAAAATTATCGAATCTATTATGCCAATTACTATTATAGCATCAACTGTTGAAGTATTTTCCAGAATAAGTTTTTACAAAAAGCATCAGTTTGGTTTATCAGTATATGAATACAATAGTCAGCACCAAAGTTCAGAGCGCTAGCCACTTGGTCAGAGAAGCTGTGAGCTGATCAGAAGCGTTTCGTTTATTCATTTTACTCTTATTAAATGTTATAGTTAGATGTGTAAGTTAAGATAGTATTCTACATAATCTTAAAACTGATTTGCCTAACAAAAAGGAATAGTAAAAATTTATTCAATAGTTTCTGAGCTCTTACCAAATAGTGAATAGTACTCGAAGTTAATTGATATGATAAGATCGAGCCATGTTATTGTGACCATCTTCTGCTTTTGGCATTAAACGCTCATAAGCAATCGCAGTAAGGATGTATCATCTTATACATCTTTAGTGCTATTGCTAAAGCTGTATCATCCTATACTGATACCCACTGCGATTGGTAAGGATGTATATGATGATACATTCCTACTACGATTGCTTATGAGCGTTTAATGCCAAAAGCAGAAGATGGTCACAATAGCATGGCTCCGTCTTGTCATTACTGCAATTGGTAAGGATGTATACGATGATATATTGTTGGATTGTGGGCATTGATTCGTTGGATTGTAAGTATTTGTGAAACATTTTAACTGTTGTTATGTGGAAATGAAATGAATTATAAAATGTACAAAAAGGAATACCGATGGTTGGCAGCATAATGACTGGAATACGAAGTCTCATTAGCTTTCGGTCCATGATTAGCAGCATTTAAGAAATTCCGGAACTCCTGGATTGTTTGTGCACTTATGTAGTGAAAGTTGTTGTGCACTTATGTAGTGAAAGTTGTTGTGCACTTATGTAGTGAAATGTGTTGTGCACCTATGTAGCACGGGCCTGAATGGCCTAGTGGCTGGCGCTCTGGCGCACGGTACCACAGGTTTCGGGTTCGAGTCCCGGCGGTGCCATGGATGTTTGTAGTGGTTCGGAATCCACTTTAAACCGTAGGTCCCGGTCCTAATAGGATCGTAGAGCGTTGTGGGGGCATTGTTACTCCACGACTGGGGCTTATCTTCAAGTGACACGCGCACCCTGAGTAATGTAATGTGAGTAACGTCTGTGTAGCGCTTGCCTTAAGGCATCCATGACCAAGCTGTCTAAGTGTTTGCCAGCTGCATTGGAAAAAAGAAAAAAACCTATGTAGCACTGTAAAAATAAGTGAAATGGAAGTTGTGGTACTGGAAGAGCCATAAATTAAAAAGTTGAACGATGGCTGTGGAGATATATTCTGACGAATCAACGCGCAACAGTGGAGCAACAGTGAGTGAACCAAATGTGTGCAGTGCAACAGTTCAGCACATGTTGTTGCTTATCAGGCTCGCATTGATAACGACACTTACTTTAACGACTAAGCAATAAGCGAAAAAGAATGCTGTTACTGTCGTTAAAAGACCAAAATAAAACAATGTTGCTTCCTCCGAAAAATCATGTTGTTGCTCAATCAGACAGATGGTGTTGGTTTTTGGAAGATTCTCGCTGCGGGTACCAACCATCCAAGTATTCGTGATCGATTAAAAGCTGGAAAAGTGTTGGCTAGGGAATAATTTTGTGGCATTTTATGTGAATTACAATAATGGGTTGGTTTAATATACAGCATTCCCTGCTGATCATGTACAACAAAATATGCAAATTGTTTCTCCTGGGTAGGATGGCTCAGGCCAAAATGGCAGCGCGATGTCTCATATAATTGGAAATATAAGCGAGTTAGTCACGAGGGAGTACTTCTCTCGATCCCCAAATTCCCCAGAATGAACATCATCTGGGGAATTTGGGGGCCGCCACATCGTTCGGATCATTTCCAGCCTCAAAGTGAATCTATTCCATCTGATCTAGCCATTGTTCGAGTTGCAGAGTAATACTCGACTGGATATCAACGGGTTTTTACTATGCGACTCTACTCTCTAATGCCTTTTCAATTAGCAAGTTTTGTTGAAAAGCAAACCTTCGTGAAAATTTTAAATTTAATGAAAGCCAAGGGGAAAAAAATGTATCTCGAAGAAATTATATATTACCCCACACAAAACATTGTTACGTAATTGAGGCCACACAAATTGCAAAAAATATTCAATCTTATTTCCATATTAATTTCCCCTGTACAATGTCATTTAATTCAAATAATTGAGTAAAATGGTTGGTCAATTTGAATTAAAATGGTCAATTTTAAATTACTTCTTTTGAAACCCAACTTCACTGACACCTTGAATTTCATTTGAATCTTCTCGGTACAGCTATTATTGTTTGTAACAAGGATCCAAAATATCCAAAGAATAAAAAAATAAAATCATCCACTCACAGGTGGGAACTGAGTAAATCACCCGCAGGTGATTTTAAATACTGGTCTTGGTTAAATATATATTTACATGAGCATTAAGCTTTATATACAGAGAAGTTTGCTTTGGAATAGTTTGAAGTGATGTAATATGATCGTAGAGCGTCACGTAGCCCAGTCAGACTTCTTCTCACCCACATCATTCCCAAACTGTAAAGGGGCAACTCAGCTCTAGGCACAGTGGTGTGGCGTAGTAATATGCTTACAACCCTACAAAACTCTAATATTCCTTTAGTTAAGAACTCGTCACAATAATGACTTTCCCTCATCTTTGGTAAGTCATTGAGTAGACTCATTATACCAACGTTAAAATGTACCTAAAAACCTATCCTAAGTTACCAAGTACTTCCTTCTTTCTTTCTTTGTAGTTCCGTGCGCGAGTACCGCAACTGCCTGTTCGAGGCCACGCGCAGGTACTGCCAAACGGAACGCAGCAGGGTGGTCGACTCACTGATGGCTGGCTACAGGCACCACCTCACCTCGGACAGCTGCGTGCGCATCTACGACAGCGAGTGCAGCGCCGCCCCGGCCACCCCCTCATCCTTCGGCCTCCTGGTGGCCAGCGTCGTCCTCCTCTCCGCCCACCTCACCCTCAGCAGACGATAATTCTGCTGCGTCCACCCCCCTCTACAACAGCACCGAAAAGACGATATTCAAAGAGGACAAAGAAGCTTTGGTAAACAGCTCACTGTGTGGTTCGTTTTTTTAAGATTCAAACGTTGACACAAGCAATGCCTCGACCAATCGGAAGCAAGGATGCGAGTATAAGAACGTTTCTGATTGGACATTGCATTGCATATCCGAAATTTTTTCACTTATGATTTAATTTTGCATTTGTTTTTCTTTATATATAATTCAATTAATATATGAACCGTTTTTAAAACCTATTTGGATCAAAAGATTTGCAAGGTCTTTTTGAAATTCATCTCAAATGTACAGGGTGGTTATAATTAAAAATTCTCACTTTCAAAATGATGTCAAAAAAAACCACTCGTCACGATGAGTTCCCATTTGAAGTGAAGATACTTGAAGAAGGGGGAACCGGTGTGGCATGCAAAAAAAGTTCCAAAGTGCATTAATAGATGGCGCTTTAGGTGACCTAAAGAAAGTGAATTCGGCTGCCGGTAATAGTTAGAATAGAAATTACAACGTATTTGGCATGAGTGGCACATGAAACCCACTGTAGTGTTCAATGTGTTGTTTCAGTGGATTGTTTCGGTTTTTTTGACGGAAAAAAATTATTTCCAAGTCATTCGACAGTTGTGACACTGTGAGTGGAAAGCCCATCCACCACGGCAAGGTGTAGTTCCAATTGGATGGGAAAAAACGGTGGAACTTTTGTTTTGATGTCATACAGTTTCCCCCTTCTTCAAGTATCTCCAATTCAAATTTGAATTCATTGAGACGAGTGGTTCTTTTTTTACCGCATTTTGAAAGTAGGATTTTAATTATAATCACCCTGTATTTTTCCTTTTTCTAGGATTAAAATCGCTTTTCTATCGCATAAGTGTTTTGATTGGATGTTAAATGTTGTTTTATAGCATTACAAACGAAAAAGAATTTTAATTATATTTCATATCAGTACATTATATATAAATTAAAATCAGTTTTTAAAATAAATAAATAAATAAAAATTGAAAACTCTTTCGCTTGGGACCAAAAACTTAATGTGCCAGGTAACATAATTTCATCCATAAAGATGAATAAAATAATTCCGAGCCAAAGTTACAATTTTCAACATATTTAGACTAGCTTGACGAATTTCCATTGCTTTCACATAAAACACATTCCTAATATAATAATAAGTTATGAGTTAAGAACATATTTGAACATTTTCGTTTATAAAAAAGTTACATTTTTCTATAAATCGAAACAAACTTTAATTAATACATTTTGGAAATTTTTTTTTTTTTTTTTTTTTTTCCATAGCGTAACAATCCTTCACTGTGAAGATTTGATTCTCTGTAAAACTTTATTTTATGCAATTGATTAACCGCATTTTCTTATTATAAACGACGAAGACATAATGAATGAATTGCCGTAATATGTTTATAAGTAAAATAACATCAATTTTAACTTTTAAAATTTTTGAAATAGAAAAGCTATGAGAAAGTATAACTATAACAAGTACTATAAAAAAAAATTTTTTAAAGTCAATTCCTACTTTTTTTTCACTCTATTGCAGAAAGTCCTTTATAAATAAATTTGAAATTTTTCTCTTACGTCTGGCGCCATCTATTGATAGATACATGCAACTTAAATCGGAAAAAAATTAAATTTAATTATTGAATTAATATTTGAAAAAACTGTATTAACACCAAGTGTCCTCCACTACAAGTTAAAAAGAATGCATTTGAAGTTGAGTGGACTAATAAAAAACGATCATGAACGATTGAAAATTTGAACAAGATATATATAGCGAGTGCGTGAACTAATAGTAGGAATTGAAAAAGATTTTATCTTTAACTGCTAAGAGTAATTTTTTTTCAACACAATCTCATTTTTTTAAAAAATTTATAGCAAGAAATACATTCCATTTTGTAACATATATCGAGAATAGTGTAGATTTTCAGATGTAAAAATTTCTTCTTGAATATATGCGACTGCCTTTACAGCATATCACCCAGCACAATTTGGATTCATATTTAACTTGCATTTCGTTGACACGCGCATCTAACGAAAGTGTAACTTTCAATTCTATTGAAAACTTTTATAAATCACTTTTTAAATCGTTTCCATTAAAAATTGCATTTGAATGCTATTAAATCAGGAGTTTTACATCAAACAATATGATCTGCAATTGTATATTGAAATATTTAACTAACGTATGTTGCACTTTTTTTAAATTTGCATTGCATTTAATCTATTTATAGAATACACTTTTGTGGAAAAAGTATAAAATAAACAATAAAGAAAACAAATCCTTTTTGGGTACAGTTTTAAGTAATTCACTTAAAATATTTCTTCTTTTATAACATTGTATTTGTTTTGATATTTATATTGATGAACACTCACTATATGATCACTATATGTATTAAATTACAACAGTGCTAAAAACTAAATAATTAATGATTTTTTAAAATATTTTTCTGTATTGTATACTGCTATTTGTATTATTCATTTCTTATACAGTATTAAAAATACTTGAAGTACAAGTCAATAATGGAATTTCTTTTAGATTAAAATATTCCTCAATGTCATATACTATTTAATAAGGACAGTACAAATCTCAATTTTCATTATGATTTAAGATGCGCATTTAAAATTACACTGATCAAGTATATTTCCAAGCTCATAGTGTATTTTCATTGTCAACATACTGTAGTTTCTGGGGTTTTTCTTAATATTATTTCATTTCTGATTTTTAGTTCACTTCTAATTCTTTTTTCTAAACTAAGTTTCTGTACAACACAATTTTGAATAACAATTACTCATTTTAACTATGAATTATTTCAAACGTATTATTATTGACAAATGAAATGTTATTTCAAAAGAAATTTTTTTTATCATAAGGCAACACTTATTTTATTATTTGTCCTATTGCAAATCCATTAAAAGCAAGCACATATTCTCAATTATCACACACACATGCTTGTTAACACATCAGAACACCATTATATTCACACAGTATAAAGATTCATGCTTGCTTAATTTTGCATCCTTAGAGCTGCATTTAAAAAGAACAGAATGCTTTTAAAAATGTGTTTTAGACATGAAATATCTTTTCACCGAAATGTTTTGGGAACTGTTCATCACCCATTATCAATACAATTCGCATAGCTTTTATCCTGTGTCACGCCATTTTTGCCACAGTAACAAACAACAGACGGAAGAAATTTTCCCTTTTTAAAAATGACGCGTTTGAAGGAAATAATATTAATTATTATTAATATGTTAATATTAATAATATAATATGTCTATTTTTACGCAAACCACTGCCTCTCATCTGCATTCCTGAAGAAATCTGTTATTCGTTTTAAGATTTCGGGACGCTGTGCACTGCAATGACTCCGTCCAAAATGTGAAATCACACACCCACTTTTATTTTCAACACACTGTCAGCATTTAAGATAGCTACATCCTCATCAAGCAATTTTAACTCTTTGACAGAAGGATTTTCACGATATCCGTATATAAAATTATTCCGCTTTTTATGATAGAGTCTGAAATACTTCAATGATTTAAATATTTTCACGTGCAAAATAAAGGTGTGCCAATAGGTTGTCAAATCACTTTTCGATACACATCCATCATATAATGTTACAGTGGTTTTCATTTTTTACCTTTGCTCTCGCTTTAGAATAATTGCCTTTATTTTTATTGATGTTGAATTAAATGCCGTTATAATTGTGAGGCTTATTTTTGACTTTTTAGAATAATCGCCTTATTTTTGTTAATGCTACTATTATAACTAATGTCGAAATAAATGCCATTTTAATTTTGATGTTTATCTTTAGTTTATTTTCTGCTAGCGATGGACAAATAGTAGTTTTGTACATACTGCTAGAATCTCTGGCTCCAAAAAATAGTGTTTCATTATTAGGTATCTTGAATCCTTTTAAAATCCTTAGACTTCTGCCAAATTGAAGGAATACATAAGAACGAATTGAATTAAACGAATACATACGAACAAATTTAAGTAAATGAATACATAAGAACGAAATAAATTGAACCAATAAAAACAAATTCAATTGAACGAATAAAAACGAATTGAATTAAACTAATAAGAACGAAATGAATTAAACGAATGCATAAGAACGAAATGAATTAAACGAATGCATAAGAACGAAATGAATTAAACGAATACATAAGAACGAATAATTTCTCAGAAAAACAAAATAAAAAATTTATTAAAAGAAAAATAATATACCAAAAAAATATTTAAATATCGCTAGAGAAATTAAACATTTAAATGCCCCTGATCATTAATTTAAAAAGCTTTTTTTTGTAAAATTAATTTAAAACGTAGCCTTATATCCACATTTTTTTTTAGATAAATTTAATCTTGAACCAAATCAATTCATTTTGATGATATATAAATACATTGTTGTGAAAAGAAGTCGTTTATTTCTGCTCATCTGGGGAAAATGCTATTATTAGCCATTTTGAAATCATGGTCAATTATAACATAGGCTCACTAAATAGATTACTCATGTTTTAATTTTCTGCTAATACATTATTTTATTTAAGTTTGTTTTAGGTAGTTTGTCGTGCCCATCATTTGAAAACCACTGCATTCTTACACCGACAAAAGTACAATTTACACTAGTTGCTGATTTAATGCTTTCACTTTAGGTCAAATGTCAAAGAGTTAAAATTTAGATCCATTAATATATCATACATAACTGTCATTCCAGTTTATATTTTTTTTTCTTTATTTTTATTTTTATTGTTGTTTACTTTGGTTTAGAGTGTTGGGTTTTTAACTTGTGTATAGGATAATTAATATTCACATTGAGTCTATAAATTTATATTACTTGATTGAGTCAGCTCATTTTTTGTTTTATGAGAAGTTTGTATTCAATTCTGGTGTATTTTTATTTTCCCCCTTTCTTGTTGTAATAATGCATTGTACTATTGCAAAATATGTGTCAATAAATATTATGATTTGTTATTTATTTTGTTAGACTTTTTATTGATTCTCTCCAACATTTAAATAACACAACCTTAAAATCCTTTTGTGTCAAATGCATCGCCAGGATGCCAAGTCGATAATATTACGCCAAAATCCTTCAATGGGATGCCAAATCGCCAAGTAAACAAACAAAATGGCCGCCGAAGTTCGGTGCCATTGCAAAATGCTATTTCACCAAAATTTATCGCCAAACATTGCTATTACGCAAACACTAGTAGCCAAACAGTTATTACATCAAAGTTTATTCCTGAAATTGCTTTTAATCCAAAGTTTAACGCCAATATTATCATTATAAAGCATTTCAAGGATTAAAATTTTGGCATTATCACCAACCTTTTTCACTAAGCGAATTTTGGTTTTTTAATTTGCTTTTATGCCAAAAGTTAATGTTTTATCGCTATATTTTTATCATTAAAAAAAAATTTAATCCCTAGAATATTTTTGCACCAAAAGCTATCGCTTTTAACCCCAAAATTTAGCACTAGTATGGAAAAACAAATTATGCCTAAATTATCTTTAAGCCAATTTATACTGCTTTGTCGCCAAAATTTTACCACTATTGTGGCAAAATTTTAATTTTTTTTTCTTTTTACGTCACATATATTGTGACGTTAAAACTGCAATATCTTTATTTCACCAAAATTTTATCCATAAATTGCTTTTGCGCCAAATTTAATCCAAATATAAAATTACGCCACAATTATTCTCTAATAAGCCCTTTTTTCCCCCTATTATGTCAAAAAAACAAAACAATGTTTACGATTAGAGGGTTGGTGTCGTCCATACTCGAGTATGAACGACACCAGCCCTCTTCCAGGAACTTTTTATGGTTGGTCCGCCGAATATAGATGAAGCTTGACTTTGTTTACGTAAAAAGTAAATCATTGGTCAATTAGAAAATAAGGAAGTTATATTAATATATTTAAAATTCGTAGCACAAAATCTAACATTAAAGGGAAGATTATACCCTAGACCAGGGGTCGGCAACTTTTTTTGTCGGAAGAGTCAAAAATTACAATTTACAAAATTTCAAAGTTTTTAAAGAGCCACAACATTTTTTCTTGCCAACAATAAATAGTACTCTCATAAATAAAGTTTTTTGATAAAAAAAAAAAGACCTAATCTATTTATTCATAAGAAAAAATATCTATTTATTCATATATTAGTAGTGTTTTTCACAACAAATTAGATAATATATATATGGCATTATTAGATAATTACTTATTATTTAAGTAAAAAATTAAAACAATTAAACATTTACTTAAAACACTAACTTGTACTTCAATAACAAACAACTGAGCAAACAAATTCAATGAGTGCGATGGCTTTGCATGGTTAATTAAGTAGAAAATTTATACTTTACTAAAAAATGTAACTTGTACTTAAAATAAAAATAAAAACAATAACATATATTTGAGCAAACAAATTCAATGGGAGCGTTGGCTTTGCATGGTTTTAGAAAGTTTGGGTAAATTTAGCTCATAACTTGCTGTGTTAAGTTTCAAACACGATTCTAAATTTTCATTTGTTAGTTGGCTTCTTACTTTACTTTTAGTTATATTCATGCAAGAAAACGCTTGCTCGCACGAATATGTCGATCCGAAGATAGTCAGCACTCCAAATGCCAACTTCCTCACCTCACTGTAGCAATCTGGAAGACTATTCCATGCGTCGAATATAAGTGCGAGCACAAGTAGCTGAGAGATAGAATAGGTGCCTAATCCTCGTTAATCGATTCAGAACGATTCTTAATTTTTTTTTTTTTTTTTTTTGATAAAATAAATAATATTTGCTTATGGAACTAAAGAGCCGCAGCTTCACATCGAAAGAGCCGCATGTGGCTCGCGAGCCGCAGGTTGCCGATCCCTGCCTAGACGGGAAAAAAACCCATTAGATTGACATTGAATTTTTGAAAAACTATTAAAATGATTTCTCAATTTAAAATGGGCATCAAAATACACTTTCAAGGACAAACAAAAAACACTGTCTTTGAATTACACCCACCATTCCGGATAGTTCTGTAATCGTTGGGTGAAAGTAAAGCAACGGAAATATTTTATAAGCGTTGATGAAGATATGTATGGTAGGCGACCCATTTTAAGAGAAAAAAAAATTTCCGATCCTCTTAAAAAATAATTACCATCCAGAACAAAAATTATTAGATAATGTACTACGTATCGAAAACAACCTGGAACTGTCTGATTTCCAAATACATAATTTTGTTGCCTATTTCAATGCAAGAAATATTGGTAAAGCAAAACCTATACGCCGAAGCGTATGAAAGGATATCTGACGCTCTTTTCTAAATATTCCCAAATATCTCATAAAAAGCGAATTTTTAAGTGAAAAAGTCAATTCTTTGCAAATAAAGTTTAAAAAAATGATAAATCAAAATATTAATATGGAAGAGGAGAGAGAAAAAAAATGATAAAATATCCTATATGAAGTCGAAATATTTTAATGTAAAATTTTTTTATTTTACATACAATATTCTCAAAACAGGGATTTTCCGATTTCTCTCCAAATTTTGTACAAAATTACTGCATTCAAATCTTAAGCTATGAACATTTTGTATTCTGCAGATTTTACGGAAGTTAGAAATTAGCTTTTACTCATATTTGTGGAATTCATTGCTAATTAATTAATTACGAAATTAGTAATTGCTAATTTAAGAAAAAAAAATTGACTTTCCTTCTGGTTAAAAATTAAAAGAAAAATTTCATATGAATCATTTCCGCAAAGTTCACTTGAGTATAAATAACGAACGAGTATTTTATATACAAACCAAAATTCAAAGTTTGAAGTGTAATACTTTCTAAGAAAAGGCGTTTAAAAATTGGCCATGTTAAGACTGTCAGAATAGAAGATATTGAATTTAAAATTCAAATTCCTTTTTTTAAAAAACTATTACACTGGAAAAACTACCTTAATTCGGTATCTGCACATTCTCAAATCAACACAATTTTTCTTTCATGCTTTATTTGGTTAAAATAATTCGCATCAAGGACTCTGAATATCTGCTAATCGTACAATCAAATCGTAGCTAACTGTACCTTGGCTTCGGAATATTTAATTCCAATAAAAACAATCCTTTTTCCACAGATTTTTTAAAAAAATGCATCAACTTAGTAGGGCGAGATGCATTCGTTGAAATGTGGAGTGGGGCCATATTTCGATTTAACATTTCTCAACAAATTCAATAAATTTACAAAAAAAGAATGATAAATAAGTAATAATATTCATTGATAAAAAAATCAATGAAAAATAAAAAGAGAAATTGAGTTATTTTTCAACTTGCGTTAAAAATGAGCCACGTTCTCAACAATAAAGATAAATTTGAATCAATATATCTTTAACGTGAACACATAAATAATAGGATCCACCTCTCGTTTTTCGAGAACACCAGAAATTTCAAACGCTTGCATTACTATGAAGCCATTAAAGCAGAGTAATTTAAAGGCACGATGAAAAGGGCACTCTGTGTCAATGCCGTATCATTATGGTGGCAAGCATTAAGAAGAATAGAGTAGACTAATTGACTAATAACTGAAAATAAGTTATTAGTCAAATTGGTTAAAATCTAATGCAGGAAATACTCGTTAATTTTTATCAATTTGTCTTATATCTGTTAATTGCTACCAAGTTCTCTATCAAGTGCCGTGTGATCAAAATAAGTTGCATGGAATGCACCAAACAATTTAACTAGAAGTGCATTCAAATTTAATGCATCGCCCTATTACAAAATTTCTTTAATAGTAAAAAGTATTTTGTCCCCAGTTTTATTTGTTTTTTTTGTTTTAGGTAATATCAAAATAAAATTAAGTTTTTTTTTTAATTCCCTAATTTTTTTCTAAATACTCATTTTATTTAGAACTTTTTATTCAGTTTTTTGAAATTTTTGCGTCAATTAATTCAATATATATATTATTTATTCAATAATGAATGAATAGATTTTTTATTTTAAAAAAATCGTTCAGAGGATTAGAATATAAAATTGTCAATAGATGGCAGCAGCAACTGCGAAGTAATAATCGCTGTCTTTTTATCATACGAAATGAAAACATAAAATACAGAATAAAACAATTCCTTTTGATAAAAAAGGAATTCAAAAGCAAACGTAGTAAAAGTTCCGATTAATATAGAATAAAATAATTTCTTTTGATAAAAAAAGTTAAAAACTAACGAATGAAAAGTTTCGAGATATATTTTTTTTTTTTCCTCTCTAATGCAGCTGACAAACACTTAGACAGTTGTCTCCGATGCCACAACGCAAGCGCTGCACCGACGCTACTCACTCAGAACTACCCAGGAGGTGCGTGTAGCTTAAAGATAAGCTACAGACGCGGAGTAACATTACCCCACCCCCCTCCCCTCGGAGTAACTATCCTGTTACACCGGGAGGTAGGGTTTAAAGTGGATTCCGAACCATTCACAAATATCCATGACACCACCAGGATTCGAATCTGAAGCCTGTGGTATCAAAAGCCAGAGCGCTGGCCAATTGGCCATTAGGCTGGTTACTAATGGATGACAAGGACAAAATTTCAAAATTTCTGGGAATTAGTGACATTAACTTTGTTATTAATTGTTTCAGGTAATGTGCATATAGCGTTAAAAAAAAAGTATAGTATATACCAAACCTGCGTAGGAATTGAATAGGGGGGGTCGAATTTTGACTTTGAAGGGAAAATAATCAAATGGAGTGACAGCAAAATGATTTTGTATCATAAAATGCTTTTTTACTCCGATAATAATTTGTAAATGTTGTGTATACAATTACAGTCTGCGAATTCATGATGCACGTGCATCATGGAAGATCTAATATAACAGGTTCTATGTTTCACTTTGCGTTTTTTTTGCGTTTGCTTTCAACTATTTTTTTATCAAGAGAAATTATATTATTCTGTATTTTATATAACTTTATCCGTGAGATATTTCATTTGATAAAAAAAAAAAAAGAACGATTTTTATTTCCCTGTTGCTGCTGCCATCTATTGACTTTTTTATGTTCTAATCATTTAAAGGTTTCTCTCTTTCTAAATGCATTAGGGATCCAATTCAGTACTCCAAGATTTAGTTCGGTTTATCGCTCTACAGTCATCTTCGGCACACGGGAGCAATACAAATCGGGACCTATAGTTTAACGTGGATTGCGAAACATTAACACACATCCATGCCACCGCCAGGATTCGAATCAGTGGTACCAAAGGCCAGAGAGCTGGCCAGTTAGCCATTAGGCCGCTTAGTACTCCAAGAAATGTCCACTGTTCAAGCTTGAGGGAAAGAACCCCAATATATAGATATCATCATCATGATTGACGCAACAGCCCCATGGTGGGCCAAGGCCGTCTGCCCACTGGTAGATTTCAAGACATGAGATGTTGTCTTTTTACGGAGTAGGGTTGTCAGCCTTACGTCCAACGCTCTACAGTCATGTTAGACCGGAACCTATTCTTTAAAGGGGATTCCGAAACCACTACAAACATCCATGGCCCCACCAGAACTTGAACCCGAAACTTGTGGTACCGAGGGCCACAGAGCTTGTCACTTGTAGGTATCCTATGCGAAATACAATAAGAAATTCCGATCCTAACGATCGACTGCTCACAATTTTTGTTTATCAATTGGTTAATACAATTTAGTTTTTCTGCTATGCTATTTTTACCTTTTAATACCTTTCACTTCTCCCTTCTTTCCAATGGATTCGCCCATCACCATTTAAGAACCACTAGTTTAAAATAAAAATCCATTTATTTATTGTTGAATAAATAATCCATATTAAATTGTTAGACATAAAAATTTGTGCAACTTTTATTCAAAAAGTTCTAAATAAAATTAATATTCAGAAATAAATGTACGAAAATAAAAAACACTAGGTAGCACAAAATAAAATTAATAAAACTGAGAACAAATGCATTTTTTTGAACTTGTAGTGGTAGTTTTTTCAAATATTAGTTCATTAATTAAATGTAATTAATTTTAATTTTAGTTTCTCTTAGATTTAAATTGCATGTATCTACCAATAGATGGCACCAGATGTAAAAGGAAAATTTCAACTTGAAAGGAAAACCTTTCTTTTTTTTTAATTCCTTCTATTAGTTCACACTCTCCCTATTTATATATCTTGTTCACATTTTCAATCGTTCATAAAATACTTTTCATTCATCCACTCGAGTTCAAATGCATTTTTTTCTTAACTTGTAGCGGATGACACTGGATGCTGAATACAGTTTTTTCAAATATTCATTCATTCAATTAATTAGTTTTAGTTTTTTTAGATTTAAGTTGCATATATCTACCCATAGATGGCGACAGATAAACTTAAAAAATGAATGAAAATGATTTATAAAGGACTTTCTGCAATAGAGTGAAAAAAAAAAAGAAGGAATTGACTTTTAAAAAAATTTAAAAGAATAAAAGGCTAAAAATAAAAATGTTTAAAAAAGAAAAAGAATAAAAATGTTAAATTTTATTCTGCAATCAATTATTCTGTAGTCTTCCAACGTGGAATTTAAATACCAATTTATAGTGGCATTTAAATCCCACGTTGGCAGCAATTGAATTTCTGAGCATTCTACAGGACATTTTGTACCCATTAGAAACATTTGATCTATCCGAAAAACACGTTCTCCCATAAATCATAAGAAAATTAAAGCAACTTAGAGAATTAAAAACATTAAAAGCTTTCCCATAAGAATTAAATATATAAAATCTTAAATGTAGAGATGGGAAAAATAATCCAAACTGCGTGATTAAGAAAACATTATTAAATAAAATAGAAATGGCAACTGCTAAAACATTATTAAAAGCTTTTCAATAAATAAAAAAAGCCTTTTCTGACATGTCTTACATGTAATTTATTTGACTTGTGAAAACATTTCCTTGTTTTCATTTTCTTTGATTATCAGGAAGAGTTTTGCGACCCATAATCTTCGGAATTTGGAAAAAAAAAATTACTCCGCAAGCCGATTCTCTGTTGTTCTTACTCTTCTCCGCCGTTGCCAGCAGAGGAATTAAAATTCTTATTTTAAATTAAATAATCCTCCATTCGTTTTAGCTCAAGACAGATCAAGCAAAGAAAAAAAATACAAGAACTTGGAATTATTTCTAACCAGGGAGATTACGATTCTAATTTTAAAAATCCAAAAATCCCCACTTTTCTTTCACTTCACTTCTCTCTCAGATACTACTGTGCCCAAAAAGTAAGATCAATTTTTATTTTTTTCAAAAACTCTTTATTTATTCTTCCAAACTTATTGCATCGCCTTCAAAGTCCGGACACAATGCACTTGTGCCAGCCTTTTTCCAATCTTCGATGCATGCTGAAAAGTCATCGGCAGGGATGGCCTTCAAAGCGGGCTCCGATTCACGTTGAATCACTTCCATCGACTCGAAACGGTGTTCCCGGAGTGGTCTTTGGAGTTTAGGGAATAGGCAGAAGTCACACGATGTGAATACGGTGGTTGTGGAACGATATGGGTTTCAGTTTTGGCGAAAAAGTCAGAAGAATCAATGCAGTGTGAGCTGCCGCGTTCAGTGTTTTTTGGTACTCATCGAGATTGGACGCGTTTGAGTCCCAAAATGGAATGGACCGATCCTTTTGAAATTCCAACACCATCAGTAAGGTCTCTAATTGTAAATAGGCGGTTTGCAAGCAACAAATCTCTATTGTTTTGGACGTTGTGGGTCGAAAAGAGGGCTCTTCGTCTCCTACGCGTTCTCTGCCTTCTTTGAACTGTTTATACCACTTCTAAACACTTCTTTCCGATATGGGAATGCGCCCCGAATGCCTTCTGCAACATTCTATACGTTTCCGCAAACAAAATGGAATGCAAGTTAAAATTAATTCAGACATTTCAAAAATCGCCGGAATCCGTTTCAGCGTCTCACAAAGCCAATCTTAATTCAAACAATAATGAATATTTTGACGTGAAATTTCACGCAGATGTCGAGGATAGTACCAGCAACATAAGAAAGAAAAGAAAATTGAAATTCCATAAGCCCCGGGAATTTTAAATTGAAAATGGGTCTTACATTTTGAACACAGTAGTAGAAATGTCAGCTATTGAAACATTTTAAAAGCTTTTAAATAATAATAAAAACTCCGTTATGTCTTACTTGTAAAAACATTTCCTTGTTTTCTTTTTCTTTGATAATCAGGAAGAGTTTGACGCGACCCATAATCTTCGGAATTTCGAAGGAAAAAAAGAATAAAATAAAATTCCCCCACAAGCTGATTCTCTGTTGTCTCTCCACCGTTGCCATCGAGGAATTAAAATTATTATATTAAATTAAATAATCCTCCATTAGTTTAGCTGAAGACAGAACAGCCAAAGAAAAGAAGAAAAAAAACACGGAATTATTTCTATACCCGGGGGATTACGATTCTAATTTTAAAAACGAAAATTCCCCACTTTTATTTCACTTCACTTCTCTCGCGGATAAAGAAAAAGTAATCGTTTGCTCTTTTTATTCTCAGTGGGTCAGGCTCCAAAAAAAAGCAAACTCTCGTGCTGTTATTATTCGAAAGCTTTTTATTGAAGCTGTGTGAACAAGTGAAAAAAAGAAAAAAACGTCTGCTTAAACGCCACACTTTTTGGGGCACTGCACGAGGAAGTCAGAGAGAAGGCCACGCCCCTGGAAAAACGTTCTAAAAATAGAATGCTGTTTATTCGAAAAAGAAAGAAGGCGATTATTAATTTCCAAAACGAACGTTTAAGTGATTTTGGTGAGAAGAGAATTAATACTCGTTATTTTTTTTTCTAGCGCAGATATTGTTTGGCAGTGAACATTGCTCTATTTTCCCAAGTATCAGTTATTTTGTTACAAATAATGTAACGTTATTTTTAACGGCCGCAAATAATTCAGCAAGCCTGTTTAATCTGTAGTTTCACTTTGCAAGTAACAGAACCACAATGGGTTTTTGGCATATTGTGGTTTTTTTTTAATTTTTTTTATTGGAAAAATGGTGTTTATGGGTGCAGCGTTTGAGGTCATGTTTTGTGAAAGGGAACCATTTGTATAATTCAGTCACGTGATTTCTTGAATGTTGTATTAACCAAAACCCATCGCAATGTTGAAAAAAATATGAACCTTTTTTTTTTTTATTTTGTGAACATGATGTTGTCTTGGTTAGGGGTTCGTGCGCAATCCAAAAAGTGATATTCCAAATTTGCAAATTTCGACGGAAATGATAGTTTGGGACCCTTAATTCTTTAAATTCTTCATGAATAAATAACGTTAATCCTCAGGAATTTTCTGGAGAAGTTGGCTTTTGCTTGTTAATAAAATACTTTTTATTCATCCACTCAAGTTCAAATACATTTTTTTTCGAACTTGCAGTGGAGGACACTTTATGTTAATACAATTTTTTTTTTAAATATTAATTCAGTAATTAAATTAAATTTATTAGTTTTAGGTTTTTTTTAGATTTAAGTTGCATGTATCTAATAATAGATGTAAGAGAAAAATTTCAACTTTATTTGTAAAAGACTTTTCTGCAATATAGCGAACAGAAAGTAGGAATTGACTTTAAATTTTTTTTAATATATTACTTGTTATCTTGTGGGAACATGATGTTGTCCTGGTTTGAAGTTCGTGGCGCAATCCAAAAAGTGCAGCAAGCAAATAAAATGATATTCCAAATTTGTACATTTTGGCGGAAAAATAGTAGTTTGGGCCCCTTAACTCTTGAAATGATTCATGAATAGAGTTAATCCTCAGCTGGAAAATTTGGCTTTTGCTTGAAGTGTTTTGTAGTAGGGGTTTGAAGCACTTTTTACGTCTTGTCTTTAAGCATTTGTATTTCTCATGGTTGTAAGTGCTCTTAATGCGTTGATGAATTCCTTCTTTTTGAGGTTTCACATTTATAACTTTTGGCATTTTCCCGTCCTTGTATGAGCTGTATAGTGCTTCTTAATGTATTTGAAATACTTCTTTCTTTATGTATGCCTAGAATTTTCACATTTTTATATATTCTTTTGACTATTGAATGTGACAAAGTTTCTTTTGTAGAATTTTAAAAACTTCATTCTTCATTTACAGATTACGATTTGCTTGACTTTAATTCTTCAATATTTGAAATATTTCTGAATTTGAGTTATTATTAGGTTTTCAGTGTGATGGTTTAACAGGACAGCTTATATGGCTGCTCTGGAATCTACGAATACTACTGCACTCAAAAAGTAAGACCAATTATTTTTTTTTTCAAAAACTCTTTATTTATTCTTTCAAATTTATTTCATCGCCTTCAAAGTCATCCCCTCCGGACACAATGCACTTGCGCCAACTTTTTTCCCAATCCTCAATGCATGCTAAAAAGTCATCGGCAGGGATAGCCTTCAAAGCAAGCGCCGATTCACGTTGAATCTCTTCAAACGACCCAAAACGGTGTCCCCGGAGTGGTCTTTTGAGTTTACGGAGTAGCCAGAAGTCGCACGGTGTGAATACGGTGGCTATGGAACTATATGGGTTTCATTTTCGGTAAAAAAAGTCATGAAGAATCAATGCAATATGAGCTGTCGCATTATCGTGATGCCAGTAGAGTGCTGGTGGTTCGGAATTCACTTTAAACTGTAGGTTCCAGTCTATTTAGCCCTCGTGTGTACAAGATGACCGTAGAGCGACAAACCAAACTAACATTTTGCTGGATCGGACAACCTAACAGTGGGCATTTGACACGTGTTCGATTCCTCTAACCGAATTATTTTCCAGCCTAAAGTTTTGTCATGCCCCTCTCCGGCATAGACATCTTTCGTCTCAACGTTGCTGTCTGGCTTCCAACCAAGTTGAAAGTTTCCATTATAAAAAAAATATCTTGATAAATGTGGCTCAATATCTACAAACACTATTCGATGAATCGCAGAGCGTTGCGGTGGTATTATTATTGCGCGTTCGTAGCCCATCTTCAAGCAACACGTGCCCCCTGGGTGGTGCCCTATGAGTCACAGGGGTTGAAGCCCTTGCTTGTGGCATGAAGAGGAACTGTCTCTGTAGTGCCAGCTGCATTAGAACAACAACAATATAATATGTTACATTTTCTTAAAATTCTAATATAGTATAAATTTATTACTTATGTATGATTTATGAAGTATAATTTATTTCGAATGTATTTACTCATGAGCTCATTGCGAAAGGACAATGTCATTTGCCAATGTAAGATGTATCTGCAGAATTTAATAATAAAATTTTAAGATCCCATCAAGAATTGATTAATAAAAAATGACCTTTTCCAATAAAATTTATAGATAATGGAAGAAAAATACGCAGTGCATCAACGGCAAGAATTCCCAAACAGACGAAGTACCGGGGCAGGTGTTTACTCCCAGTGTGCATGTGTAGGGAAATTTATGACAAATTTTGACGCTGAAATCTATGCTATGCACATTTAGCAATAAAAAAATTAAAAATCAGAGTAAATAATGATTGCTCTCTAGAGTGGTGATATTACTGTGTCTAAAAAGTAAGACCCATTTTCAATTTAAAATTCCTTCTATTAGTTCACACTCTCCCTCTATATATCTTGTTCAAATTTTCAACCGTTCATAAAATACTTTTTATTCATCCACTCGAGTTCAAATGCATTTTTTTCGAACTTGTAGTGGAGGACACTGGACGTGAATACAGTTTTTTCAAATATTAATTCAGTAATTAAATTTAATTAATTCATTTTAGTTTTTTTAAGATTTAAGTTGCATATATCTACCCATAGATGGCGCCCGATAAACTTAAAAAAAGTGATGAAAATTATTTATAAAGGATTTTCTGCAATAGAGTGAAAAAAAAGTAGGAATTCACTAAAAATTTTTTTTTATATTACTTGTTTTCAATTCCTTCTATTAGCTCATTCTCCCTATATATATCTTGTTCACATTTTCAATCGTTCATAAAATCCTTTTTATGCATCCACTCGAGCTCAAATACATTTTTTTTTATGTTGTAGTGGATGACACTGGATGTTAATGCAGTTTTTTCAAATATTCATTCATTCATTCAATTTAATGAATTCATTTTAGTTTTTTTTTTTAGATTTAAGTTGCATGTATCTACCCATAGATGGCGCCAGATAACCTTAAAAAAATGAATGAAAATTTATAAAGGCCTTTCTGCAATAGAGTGAAAAAAAAGTAGGAATTGACTTCAAAAAAAATTTTTTTTTTACATTACTTGTTTCTTTTTTAGGTTGCTGGCACTGTGCTTGACATCTGTGTGAAATATTATTCTTTTTGTATTTTTTTTTTTTACGTCAAATACTATTATGATGGTTGCATAGTTATAATTATTTATCTAAAACTTGTTGGTCTTTAAATTACTTCTTGTGTACTTGTTACAGAAATTAATGCATCTTATATCTCATCATGTATTTTTTTTTAAAAATATATCTTAATTTTTGTGGTAAGAGTAAAAAGCAATCACTTCAGGAGCATTTAAATAATTTAAACACCCAAAAATTTGAAGAATAGAGGTAAATTTATAGCTATTGTAAAATTAAATTTTTATATTCATATATATTCAGTTAAAATATATACGAGCAAGAGCAGAATGACTTTTACATATAAGTTTTATATCTACTATTTTCTATTATTATCTATTTCATTATTTATTACATCTACAAACAAAATTTTGGAAAATGTATTATAACATTTCAATTTTATTTTTATTTTATAAATTAACGTAATTTCTAGGAGTAACTTTTAATAAACATCTCGCCAAAAATAACAATACAGATTTGGGCTCATTTTAAAAACCAATGTTAGGATGACTATTAGAGATAAACCAAAAAACATTGTAATATTAATATATGAATGGTTGTCTTTAATTATTGTTTTAACAAACGTATTTCTCTTATTTAAAATAATTATTTGTTATTTTAACTACTTATATACTTTATTTTGTATTTGAATAGGCAGAATGGAGAATTTTTCAGAAGACTAATTTATTCTCAAGAACAATACATGGGTGACACTTGGTTCTTTAACTTTCTCCTGCGTACACTGTTGAATATCAGATTCAATGCTATTATACTGGGAAAGAAAAAGAAATTTTTCTAATAAATATTTTTAAATATGCTTGGTGATTATAATTAAGTCCCACTTTCAAAATGTTGTCAAAAAAGAACCCCCTCAGTCACAATGAGTTCAAATTTGAACTTAAGATACTTGAAGAAGGGGGAAACGGTACGGCATCAAAAAAAAATTCCATCGATTTTTCCCATCTAATTGGGTATGACCTTGCTGTGTTGGATGCGCTTTCCACTCATAGTGTCACACTTGTCGAATGACTTGGAAGTCCTTTTTTCCGTCAAAAAAGCGAAACAATCGAGCACATTGAGCACTACAGTTGGCTTAATGGGCAACGCATGCCAAATGCGTTGTCATTTCGATTCAAACTATCACTGGCAGCCAAATTCACTTTCTTTAGGCCGCTTACTGTGCCATCTATTAATACACTGAAATTTTTTTTTGATGCCGTACCGTTTCCCCCTTTTTCAAGTATCTTCAGTTCAAATTTGAATTCCTTTTGAAAAGTGTTTTTTTTTTTTTTTTTACACAGCAGACTTTAATTATAAGAACCCTGTATACCTTACCCTTTAAAACTCTTGAAGATAAAACATTTTACAGATGAGCCAAATGATTGAAAGCGAAACTTAACGTTACGTCTGGCATGATAAACCATTTAAAACACCAATAACATCGCCAAAAAGAAAGGAATAAATTTAAAAAAAAAAATTTATTGGATTTTGTGGAGACATATATAATGGTTGAATGGCAACACATTGAATGAAAAAAATTATCTCTCTTCTATACAAAATCGGCACGGGAAAAACTTAATATAGTGCTTGAGTGGCAAAGAAAAAGGTGCGTAAAAAAGATACATGTAATTATATTAGCTTTCAATTAAAACTTCATTATAATACAGGGGTGGCCAATCGCTGCCCGGGGGCCAACCCGCAGCCCGACTTGAACATTTTTCCAGCCCGTGAGATGTATCACGCTTTTACAAACTATATTTATTTCATAATGGCCAAAGGAGGGAAAACCAATGTATTAAAAAAATACATTATTTGGGCATCCCTCTATTCAACAATGAACTGCCGAAAGGATGAAAAAAAATTAACTTAATTAAAATAATATTCTTTCGCAAACAAATATCGGACTAGTAAATAAATATTTTTGAATAATATATTTTTTTATTTGATTTATATTTATATATTTTTTGCAGTTCATTTTGAGTGTTATATATTTATTTTACAATGTGCGTTTAATATCATTATTATATTATGTTATCTATGCTTACATGTAAGAATAATTGTAAACACAATAATAATAACTCATTCAGTTTCAATTATTTACTCCAAAGGAATGTCTCTAGTGGGTCTCAATCTAATAGGGGGAATATGTAATTTTATATGCGGCCCGCGAAGTTAGGATGCATCTCCAAAGTGGCCGGCAAGATCATTTCTGTAGATAAGATTATATGGAAAAAAAAAATTATGCAGAAATTAAAAATTAAAAGGTTAAATGAAAAAAATTATTTAAAATAAATTCTTGAAAGTAGATTTTCACTTAAAAAGACTCTCAATATCCACAATTTGTTATGTAATCATTTTGTTTTTAATTTAAATTTTATCCTCTTGCAAGATTTTCTGGTGCGAGTTCATTTAGAAGTAAAAAAAAGATATATCAACAGTAATATTGGCATTAACATTCAATTATTAAGTCTTCCTTTTAAATTATATACAGGGTGATTATAATTAAAGTAACACTTTCAAACTGCTGTAAAAACACGTGTAACAACGACTTCAAATTTGAACTGGAGATACTCAGAAGAAGGGGGAAACGGTATGATATCAAAAATAAATTAATAGTTTAAAAAATCTAAAAAACACGCTTTTAGAGTGAATCAAATTAAAAAGTAAAAAATAATTGTTAAGATAAGAATAAAATGACTGACAAGAAAATGAATGTCACTGTTCTAAAAGCATGGGGTGCTAGATATCAATTGTTACAATTTTTCATTAGTTTCATTCCGAAATGTTAGTTTAAAAATGTCATACAAAGCACCCCACGCTTTTAGAACAGTGACATTCATTTTCTCGTCAGTCATTTTATTCTTATGTTAACAATTATTTTTTACTTTTTAATTTGATTCACTCTAAAAGCGTGTTTTTTAGATTTTTTAAACTATTAATTTATTTTTTACTTTTTAGTTTGATTAACTCTAAAAGCATGTTATTTTAGTTTTTTTAAACTATTAATTTATTTTTTCCTTTTTAGTTTAACAAACAAACAAACATTCAGGTGAAACTAATATAAAAGCGTATTAAAAAGAATCAACTGTTTTCTTTCTGAAAGATGCCTGTAAATGTTTCTTTGTAGCTTAAAGAGTGTATATGAGGAGAAACAGATCTCCAGAGGAAAAAGTCAGTTACATACATACATACAGGTGAAGCTAGTAAAAGCGTATTAAAAAAAAAAAATGCCACCAATTTTTCCCATCCAATTGGTTATAATCTTGCCATGGTGGATGGGCTTTCCACTCACAGTGTCACAACTGTCGAATGACTCGGAAGTCATTGTTTCCGTCCAAAACACCGAAATAATCAAGCACATTGAACACTACAATTGGTTGAATGGGAAACTCAAGCTAAATACGTTGTCATTTCGATTCCAAATACCACTGCCAGCCGAGTTCACTTTTTTTTATGCCGCTTACACCGCCATTTATTAATATACTTTGGAATTTTTTTGGATACCGTACCGTTTCCCCCTACTTCAGTTGAAATTTGAACTCTTTGTGACTGTGTTTTTACAGCATTTTGAAAGTGGGGCTTTAATTATAAATAATCACCCTTATATTACAATTATAATCACAATCATAAATTAAAATCGATATGATTAAATCAATATAATCATAATTATTTTTTATTATAATCGCACACACACACACACACACACACACACATATATATATATATATATACACTGAAGTGACAAAAGTCATGGGATACCTCTTAATATCGTGTCGGCCCTCCTTTCGCCCGGCGAAGTGCAGCAACTCGACGTGGCAGGGACTCAACAAGTCGTTGGAAGTCTTCTGCAGGAATATTGAGCCATGCTGTCTCGATAGACGTCCATAATTGTGAAAACGTTGATGGTGCAGGATTTTGGGCACGAACAGACCTCTCGATGATGTCCCATAAATGCTCGATGGGATTCATGTCGGGTGATCTAGGTGGCCAGATCATTCGTTGGAATTGTCCAGAATGTTTTTCAAACCAATCGCGAACAGTTGTGGCCCGGTGACATGGCGCATTGTCATCCATAAAAATCCCATCGTTGTTTGGATACATGAAGTCTATGAATGGCTGCAAGTGATCTCCAAGTAACTGAACATAAGCATTTCCAGTCAATGTTCGGTCCAGTCGCACCAGAGGACCTAGTCCATGCCATGAAAAAACAGCCCACACCATTACGGAGCCACCACCAGCTTTAACAGTGCCTTGCTGACAGTTTGGGTTCATGGCTTCGTGGGGTCTGCTCCACACTCGAACCCTACCATCAGCTCTTACCAACTCAAATCGTGACTCAACGGACCAGGCCACGGTTTTCCATTCATCTAGGGACCAACCGATATGCTCACGTGCCCACGAGAGTCGCTGCAAGCGATGTCGTTCTGTCAGTAAAGGCACTCGAGTCGGTCTTCTGCTGGAATAGCCCAAGAAAGCCAAATTTCTCCGCACAGTTTTAACAGACAAGTCCCTTGTACGTCCCACATTGATTTCTGCGGTTATTTGACGCAGTGTTGCTTGTCTGTTAGAATTTACGACTCTTTGCAGACGTCGCCGGTCTCGGTCGTTAAGTGCAGGCGGTCGACCACTGCGCTGTCCATGGTGGGATGTTATGCCTGAAATTTCATACTCTCGGCACACTCTTGACACAGTGGATCTGGGAATGTTGAATTCCCTAATGATTTCCGAAATGGCATGACCCATGCGTCTAGCTCCAACTAACATTCCGCGTTCAAAGTCTGTTAATTCCCGTCGTGCGGTCATCCTCACGTCAAAACCTCTTCACATGAATAACTTGAACAGAAATGAAAGCTCTGCGAAAGCACCGCGCATTTATACCTGTTCTACGCGATGCTACTGCCATCTGAAAATTTGCATATTGCTATCCTATGACTTTTGTCATTTCAGTGTATATATACACACACACTATACCTGTTAGATTTCTTACGTTAGTTTTTTTTTTTTTTTTTTTTTTAATAGTTACTTTAAAAAAAAAACTTCTTAAACTGCCGTCTGAACTGTTCGAACTTATCAACGTCACACGATGGACAAACGAAACAATTGTGACACATAAAAGGTACAGACAAAAGACATCCTTTAAAATATGTAACACTCATTTTTTTCTCCCTAGAGACACTACCGTGATGTCGTAATCGCGCGTGACCGTGATTCTCTAGAACAGGAGGAAAGGAGAAGAAAAAAGAACAAACAAACCGGTCCCCCGTTTTCGAACAATCAAAAAGGAAAAATCGAAGGATTCCGGCCATCATGAAAAGTGATTTCCGAAAAGAAGAAAAAATAATCGTTTGCTACGAAGGAACCGGTCCGGCACCTGGCTGCGGGCAAGAGAAGTTCCTGGGATGAAAAGTTACTGGAAAGTAAAATCTCTTCTCCTCCCCCTCACCCCCTCCCTCTCTCCAGCCCGAGTGGAACAGGTTTGTTCTCCTGACCCACAGAGCCAAACGATTCCTCTCTACAGTAGGACTCGCGCCGTCAGACGATCGGGAATACTCTCTCTCCTCTTCTTTTTCTGCTGCCCCTCCGTGCACAAAGCAACAGGTGAGTGCGCAAAACAATCATCTCACTTCACGTCGTTTGCTTCGATTTCAGACGATTTCGTTTAATATTTTATTTTAATAATTAGAATTATTTTTAAAATGTGTTAATTTTAAAATATATTTTCAATCCATTGGATAGAAATTATGGATATCGTTTGACAATCATTTCATTTCATGCTATTTGTTTCAATGTCAGACGATTTCGTAAATATTTTATTAAAATAAATGTATTGTAAATTTTAAAATATGAATGAATTTGGTAATTTTTTCCAACTCAGTATTAGAAAATAATTATCTCACTTCAAGTCATTTTTATTTTTAATAATTAGAATTATTTTTAAAATGTGTTAATTTTTAAAATATATTTTCAATATTTCAGACGATTTCTTTTAACATTTTTTTTAAAACTATTCCTAATTTATTAAAATAAATGTGTTATGAGTTTTAAAAATATATTTTCAATCAATTAAATGGAAATTGTTGGCAATGAATCTGATTATTTTCGAATAGTGAGTTGGAAAAAAATTATCATCTTACTTCACGTTATTTTCTTCGATTTCAGACGATTTCGTTTAACGATTCAGTTTTTAAAACTGCTCTAATTATTAAAATAAATGCGTTTTTAATTCTAAAATATATTTTCAATCATTTGAACAGAAATGATGGATATCGTTGATAATTGTTTTCCCCTTACTGTTCGAAAATTATCCTCATCTCACTTCATGTCATTTGCTTGAACTTCAGACGATTTCGTTTAACATTTTTTTAAACTATTCCAATTATTAAAATATATATCTTGTAAATTTTAAATTATATTTTCAATCAATTCGATAGAAATGATGGATATCGTTAACAATGAATTTCATAAATTTTTTTTCTCTAAATATTCGAAAATAATTATCTCACTTCACGTCATTTACTTCAACTTCAGACGATTTCATTTAATGTTTTATTTCAATAATTGGAATTGTTTCAAAAATGTGTTGTTAATTTAAAAATATATTTTCATTCAATTAATTGGAAATCGGTGGCAATGAATTCGATAATGTTTTTTCCAACTCAGTATTCGAAAATATTCATCTCACTTCATGTCATTCGCTTCAATTTCAGACGATTTTGTTTAACATTTTTTTTTAACTATTCCAGTTATTAAAATAAATGTGTTGTAAATTTTAAAATATAATTCCAATTAATTGGACAGATTATAGCTGACAATGTTATTTGGTAATTTTTTCCACCTTACTGTTCGAAAGTAATCATCTCACTTCAAGTCATTTGCTTTCAATTTCAGACGATTCTTTTTAACATTTTTTTTAAACTATTCCAATTAATAAAATATATACGTTGTAAATTTTAAAATATTTGTTCAATCCATTGGATAGAAATGATGGATATCCTTGGCAATGAATTTGGTAATTTTTTTTTTCGTCAGTATTCCAAAAAAATCATCTCACTTCAAATCATTTATCGCGAGTGCAAACGATTGCACTTCTTTAAATAAATCCTGGCAATGAAATTGAATAAATTAAAATCTCAGATAAAATCTGAAATTGATAACTTAGATAAAAATCAAACTGCAAAACATAATTTGCTAAGTGCTCATTTGCTAAGTTTTCAAATAATTTATAAGTATCATAAAATAGGAACTCGTAGATTTTTAAATGAATTCTAGTTATTAAAAATGATTAATTTCGAATTATTTATTAATTAGATATTGATAAATGAATTACTGATTTTCTAAATAAGATGTATTTTAAAATGAATTACTTATTTTCTAAATAAGATGTATTTTAAAATAAATTACTTATTTTCTAAATAAGATATATTTTACAATGAATTATTTATTTATTTTCTATATAAGATATATTTTTAAATTATTTACTTATTCTCTAAATATGATATACTTTCTAAATAAGAAATATTTTATCAATAATTATTAATGATGTATTCATGCCACTAAATCGAAAACAATCATTTACTCGCCTAAAATCATTTTCTACGACTGCAAAGATTTTAGTTAAAAGTCATTCTAATCAATTCGTTATAAAAAGGAAACGTTTAGTTACTTTTAAAACATTTTAGTTAAAAATTAAAATGTTATTAAAATTTACGGAAATTGTTAATTTTTTCACTAATGTAATGGCCTTTTCATCTATTGTTAACAAAAATCAATAAAATAAAAAAAATCAATTTTTTTCACCAATAAAAATTATTAATTTTCTGATAAAATATTAACTAGGCATAAAATTCTTAGAAATTTTTTTTAAAATTAAGAATTATAATTTATTATGATTGGGATAAAATCACAAAAAAAAAAAAAAAAAAAAAATTCAAAGTAAAAAGTTTACAAAATTACAAACCAATATGCGTGTGTGTATGCTTGTATATGTATTTCCATTACAATTTTCTAATTATTTAAGGATATTTAAATTAGATACTTATTAAGCATTACCATTTAACAATATCTCTAATACATTGAAAAGAAGTTATTAAAAATTAGAATTATTGAAAAATAAAAATAATTAGTGTGATTTGAAACTCAAATAAATTCCTTATAAAAGAAAAAGAAAGTTTAGTTATTTTTAAAACACTTTAATTTTTAACTAAAATATTATAATGTACGGAAATCGTTAATTGTTCACTGATCAGTTTTCACTGCATTTCAAGAAGTAATCTAATCACAGTATTACTAAATGAATAAGCTCATTTCAAAATACTCACTTCGATTAAAACATTTAACTACACAATCTTAAATTTCTATTAAAATGTGCTTTGAATCAATATTTTTTAATCTATTTTTTTTTTTTATTTTTTTTTTTTTTTTATTTTTTTTTATTGTTATTATTATTATTATTATTATTATTTTATTTTTTATTTATTTATTATTTTTTTATTATTATTATTATTATTACTATTTTTTTTTTTATTTTTTTTTTTTATTTTTTTTTTTTTTTATTTTTTTATTATTTTTTTTTTTTTTTTTTTTTTTTTTTTTTTATTTTTTCTTTTTCTTTTTATTTATTTCTCTTTTATTTATTTCTCTTTTATTTATTTCTCTTTTATTTATTTCTCTTTTTATTTATTTCTCTTTATTTATTTCTTTTATTTATTTCTCTTTTATTTATTTATTTCTCTTTTATTTATTTATTTCTCTTTTATTTATTTATTTCTCTTTTATTTATTTATTTATTTCTTTTTTATTTATTTCTTTTTTATTTATTTTTTATTTATTTATTTCTTTTTTCTTTCTTTCTTTTTTATCTATTTAATTGTTTTTATTTTATCTATTTATTTTGATTTTCTAAAATGCTGCAATAAGCAAATAAAATGATATCAAATTGTTAACAATGTCTCGTGTCACTAAAATCATTTGTTGAGATAGTAAGCAATCAAGTAGCATTATCTAAAAATAAATAAATAAATGGTTGCCTTTTAAATGAATTCCAATGAATATAAATTGGCTAATTTAAAATTAAGTATCTATAATAAAGTATTAACTTAATTTTGCAGATTGGTTGAGAAAATACTCAATTCGTTTTATTCGAAAATAATTATCTCCCAATTTAAGATTGCTTGCTAGGATTGCGATTTATTCACAATCATTTCAATCCAAGACGAGCTACCATTATGTTCAAACATTAGAAAAAACTTACATTATTTCTGCACTACATCATTAAATAATTCTTAAAATATTCAAGCAATGACTCTATAATATATATATATATATATAATGTATAGCAATTGCTAAAATTGCTTGATACATTTTAATAATTTTTAAATGTTTGATAGATTTTATTTAATGATATAAATTATTCACAAAGTTTGATAAGAATCGTTTTCTCACCTCAGATTTGTTAAAAGTTTTAACCAAAGCTTAATTTATAACAGGAATGAATTATTTTTATATAATTTATTTTAAATATATAATCAATTTTTAATATATAACAGGAATGAATTATTTTTATATAATCTATTTTAAATATATAATCAATTTTTAATATATAACAGGAATGAATTATTTTTATATAATCTATTTTAAATATATAATCAATTTTTAATATATAACTGAATTATTTTTATATAATCTATTTTAAATATATAATCAATTTTTAATATATAACTGGAATGAATTATTTTTATATAATCTATTTTAAATATATAATCAATTTTTAATATATATATATAATCAATTAAATTTTTTGAAATTAAAATAACAATCAATTTAAATATACAAAGAATTTTAAATATATATAATCAATTCAGTTTTTTGAAATTAAAATAATAATCAATTTTTTAAGTATATAATCAATTTTAAACTCTTGTTAATATTAAAACAGCAAGAAATTAAATTTAAATAACAATTGTTTCACGTAGTTGGCTTTGGTTCAAGAATAATTATTTTATTATTTTATTAATCGAAACCATGTAAATCCAACGTGACATGAATTATTTTCAAAATTATTTTTGTTTTGATAAATGTTAAAAATTAAAAGAACTGTCAAATTAATGACACTTGACTTCTGACGTCTAATATCTGTGATGTTATTTGACACTGATTTCTAATATCTTTGATTCATTAATTTTGCTGTTTATTTCAATTATTTATCATCCTCTCAAGCCTGATGTTTTAGTGCATTTACAAACAACTTGATTAGAATATTTTTTTAAACATAGTCATTTGTAAATCAATTTCTTTTAATAACAAAAAAAAATTTATTTAAAAATACTTTAATTAGAAATTAAATATTTATATAACTATAAATTCAAAAAAATGTTGATATTAATTACTAATATCAACAATTGTTCGAAAATAGTATCTCTTTTTCAATGATGGTTTCCTTCGAGTAGCAATCATCCTTGTTTTATTTCCTGTGCTTACAAATATAACTTAACAGATTTTGATTAATTTAAAACTGAAATTTTTTACTTTAAAATTATGGGCCTGATGGTAAAAAAATATGATACGCTTCTTTATCGCTTGGGTTTACCGCTTTACCGTTTACAGTTACACGTCTAATGTAGAGTGTTGTGCACTTACGTTTTGCTAGCGTCCATGTTATGTTACAGGTACACATGTTTCTTGCATATATGAATAAGTATGAAGAACTGTATTTACATTTTTATTGTGTTTGCTGCCCAATGGCTAGGTACCACAGGTTTTGGATTCGTGTTCCGGCGGTGCCATGGATGTTTGTGGTGGTTCAGAATCTACATTAAACCGTAGGTCCCGTCTAATAGGATCGTAGAGTGCTTTGGAAGGGGTTGTGTCACTCACGTCCGTTGCCCATCTTCAAGCTACACGTGTTCCCTGCATAGTTCTGAAAGAGTAACGTCTGTGCGGACCTTGCTTATGGCATAAAGATGAACTGTCTCTGTATGACCAGCTGCACTAGAACAACAACATTTAATTCTTAAGGAGATCATTTTTAATGTCCAGTATATTATTCTGCTGATAAGTACTTTCCTTCCTGGCACACATTAAAGATAGAAAGAAGCAAAAAAACTTTAAGAAGTTTAATTGCAAGCACGGGCTCCCTTCTAAAGACATAGGAAGGAGGGACTTTTTGGAATAGATGACCCACATTTAATGAGTTATTATTGTATTTACTTGTAAACATAGATAGTATAATAATAACGATGATACTAAACGCACTTGGTAAAGACATATATAACACTGAAAATGAAATATATATAAATGTAAATGAATTAAAAAATGAAATCATTGAAAAATATTTGACTAGAGCGATATGTGTTTCTCCACTCTTTCACTGAGCTTTTGCAAATCGATCTCCGTTTGGGTATTGGCGCATCGTAATGGGTGCTGCGTATGTTGTGTTTGAGCGTGTTTTGTGTTGGGTCCATTTCATTTTAGGAAGAAGAAAAAAAAAAAAACGTTTCGCAGGTGTCAGTTGAACTTAAAGCGCTCACAACTTTTTGTGCCACATTTCTCAGGTTGGAAAATTTCTTTATATATCCATCATATATTATGTCTTATATTATCAATATCTGGCAACATCTGTCCTATTTTCACGAGTTTTACGTTTTAACTTGGATCCCGAACCCCTCACAAACATCCATGCCACCGCCAGTATTCGTACCTGAAGATTGGGATACCAAAGGCGCTAGCCAATTGGCCATCAGGCTGCATGTTCACGTGAGGAGTATGTTTGCCCCAAACAGGCAGCCCCGAGGCCTACTCCATTATCTTCCCTCCCCTTCAGCGGAAAGTCCGTGGCCCACATAAGTGGGGCGCGACGTCCCCGATGTGCAAGAAAAATCGTTTTCACCCAGAATGAACGCACGCCACTCCTTTCTTCCGAGACATTACGGTTCCAGTTGGAGAATCGCATGCACTACCGTTCGGACGAACCTAATTAACATTCCAAAGTGATTCGGTATTGCGATCGGCAGCAGCCGGAAAACTCATTCATTAACCTGATTAACGTATCTAGTAGCTGACATCAGTGAGTTCCGATTTGCATTTTGATTATGTCATGAAGAAGGGAAAATATCACAATAACTACATTAGAATTGAGATGATTAATTCACATTCATGAAGAAAAGATGTTTAGATGTCATAATTAACGATAATCATAAGTGAAGTCCCATTTACAGTTGGGTTAAGTGGGTACATATAGTTTAATCGGTTTGGTTTGGCTTGGCTTGTCGCTCTACGGTCATTTTGTGCATACATTAGGCCAATTAGACCGGGACCTACAGTTTAAAGTGGATCCCGAACAACTACAAACATCCATAGCACCGCCTGAACTCGAACCCGAAACCTGTGGTACCGAGCACCAGAGCGGCCATTCAGGCCCCTTAATCGGATGCGAGTTAACATGATAAACTTCTTAATTATATTATAAGAGATAAAAATTAAATTATCGCTGTTTGTAATACTTAAACAACTTTCTTAATCCATAATTTTAAAACGCTTAATGCATTTTCGTTTCCTGCATGAAGCTCGTGATTTTTATAGAGTATGGTACGGAAACCAATTTTTATTCGAGTGTAAGTTCATAATTCAAGTTTAAAGTGTCAAGACACCTCTTCATACCTGAAACATCCGGATAATTATATGATTAGAGAAAAGAAATAGTATTTGCATTTTGTGTTTGCAAGTCACAAGAAAGGAAGTCTGTTCATCTCTAATGTATCCCTTACCAAATGTTTTTTTTTTTTTTTTTTTTTTCGTAAGCCAAAGACCAATTGCACCACTAGCGGGCACTAAGACGAATGTTTGAATTTTCTGGCTGCATGCTTTCAGAAGTGAAGAGATTCGATCCTCTATTCGTCGGTGGACTGTTTGTGGCATAGACGAGGCCCACCGTCATCTTCCTAACTGGAAGGGGCCTGAATGGCCGAGTGGCTAGCGCTCTGGCGCTCGGTGCCACAGGTTTCGGGTTCGAGTCCCGGTGGTGCCATGGGTGTTTGTAGTGGTTCGGAATCCACTTTAAACTGTAGGTCCCACTCTGTTTAGCCCAAAGTGTGCACAAGAGAGTGGAGATGTGGAGAAAATAAAAGCTCCCAACTTTCAAATGAGGCAGTCTTTTGGACCAGACGACATGAGCTACTGACTCGACATACCTGTATCAAATGGACGAAGTCAAGCAACATCGGGCGCGATTAGTATTTGGGAGGATGACAACCTGGGAATACTGCGTGCAGTTGGCATTCAAAAAGTTTGGGGCTTGATGGCCGTATGAGTGGCCGGCGCTCTGGCGTTCTGTGCCACAAGTTTCGGGTTAGAGTCCCGGCCGTGCCAAAGTTGTCGGAATCCCTTTTAAACCGTAGGTTTGGTTGGTCACTCTACGGTCATCTTGTGCACACTTTGGGCTAAACAGACCGGGACCTACAGTTTAACGTGGATTCCGAACCACGAACAAACATCCATGCCACAGCCAGGATTCGAATCTGGAACCTGGGATACCATTTAAACCGTAGGTGCCGGTCTGCTATGACCGTAGAGCGTCACAGAGCCCAATCAGACATCTTCACACCCACATCTCTCCCAAACTGTAAAGGGACAATTCAGCTTTAGGCACAGTGATGTGGTGTTGTGTAATAGTAGTAGTACTGCACGAGGCCCACCACCATCTTTCTAATTGGAAGGGAACTACATAGCGCTAGGCAAGGAGGCGAGATGTAGAGAAAAGAAAGACTTGCATTTTTCAAATGCGGCAGTTCTTTGACCAGACGACATGAGCTACTGACTCGACAATGCAAATGGATTGTTTTGCATGGTGCTTGCACCACATAATGCATCCATGTAGGGCTACCTCTTGAGCACAGCCATCCAAACCTATTCAAGTCTTCTTTCATTAACTTAAGAATATATCTGGTCTACAGATTTATTTTCCTCGAAGCTAATAAACTCGTCTCTTTGTCGTGGATAAAATTAAATAATATAAAACTTTTGGTTTTACCTTTACTTGTTTGGCTTAGAAAATAAAAATACTTCATCAACACAGATCGCTTTGTGTCCAAGTATAGAATTTTTCCCCTCACTTTATTTTTTTTTCAAAAGAGAAATGTTAGTTAACATTACCTAATGTTATGTTACCCGCTGATTGTGTTCAAAAGGTAAATGTTCGATTTAAAGCAATTTTCAAAAAAAAAAAATTATACTGTAGATTTTTTTTTCATTAATTTTTAGTTTCATATTATGCGATTTAAAATTTCAATTATTGAAAAATTAAATTACTTTTAATGTCATTAAAAATTCCTTCCAAAAATACCTTTTCCCCTACTATGCCGCTGTGTCTGAATTGGATACTTGCCAATTTCCCCATACAATGGGTGGTCGGACTATACCACAAAACTTCATAATTAACACTTGTAGCATCCCGGCGATGGCATGGCGATATAAAATCTCCCTATTAGATTTAGACCATCTGCAGACATTTTTTGGAGTGAAAAATGGAAACAGAACGAGTTATTATTGTTGCGTTTACTAGTATTCTTACATGCAAATATAGATAATATAATGGTACTTACGTATTAACGGTACCTTGGCGACATTGCGCCAATAATGAGCACACGCGCCAACCGCAGCTACAGATTTGGCGCCAATCTACACTTAAAATTTTTGTTCCAAATAATAAAATATATATGAAACACTTCATTTAAAATCAAAACGCTTTCAAAATATTTTTATTCCAAATAATAAAGATTGGCACACTTAAAAAACGCCAAGTCTGTCGCCAAGGTACCGTTAATACGTAAGTACCAATATAAATAATAATAATAATAATACTAAACGTACATTGTAAACAAATACAGAACACTCAAAATGAGATATAAAAAATTGCATCTTTAAAAAAATATTTATTTTAACTAGTGTGATATTTGTTGTATATATATATATATATATATATATATATATATACAATTTAAAAATAATATTATATAAAAAATATAATTTAATCATTCTGCGAATTCATAACTGTAAACTCATAAATAAAACAGACAATATGTGTTCTATATTCGCAAGAATATTATTTTAAAATCGGAGTCAGTTTTTCTCATCCTTTAAAACAATATTCTTGCGAATGTTTGATTAATGTTAATGATTCTTGTTAATGTTTGATTATACGGATGCACACATGATGTATTTTTTTATACATTGGTTTTCCACTCCTTCGGCCATTATGAAATATATATATTTTGTAAGAGTGTAATATATCTCACGGGCAGGAAATGTGTTCAATGCGGGCCGCGGGCTGGCCAACTCTGATCTAAGTATTTGGCAGCTGCATTAGATTAGACAAAAAAAAAAAAAAAAAAAAAAAAAATCGAACGAACTTGTTCATTTTATGGACAAATGCACATCATTAGAAAAAATAATAAGAGTAATATCAGCTTTTTTTATTTGACTGGGAAGGCATCTTTCAATCTGATATATTGTCAGTTTAAAGCAAACCCAAACAAATTCTGGCTGAGTCAACATTTGTTTTTAAATATCAAACTTGCAGCTTGTGTTTACATTAGCAAAAGACGTTGCACTGGCGTTTTATTTTCTTTTTATCGGTCAGTACTATTTTTTGCTGACTCATTCATTTTTGTTATGATAAAATATCAACTTTTCAATAGTATAATATTCATGAATAAAAGTCAAATATCAAAAATCAATTTTCATTTCTTTAAAAAACAAATTCCAACAATTTGTTTAATTCGTTAACCACAGATTAAAATATTGTTTATTTATTAAGTAAACAAGTAATATAAAAAAAAATTTAAGTCAATTCCTACTTTTTTTTCACTCTATTACAGAAAGTCCTTAAAAAAATGAATGGAAATTATTTATAAAGTTAGAAAAAATTCTCTCTCTCTCTCACACTCACACTTTCCATCTCTCTCGCTCATTTATTCACGTGTTTCATTTTCCATTTTGTTCCCTCCTCGACTCAGACTGGAACCCACAATGAGAAAAGAATCTAAAAAAGACATTTTTTCCCACTCTTCGCCACTGACGGTATTGATTCCTCAATTTATATCCTGCTAAATATATCTTATAGAAGAGACACTTTTTTTCTCCCCTATAAAACTAAAATGAATGAATTAAATTTAATGAATGAATGAATATTTGAAAAAACCGTATTAACATCAAAGTGTCATCCACTACAAGTTCAAAACAAATGTATTTGAAGTCGAGTGGATGGATAAAAAAGTATTCTATGAACGATTGAAAATGTGAACAAGATATCTGCAGGGAGAGTGTGAACTGGAATTGAAAGTCGGTAGTCGGAATTGTAAAAAGACTTTTGATATTTTCGCAACGCCCCACTTTCAAAATGCGGTAAAAAAAAAATAAAAACACTGGTCACAATGAGTTCACATTTGAACAGAATATACTCGAAGAAGGGGGAAACAGTACGGCATTATGTGATGTACGTTTCGTTTATTACATTCTTAGCCGCCTCCTATAAATTAAATTCATGCTTATAGTAAACGACATGCTAACAGTAAACATGCGTATACCATATGCATGTAAATTTGTGTTCGTATAATCACCCTGTAAATGGTATAATACCTGTATATGCTTAATACAGGGCTTAAGACTTAATGTTTATATACAGTTAAGATACAGGGGGATTATAATTTAAGTCCCACTTTCAAAATGCTGTCAAAAAATGAAACACTCGTCACAATGAGTTCACATTTGAACCGAAGGTACTTGAAGAAGGAGGAAATTGTACGGCATCAAAAGAGTTCCAAAGTGTATGAATAGAGAGCGCTGTGAGCAGCCTAAAGAAAGTGAATTCGGCTGCCAGTGATAATTTGAATCGAAATGATAACGTATTTGGCATGAGTGGCACATTCAACCAACTGTAGTGGTCATTGTGCTTGATTGTTTCGTGTTTTTTTTTTTTTTTTTTTTTTTTTTTTAGGAAAAAAATGACCTCCAAGTCTATCGACAGTTGTGACTATGTAAGTGCAAAGTCATACCGAATGGGATGAGAAAAATTGGTGGATCTTTTTTTTGATGCCGTACCGTTTCCCCCTTCTTCGAGTATCTTCAGTTCAAATGTGAACTCATTGTGACGAGTGTTTCATTTTTTGACAGCATTTTGAAAGGGGGGATTTAATTATAATCACCCTGTACATTCCAGCTGACAATGACACATTTCTAGAAAATCGCGTTTAGAGATGATGACCGTTTAAACTGCTTCTCTCTTCCGTAAAAAAGCATTTTAATATATTTCCCACTGGAGTAGATGAACAAAAAGATACATTGGAAGAAGATTTTTCTCCCACGATAGTTGAATAATAAGTTTCTTTAAACAAGAATCCATTAAGAATTTTCCTTTCGGTGTTTTACAAAGTTGCCAAGATAAAGGAAATGTGTGTGGGAAAAGTAAACATCCGGATTGAAGGCGGAAGCGATCGAATCCATTACTGGTTGGGGGTTCAGATTATTATGAGTTGCTCAAAACAATTTTTAAAGGAAAAACAAAATTTAACTGTTAGTGTGGAAATTTTTTCCATCAATTTTTCTTTTGAATTTATTTAATTGAAAATTTCAATTAAAGTGAAACTTTTTTTTGCAATTAAAACCCGGGCCTGAATGGCCGAGTGACTAGCTCTCTGGCGCTCGGTATACCAAGTTTCGGGTTTGAGTCTCGGCGGTGCCATGGGTGCTTGTAGTGGTTCGAAATCCACTTTAAACTGTAGGTCCTGGTCTATTGTGAGCGTAGAGCGTTGCGGAGTGTAGTGTGACTCCGCGTCCGTAGCTAATCTTCAAGCTGCACGCAACCTCCGGGTAGCGCTTAGTGAGTAACGTCGGTGTGCCTTAAGGCATCCAAGACAACTGTCTAAGTGTTTGACAGCTGCATTAGAACAAAAAAAAATATTTTCCTGCTGGAGTCGATTAATAAAAAGATACACTGGAAGAAGATTTTTTCCCACGATATTTGAATAGTGAGTTTCCTTAAACAAGAATTTCCCTTTCGGTATTTTACAAAGTCGGCAAGTTTGTGTGGGAAAAGTAAACATCCCGATTGAAGGCAGAAACGATCGAATCCTGGTAATTACTGGTTGGTAAAACTGTTTAAATAATGACGCGTTGTTCAAAACAATTTTAAAACGGAAAAACAATTTTAAAAGAGAAAAAAAGTTTGACTATTAATGTGGATTATTTTTCATCAATTTTTCTTTTGATTTTATATAAATAAAAATTGTAATTAAAAAATGAAAATGAATTTTATTTCAATTAAAACCCTTCTCTATGTCTTCCTTCCCTAATTCGTTGCTGTGTTTGAATTCGTCCACACAGTCAATTTTCCCACACAATCGGTGGTTGAACTAGACTTCCTTCTGTTACAAGATTGGACGATGGCTCGCAGTTACATCAATAGCATCTGCGATCAATCAACACTGCTTAAATTTCATGTTAAGCAGCTTTGGTTTACACCTGGGCAATTGCAGGCTTGCAATGCCTGGGTGCGAATTAGTTTAAAACAAATAATATTAAAAAAATTTAAGTCAATTCCTTCTTTTTTTCCACTCTATTGCAGGTAGTCCTTTATAAATCATTTTCATTCATTTTTTTTAAAATTTATCTGGGGCCCTCTATGGGTAGATACATGCAACTTAAATCTAAAAAAACAAACTAAAATGGATGAATTAAATTTAATGAGTGAATGAATATTTGAAAAACCTGCATTCACATCCAGTGTCCTCCACTACAAGTTCAAAACAAATGTATTTGAACTCGAGTGGATGAATGAAAAGTATTTTATGAACGATTGAACAAGATATATATAGGGAGAGTGTGAGCTAATAGTAGGAATTGAAAAGTGTAGTGAGGCCGAAATCATCAAGAACAAACATTAGATAAGATTTAACTAGACAAAAATTCTGTTATGCACAAATTAACGAAATCAAACAACAACCTACCAACAGGCAAGCATCATGAGTTGGCGAACAGGCGAAATTTGGCTATTTCTACTCTAGTTCACTATTGGCGCGAAGAGAGAAAGTTTATTATAACATAACAAGTTCAAAAGAAAAGATTTTTTTTTTTCTGCAAATTTAATTTTTTTAAATTATTTGCATTTTTTATTCTAGTAGTACATTTTCTTGTCTAATATTTTCGCACAAGATTGATTCATTTTTATCTATTTTTTAGTAATGTTTTATTCTATTTCATACAAAATAATCAGAGTTAGGTACTTACGTATTAACGGTACCTTGGCGACAGTTGCGCCAATAAAGAGCACACGCGCCAACCGCAGCTACAGATTTGGTGGTTTTTAAGTAGCAAATCCCAAATACGCATTTTCGTAGCACTACAAAATGGCGTCAAAACTCAGCAAATCTGCAGTTGTTAGATTGGCGCCACTTAAAAACCGCCAAGTCTATCGCCAAGGTACCGTTAATACGTAAGTACCCAGAGTTATTATCAAAATAAAGTTTATGGTACCTATTTATCTGCTGTAAGCACATAGTTCCATTCATGTACGATTGAAGAATTTCTCGGAATGTTCAAAATCTCCTAACATATTTACGTTTACTAAATAAATGCTGAGGGAAAAAGAAGCCAAGCGTTGGTACAACTACTACTCTAGTACGTAAAAGGTCGGTTTTGTGTTGGGTTTGGTTTGGTTTGTTTCTCTACGGTCATCGTGTGCACACTTTAGGTTAAATAGACTGGGACCTACACTTTAACGTGGATTCCGAACAAACACCCCTGCCACCGCCAGAATTCGAACCTGAAGCCTTCGGTACCAACGGCCAGAGCGCTAGCCAGTTGGCCATCAGGCCGCTGTAAAAAATCGGGAGAGAGTGTCCTCAAATTTCTGTTTCTTTAAAATAGGGGGACTCCATTTAACTCCATTTTATTGTCACTCTTGCTGAGCTATTATTTTTTTTTCTAATCGCGTAATAACGAGATCCATCTTACTCCAAAATGACAGTTAAAAATACTTTCCTGTTCATTCCATTATACCTGCGCAAAAAAAAAGAAAGAAATACCAAGCTGTCATCATTCTGCTCACGAATCTCCCAACAAAAGAGTTTCCATTTGCATTTCGTTGATAAGGACTGAACCTTGAACTTGGGTAGAGGAAAGAGCGAACGACGCAAGGTCAGATTATTAAGACATAATTGTTTTTTTAGAAAAAGTACTGGTTCTCGTATCACAGCTCGCGACAATTAAAAATCCAGACGCGACATTTCAGCTTGTTGCTGTCGCATGGTAAGGAAAGGTTGTCTCGAATTTGAGATGAGTCATGCTGAATGGAACTGTTTCGGAACGGATACCATGAAGTACTTATTATATATAGACTCAAGAGTCAAAACATTATGACCACCCCTACATTTTGCAATGAACTCGCCTGGATGACGTGGAAGGCACGTGATCAGGTGGAAGTGGTATTTAACTGGTATTAAGGGGTGGTATTAATCCCTGCCAAGGCGGGTTGTAGCTGTGTTGCGTGCCAAAGGTGGGCCAACTCGTTACTGACAGGTGGGCATAATGTTTTGGCTCTTGAGTGTATATAGTCAATATTTTTCTTGCTAAAGCAAGAAAAATATTGATACATTTATTGACGGATTTAACCTCCATGCGTTTATTATTGATTATGTCTCGTAATAAATATTCCCCAGTTTGGGCCAACATTATGTTAAGGTGTGAAATATATTCACTTAAAAAAACCAAAACATATTGCCGCTCCTCACACATCTACATCTAATCTATTGTTAAACATCATAAAAAATTATTCTTCTATAGTAAACAAACAGTGGGGGCCTGATGGCCGAGTGCTAGCGCTCTGGCGCTCGGTAACACAGATTTCGGGTTCGAGTCCCGGCAGTGACATGGATCCGGTCTGCTTAGGCCGCGTATACACAAGATGACCATAGATCGATAAACCAATCTATAAACACATAACTCTTGATTGTTGACATTATCGTAAAGAGCACGTTGATGTGTCAACGCCGACGTACCTCAAAATTATCAAGTTAACAGGATTAATAATGTCATTACCCATTCTCAAAATATATTTGTATTATTTTTTTTTGGGGGGAGCGAGATTTTTCGTGTCCTGATCACTTCATAACTTTCTTTCACGTATACATAATATTTATTTACAAAATAATTGATTAATTTAATTATTAAACTATTTACTGAAGAAATAAATTCAGAAGAAAAAGTGAAATAAAATTGTCTTCTGTTTCACCAGACGTCTTTTTAGAACAAACTGAAAATGAAATTTTTCAAGAAAAAGAAATCGTATGGAATTCTATATTATCATGTATCATTTATATAATATATCATATTATTTTAACATATGAGATCATTTAGATCACTTTTATCATTTTTTAAGGCTTCTGTGACGCATTTTGTTCTTTGAATAAATTATAAATTTTAAGAATATTGGGCCAATCAGATTATAAATTTTATCCATAAAATCATGGGTATTTTTTTTAATGGTATGGGCTTTCAATCTCTTGATTTATCCATTAAACTATACATTTTCAAATCATATGCATCGAAAACTTCTCACGGAGATTTTTTCCAAACGAGTTGCAAATTTGACAGAAAGGGCACATTGAAGAATAGTAAGATAACGTGATTAATTGAAACAGCATAAAATCCGGGATAAATTATAGATACCAATTTTTGCAGTCAGAATTGTAAGGTTCAAATTTTAACAGTTTCTATTAAATGACCCCCTCCCCAAGCAAAACATACACGAAGTTACTATTGGTCAATGTTAATCGTTCTACTTTTCTTTCCTCCGTATCTCATCCCCGTATCTAGTGTTGTATAACCCCCACCCCCCATCATTTAAAAATATGAGGATGAAACGCAGGAGGGCATCATATACAACACCAAAGTCCTCAGATGGGGGATGTTAGTGCCTTTCGAAAGGATTTTTAAAGGTAACTGCTCCACATTTGAGTGTCACACGGGAGAATAGCCTAAAAACTACCAGACAGCCCGACTGTCTATGCGAGACACAATATGTCACAATCGCCATCGAGTCTTCTTTTTTTTTTGTTTCAGAAAGTAGACAGGCCTGACGGCCGAGTGGCTAGCACTCGATAGCACAAATTTCGGGTTCGAATCCCGGAGGTGCCATGAATATTTGTTGGTGGTTCGGAATACACTTTAACCGTAGATCCCGGTCTCCTTTGACCGTAGAGCGTCACAGAGCCCAATCACATTTCTCTCTCACCCAAATCATTCCCGAACTGTATAGGGGAAACTCAGCTCTAGGCACAGTGATGTAGTGTAGTGTAGTGTGTAGTGTAATAGTAGTTTCTGAAAGTACAGACTACAACAATGCCTGTCAATGGATTCGAAGCTCAACCCTCCTGCATATTACCTGCACACCTTGTCATTGGGCCACGAGTCGGGCTACATCATCAGACAGCTCCGTAGAGGGCAATATCGCACACTTTGGGGACCAATGCACGATGTTGCCAGTAAAAAGTAGTAAACCTGTTCTCTTGGTAACATACCTGTCTTTTGAAAAGCTTTAAATCGCGTTAAGAATTATTATATGTCTAAAACTTATATATAAAAATCTTTTGTCAGTGATTTTTTTCCCCGTCAAAACGAGTTTCCAATTAAACCGAAAAAACCGGGTTATGTTGCACGCCTTTACCCAGAAATTTCCTGATTTTGTGAATCCCAAAACAGAAGAAAAACATATTTCAATTTGTATTCTTCTGTAAGAGAAATCCTTGAACTTGGTGCGAAGAAAAAAACACAAGATCAGATTAAGACGAGCAAGTGAATTAAAAAAGAAAAACTGCTTTCAGATCACGTCGTTTCCAAGACTTGTTTCACGGTGGAAGATGTTTCTCGGCTGTTGCTACAGTGGTTGGGAGGTAAAAATGATGAAGCGAAGAACTTGAAATGAATGAGTGGCGAGGAACGTGCAGAATGCAAATGTCAAGGATTTCAAAAAAATAAAATAAAATAAACATTTTTTTTTCTTTCTAATGCAGCTGGCAAACACTTAGACAACTTGGTCTTGGATACTTTAAGACAAGCGCTGCACAGACGTTACTCACTTTGCGTCATCCAGGGGGCGCGTGTCACTTGAAGATAAGCCCCGGACGCGGAGTAACAATGTCCCCGAGACGCTCTACGATCCCATTAGATCGGGACCTACGGTTTAAAGTGGATTCCGAACCACTCACAAACATCCATGGCACCGCCGGGACTCGAACACGTAACCTGTAGTATCGAGCGCCAGAGTACTAGCCACTCGGCCATTCAGGCCCCAAAATAAAGATCTAAACTGGAATAACATTTCGAAAAGTATCATCCGTTCTATACCCATACAGTTGCATTTCAAAAGGGAGAGAGGTTGATTCAAATTCTACAAAGTCGAGAAAAAAGCTCTCGTGATTAATTTGGTTTGTCGCTGTACGGTCATCTTGTGCACACTTTAGGCCGGGACATACAGTTTAACGTGGATTCCGAACCACTCAAACATCCATGCCAACGGAAGGATACGAACTTGGTACCACAGTCCAGAGTACACTATGGGGCCATTGCACTACAAAAAAATGTTACCAAGATAGTAGGTTAATAAAGGCCATTTTTTTGAAAAAGCTTTAAATCGTCTTGGTTTATCTATAAGTGAAATTCTATGTTTAAAACTTATATATCAAAAACTTCTTGACAGTGCTTTTTTTTTTTCAATTCCTTCTATTAGCTCACACTTTCCCCATATATATCTAGTTCAAATTTCCAATCGTTCATAAAATACTTTCTATTCAACCACTCGAGTTCAAATGCATTATTTTGAAACTTGTAGTGGATGACACTGGATGTTGATACAGTTCTTTCAAATATTAATTCTGCAATTAAATTAATTCATTGTAGGAAAACAATTTCTCTTGTATAAGATATTGTGCAAGATATAAATTTAGGAATGAATCGTGGAAAAAAATTATTTTTCAGATTCTTTTTTCAGTCTTGGTTCCAATCTGAGTCAAGGAGGAAACAGAATGGAAAATGAAACATGTGAATAAATGAGTGACAGAGATAGAAAATGTGTATGTGTGAGAGAGAGATTTTTTTTCTAATTATAAATAATTTTCATTAATTTTTTTTTAAAAGGACTGCAATAGAGTGAAAAAAATGTAGGATTTTTATATTACTTGTTTCCCCTCAAAACGAGTTTCCAATTAAACCTAAGGAAAACCGGGTTAAGATGCACGCCTTTTATCCAAAAACTTCCCCGACTGTTCCCAAATTGTGCACGTGAATCACTAAACAAAAAAACATTACAATTTATATTCTTCTGGAAGAGGAATCCTTGAACTTGTGGTGCGAGAAAAAAGATTAGATTAAGGCGAATAAAGGAATTAAAAGAAAAAAAACTGCTTTCAGATCACGTTGTTTCCAAGACTTGTTTCACGGTGAAAGATGTTTCTTGGCTGTTGCTACAGTGGTTGGGAGATACAGTGGTTGATGAAGCGAAGAACTTGAAATGAATGAGTGGCGAATGTCAAGGATTTAAAAAGAAAGAAAATAAAGATCTAAATTGGAATAGCATTTCAAAAAAGACCATCCATTCCATACCTATGGAGTTGCATTTCGAAGAGAGAGAGCTCGATTTAAATTCAACAAAGTTCAGAAAAAAAGCTCTTTAAATTGATTTGATTTGTCGCTCTACGGTCAACTTGTGAACACTTTATGTTAAAAAGACCGGAATTTACAGTTTAAAGTGGGTTCCAAACCACTACAAACATCCATGTCATCGCCAGGATTGAAACTTGGAGTCTGTGATACCAAAGGCCACAGCGCTAGCCAATTGGAAATCAGGCCGCGACAATTTCTGAGAAAAGGTACTTCATATTAGCCACCTTTAGCATTGTTCATACAGGTATTAAAGAGTGTTTGCATAATGTTATTATATCGTCCGATATTTTTTTCTTCCTAGCGCGCATGCTCATAGGAAACATTATTTCAGATACGCATGCGCAATTTCCTATGAGCATCGCGTAGGGAGAAAAAAATATCGAACGATAAAAAACGTTATGCAAAAACTCTCCAATACCAAATCTCCTTAATTATTTGAAAAGAATTTTCTATAATTATGCAATGTCCCCAATCATTATATGTATGTATATAAAAGTAGAAAGATTTTTTTTTTATTTTAAAGGTTTTTCGAGTTTACCCAACTCGAAAAACTTTTTTAATAATAATTTAAAGAAAGATTAAGTAAGTAAGTAAGATAACTAAATTTTGTTTATAAATAAAAAGTCAGTAGAGTAGAACGAAGTAAATAGATAAAATGATGACATAGCTTATCGCAAATCGTCTCTTCAATTATGGAAATGGAGATTACAACAGCTTATAGAACTTTCCAGATTTGAATGAAATCTATAAATAAAAGGATACAAAATCAAAGGAACGTTCTAAAAGAAACGAGAACAAAATAAGAACAATTTTTAGTCGGCCCTTCCCCACTGTGGGCAGAAAAGTAACAGCTTAGTCATTTGCAAAACAATGGAGGGAAATTTCGCCACAATAGTTTGCAATTTTTCGCTACATACATATTAAAAATTAGCTATTAAATTTGATGCATAAAAATAAAATCTAAATTAAGAAAATAAATTAATAAACATAAGATAGCCATTACTACAAAAGTCTTAAAAATATTTTTTAAAATGTGTTATTAAAGCACCGCAGAAACATTTCAATTTTTCTCTGTCAGTCAGTTCATTTTGTAGAATTCTGCTTTTTTGGAAACTGCAAAGGATTGTATTGCGCAATTGTATTGTATCCCAATTTCAATATATGGTTTAAAATATTTAAGAAAATAGTAAATATGAAAAAATTTCTATTCTTCTGTCTGCGCCATCAAGTGTAATCTATTGCAATTTTTGTAATGTCTCGATGGCTTATAGCGAAGTTAAAAATATGCGTACAAAATTTAGTGTTATTTTTACCTGTTTCCATTTTTGTTATTTATACATGCAACTGCCACGATTCAAATCTGAAAACTGTGGTACCAAAAGCCAGAGGAGTATCAGCAATACAGGAAATAAAACACTAAAATAAATATACTATACTACTGTGCCCAAAAAGTAAGACCAATTATTATTTTATTTTTCAAAAACTCTTTATTCTTCCAAATTTATTTCATCGCCTTCAAAGTAATCCACTCCGGACACAATGCGTTTGTGCCAACGTTTTTTCCAATCCTCAATGCATGCTAAAAAGTCATCGGCTTTCACAGTGCGCGCCGATTCACGTTGAATCTCTCAAAACGGTGTCCCCAGGGTGGTGTCTTGAGTTTATATGGAGTGGGATATTACACAAACTTATTATCGAAGACAACTGTCTAAGTGTTTTCTAGCTGCATTTGAAAAAAAAATGAATTCTTCCATCCATGAATCCATCCATATCCTTGAGTACCTACAGGACCTAGGAGATTACGGTTTGGTTTGTCGCTCCACGATAATTTTGTGCACACTTTAGGCTCGTTAGACCGGGACGTACAAATTAACGTGGATTCCGAACTACGAACCCATGATACCGCCGCCATTCGAAGCCTGTGGTACCAAAAGCCAGAGACACCATTTCCGAAAGATGGCCATTTCCTAACATTGGCCATGTTAAGAAAATCACAGACGAATCTCGCTGGCTCCTACTATATATGGTACGTTTGATTCTACTATCATCCTTTAAATGGCAATGATAAAACTCATAGCATGAATCAATGAATTTAAACTGAACATGAACTAACAAAATTTTTGAGCGCATGTATTCTTCCATCCATGTTAGCCAGAAATCATTGAGTACCTGTTGGACCTAAGAGATTGTATTCCAACCCGGAGGTTAAGGAGTATCCGCAATCCAGGAAACAAAACACTAAAACAATCAGAACTACAAACATTGTTGACACACCAGTCTTCCAAACACGAATTCATCGTGTTACTCGCCGTCAACCGAAACAATGTTCGAAAAACAAAACAAACACGGCGCAACTTGTAAAGTGTCATTATAAACAGTGAGCGGACAAATCATTTCCATATAAAAACATTCCATGTGGTAAAAACGGAGCCAAGAGACCGTGAAACAGCCAACACACGTCGCCAATTTGTTCCGTCAGATTCTATTTTCTTCAACTTCCTTCACACACACACACACACACACAAAAAATAGCGTTCTATCGCTTTCGAACAAAGTAGGCTTAAGCGAAGAGAGCTCGAAATCTGCATTTTGGAATGTTTTCCAAATGTTCGAATCGAACGCGAGAATTATTTTGTCCCGAGAATGTGTTAATGTGGGGTTTTTCTCGCCAAGGATGGCGCGAAGGGATCGTAAAAGTCTCGACAGACGATAAATGACTCAAGAATGTTTTTTTTTCACACGTGTGCGCACATGTGTTCGAACGAGATGGCGGAATTCCTGAAGTAAGGTCGAATGTCAAAGAGTGTTTTTGGAATAAGAATGATAATGATAGCATGTATGGCAGCAATAATACCCAATAAAAGTTTTGCCTTGACACAGAATATTTTGCTTGGTACTATAGCATCGCCAAAATGAATAAAACGAGGCACCTCCAATTAAGTAATGGTATTTCGGAAAACATACGCGCACCAATTTTACGAGACGTTCCACAAATAGACACATTTTCGTCCGATCTTACGAATTATAGCGAATAAATTTTATGAATTTTCGGAGTATAGCAGTTTTTAAATTACCTCACTTTTTTTTTCCTTTTTTTTTAAATTTATATGTTGTTGTTCTATTGCAGCTGGCAATACAGAGACAGTTCCTCTTTATGCCATAAGCAAGGGCTGCACCGCTGTGACTCATTGGGCACTACCGAGTGGGCACGTGCAGCTTGAAGAAACGCTACGGACGCGGATTTACATTTCACCCCCACAACGCTCTACGAGAGTATTAGACCGGAACCTACGGTTTAAAGTGGATTCCGAACCACTGCAGACATCCATGGCACCGCTGGTATTCGCATCTGAAACCTGTGACACCGAGCGCCAGAGCGCTTGTAATTCGGCCATGAGGCCCCTTTTTAAAATTTAATAATTTTTCTCATTTCTGTTGAGTGTTTACATTTTTATGTTGTAATTATTTTCCTGTCTTATACGCGTCACCATAAAGAGGTCACCGTAAAGGCTTGGTTTAATTTGGTTTGCCGGTCTACGATAATTTTTTTGTCAGTTGAAAATTATTTAATCCACATCTGAAATGTACTGAAAGTCAGTAGACACACAAGGATATCAAAAGATATAAACAAAAACTGCAGCGGCTGATTAAAAAATAGTAAGAACAAGTTGTCCAGGAATTCAAGAAGCTCAATAATAAATTCATTATAATATCCTGAAGACAGCTTCATCAAGTAATACGTACCTTCAAAATATTATAATGTATCTCTTGTCGTTAAACACAATATCCAAATCAAACTGAACTTCAAGATTCAAAATCAAAATAAATAAACAAATCTATCAGTGTACATGAAGGAATCAATCATACTACTACAGATTCGGTTTTGTTTGTCAATCTACGGTCATTTTGTGCACACTGTAGCCTCATTAGACCGAGACCTTATCGGATAGATTGGTTCATAAATGTAGGGAAGTAGAACATACCGATAAATTTTTTATTAATAATAATATTTTTATAAAAGGCACGTGGAGAAATTACAAATCGCTTTTTTTTTTTTTAATGTTTTGTTTAGACTTTAAAAAGTTTATTTCTTGAGGCATATTTTTATGTTAAAACAAATATCGTGTAAGAATTTTGGTCTAAGACTCTTTAAAATTGTTCTAACGCAGCTGGAAATACAGAGACAGTTCATCTTTATATTATACGAATGACTGCAACTGTTACTCACTTAGCACTACCCAGGAGGCACGTGTAGCTTGAAAATAGACTACGGAAGTGAGACATACTACCCCTCACCCCCCAACGCTCTATGGTCCTAAGAGACCGGAATCTACGGTTTAAAGTGGATTCCGAACTACTACAAACATCCATGGCACCGAGCGCCAGCCATCTGACCCCTTTTATAATTTATATAAAAGGAATAATTTTTCTCATTTCTATTGAGTGTTTACATTTTTATTTTGTAATATTTTTCCTACCTGCCATTTATTGCACGCACCTCCTGGATAGTATTAAGTGAGTAACGTCGGTGCAGCGCTGGCCTTAAGGCATCCAAGACGTTTGTGTCTTCTTAGACGTCTGTGTCCAAGAACGTCTGAGTGTTTTCCAGTTGCATTAGAACAAAAAAATCTTCAGAAAATTTGCTCATGTACCTCATGCATTAAGTCACCTAAAAGCTAACGTAGCTATATCAGCAAATCATTTTCACGTAGAGACGGAAAAGATGCATTGGAAAATGACCCCTCTTATAGAAGGAAAAAAAATCGGTGTTTTCTGAAAATCACGCAATATATATATTTTTTTTACTCGCTTTTTTTTTTTAGCGCACGATAAAAGATGAATTACTGCAGTGACAGAAAACAAGGAAAGAGAAAACTAGCACAATAAATCACCAATTATGGACAGAAGATGTATGTGTTGTGTTAAGTGGACTGTTCAACTGTTAGTGGTTTCATGGAAAAAAAAAGTTATATTCGTGACAAATCTTTATTAAAAAGGTTTTAAGATCAAAGATTTAATTTTAAGATCAAATATTAATTAGATTATAATTTAAAGATTAAAGATTTAATCTTTATTAAGAGATTAAATCTTTTTTTTTTTTTTTTTTTTTTAAGATTATCCTTTCCAATAAAATAAACATGGATAAATTGAAAGAAAACCCGATTTCTTCTAGATTGATGAAACAGAAATTATTTTTTACGGCCTTTCGATTGTTCATGGTTGAACAGTTCAATAGTTTCTGATTTTCTTTTCAAAGACCTCTTTTGCAAATCATGTGTGAGCATGCTGTTTCTGCAGTAAGTTCTCGTTTTATTTTCTTTAAAAAAAATTGTAAAGATATTAAAAGTAACGAAATGATTAAAAACATTACTCAATCACCTCGCGTACCACAAAAATAAGACGTGAAATGTTCAATTAAAACAGTAAAATAATTTGTAAGGACACTTAAACTTGCAAGATTTGAATAATAGATTTAGTAAGTAGGACCAGGTTTGTTTGCCTCGGTTTGGTTTGGCCTGTTGCTCTACGGTCATCTTGTGCAGACGAGGACTAGACAGACCGGGACCTACAGTTTAAAGTGGATTCTGAACCATTAGCAAACGTCCATGGCACCACCAGGATTCGAACCTGAAGCATGTGGTACCAACGGCCAGAGAGCTGTCTCGGGAAAAAGTGGAAAAACATATCGAAAAACGGTGGTTTGAAAGGAGAAGAGTAATTTTGAAAAGATTTGGTATGGTTTGTCGCTAATTTTGTGCATATTTTTGCTAATTAGACCGGGACCTACAGTTTAATGTGGATTCCGAACCCCTCATAAACATCCATGCTACCGCTTGGATTCGAACTTGAATCCTGTGGTACCAATGACCAGAGTGGCAGACAATTGGCCAGTAGACCGCGTAATTTTGGAAAGAGTAAAGAAATTTGTTAAATTTTTTCTAATGCATTTGGCAAACACTTAGGCAGTTGTCATGGATGCCTTAAGTCAAGTGCTGCACCGACGTTACTCACTTAGCATTACCCAGGAGTTGCGTAGGGCTTCAAGATATACCACGGACGCGGAGTAACACTACCCCCGCAACTCTCTACGATCCTGTTAGACCAGGACCTACGGGTTCAAAGTGGATTCCGAACCGCTACAGACATCCATGGCACCGGCGGGACTTGAACCCGACACCTGTGGTATTGAACGCCAGAGCGCTAGACACCCGGCCATTCAGACCCTTATAAAAAGAAGTAAAATCGACATATTTCTAGAAATGACGCAAGTTTGCTTTTTCTGCCCACGATGAAAGATGAATTACTGCAGTGTCAGAAAACAAGGAAAGAGAAAAACTAGCACAATAAAACGCCCATTATGAACAAAAGATGAACGTATTGCTCAGTAAACTGTTCAATTATTATTGGTTCGTGACTGATTATCCTTTCCAATAAAATAAACTTAGATGTGTTTAGAGAAAGCCGTTTTCTTCTAGATGGATGAGACACAAATTATTTTTTACGGCGTTTCAATTGTTCATGGATGAAAAGTTCAATAGTTTTCATGATCTGTTCATTCCGATTTTCTTTTCAAAGAATTTTTTTTAAATCGTATAACAGAGCAATATATGTTCATGCAAGTTCACGTTTTATTTGTTTAAAAAAAAAAAACTGTACCACTGGAACGCTCATTTCTATAGGGTGTTTCTGCTAATTAATGGTCGCTATTGGGTCCACAAAAGAGTAGTTTTTTTATCATGTGTGAACATGATGTTGTCCTGGTCAGGTGTATATGACGAAATGAGGGCCAAGCAAATAAAACTCCATTTCAAATTTTGGCGGGAAAATGGTACTTTGGGCCCTTTAACTCTTGAAAGGGTTCATAAATAACGTTAATCTTCAGTAATTTTCTGGAGAATTTGGCTTTTGCTTGAATTGTTTGGTAGAAGGGGTTTGAATCACTTTTCACGTCTTGGCTTGCGATTTTAAACATTTGTATATCCAATGGCTATGAGTACTGGTAGTGCGTTGATCCATTCCTTCTTCTTGAAGTTTCACATTTATCACTTTTGCCATTTTCCCGGGCCTATTGAGCTGTAGAGTGCTTCTTATTGTATTTGGAATACTTCATTCTACATTTATGCCTAGAATATTCAAACTTTGATATATTATTTTGGCTATTGTATGTTATAGTGTTTCTTGTAGAGTTGGGAATACTTCATTCGTCATTTATGACGACATTCATCTTACTTTTGTATATTTTCTCAAAGATTCTTGAACAATTCATTCTTCATGATGTTCTATATTGCTATAATCACGTGGCTATTTGGATTTGGCCATTCTTGTAGCAATCCAATCCATTGCTTCCTATATCTCGTGCATCATTAAACATCGGCATATTCCTGAGTTTATTCATCTGTTCTCGAATGTTCACACATAAGTTGAAATTTCCCGAGCAGATTTCAGATATTATTATTATTCCATTTTTCGGCGCACGATTCAAGATAAATGACTGCAGTGACAGAAAACAAGGAAAAAGAAAAACCAGCACAATAAAACACCCATTATAAGTGAAAGAGGAATGTGTTGCGTTAAGTGGACTGCTCAATTATGATTGGTTTCACGGAAAAAAAAAATGTTCGTGACAAATCTTTATTAAGAGATCTTAAGATCAAAGATTATGAAAGATTAATTAGATTTTAATTTAAAGATTAAATCTTTATTTTTTAACATTATTCTTTCCAATAAAATAAACATGAATGCGTTTAAAGAAAACCGATTTCTTCTAGATGGACGAAATAGAAATTATTTTTTACGGCGTTTCGATTGTTCATGGATGAACAGTTCAATAGTTTTTATAATCTGCCACATACCGATTTTCTTTTCATAAATCTTTTTTTTTTTTTTTAATCTTGTGTGAACGTGATATTGTTCTGCTGTAAGTTCTCGTTTTATTTGCTTTAAAAGAACTGTGCCAAAAGTAATGAAATGATTTAAAAACGAAATAACTCAATAATTTTACGTACCTCAAAAATGAGACGTGAAATATTCAATTGCAGTTAGTAAAATAAATTGTAAGAACACTAAACTTGCAAGATTTGAAAATAGATTTAGTAAGTAAGGCCAGCTGTCTCGGTTTGATTTGGTTTTGTCGCTCTACGATAATTTTTTTGGACATTTCGGTTTAATTAGACCGGGACCTACAGTTTACTAATGTGGATTTCGAAACACTCACAAACATCCATGCCATCGCCAGGATTCGAACCTGAAGCCTGCGGTACCAATGGCGAGAGCGCTAGTCAATTAGCCATCAAGTCGCGTAATTTTGGAAAGAGTAAAGAAATTTGGTAATTTTTTCCGTAATGTAGCGGGCAAACACTTAGACAGTTGTCTTGGATGCCCTAAGGCAAGCGCTGCACGGACGTTAGTCACTCAGCACTACCCCGGAGGTGCGTGAAGCTTGAAAATATGCTAAGAACGCGAGTAACACTACCCCTACAACGCTCTACGATCCTATTAGGACCGGGACCTACTTTTTAAAGGGGATTCCGAACCACTCCAAACATCCATGGCCCCACCGGGAATCGAACCCGAAACCTGTGGTACCGAGCGCCAGAGCGCTAGGCCACTAGGCCATCAGTCTTACATTTTTCTTCTTAATTAACTAAATTGCGTTACCTAAATGTGGCATTTGTGTGATATTCCAGACATTGTTTGAGGGCCTGATGGCCAAGTGGCTAGTACCCTGACTATCGGCACCACAGGCTTCGGGTTCTAATACCGGCGGTGCCATGGATGTTTTTGAGTGGTTCAGAATTCATGTTATAATATAGTTCCAGGTCTGCTTAGCCCTCGTAACAAGATGACCATAGAGCGACAAACCAATCCAGAAAATTTGCTCATGTAAATCATGAATTACGTCACCTAAAAACGACGTAATGCATCAGGTTTTAACTATATCAGCAAATCACTTTGAAGTTGAGACGGACAAACGGAACGTTTCATTGAAAATTTGAGCCATCTTACAAAAAGCAGAAAAATCGACACATTTCTGAAAATGACGCACGTGTTTTACTTTTTTAGCTCACGATGAAAGATTACTGCAGTGACAGAAAACAAGGAAAAAGAAAAAATAGCACAATAAAACACCAATTATAAGCAAAAGATAGATGTATTGTGTTAAGTGGACTGTTCAATTGTTTTGCTTTCATAAAAAGAAAAAAATGAGCGTTCGTCACTGGTTATTCTTCCTAATAAAATAAACATGGATGTCTTTAAAAGAAAACCAATTTTTTCTAGATGGATGAAATAGAAATTATTTTTTTATGGTGTTTCGATTGTTCACGGATGAACAGTTCAGTAGTTTTTATGATCTGCCCGTTCCTATATTCTTTTCAAAGATTTTTTTTTTTTTTTTTTTTTTTAATCTTTGGTGAGCATGCTATTGTTCTGCTACAAGTTCTCTTTTATTTGCTTTCAAAAAACTACGATACCAAAAGTAATGAAAATTATTCAATCGCTTCGCGCACCACAAAAATTAAAACTTCAAAATCAACGATCAGTAAAATAAATTGTGAGGACATTCATAAATTTACAAAATTTAAAAAATAGATTTTGTAAGACCAACTATGTCGGAGAAAAGTGGAAAAACGGATCCAAACACGACGGTTTGAGATGCACATGTTAGGTTAATTAGACCAGGACCTACAGTAATGTGGAATCGAATCTGAAGCCTGATGTACCAGAACGATTTGAACGCCAGAACGCTAGGCAATTAATTTTTTTTAAATCTAAATTTTAAATTACATGAAATCAAAAGAAAATTTAGATGGGGAAAAAAATTCGCTTTAATGATTAAACCTTTTTTTTTCTTCAAAATTGATTTGCGCCTCGTATATCTGACCATTACCCCAAATCGATTCGTCAATTTCCATTTTTAAATCGGATGTTTACTTTTCCATTAAATAGCTTAATTAATTATACATAACATTAAAAATAAAAAAATAAACTCCGAAAACTGAAAACCCTATGAAATTGACGGTACTTTAACTCTTTAATGCTATTTATTATTTATTATTTATTTTTTTTACATACAACTTGTGAAACAAGAAACTTATGTAGATTCTTTGAAATAAATAACGAAATTCTATTCTATTTCTGAATTCTGTTCATACACTATCGTTGGTATAATTTTAATCTTTGAAATAAATAACGAAATTCTATTCTATTTCTGAATTCTGTTCATACACTATCGTTGGTATAATTTTAATCTTTGAAATAAATAACGAAATTCTATTTTTAATCTAAATCTATTTCTGAATTCTGTTCATACACTATCGTTGGTATAATTTTAATCTTTGAAATAAATAACGAAATTCTATTCTATTTCTGAATTCTGTTCATACACTATCGTTGGTATAATTTTAATCTTTGAAATAAATAACGAAATTCTATTCTATTTCTGAATTCTGTTCATACACTATCGTTGGTATAATTTTTTAATCTTTGAAATAAATAACGAAATTCTATTCTATTTCTGAATTCTGTTCATACACTATCGTTGGTATAATTTTAATCTTTGAAATAAATAACGAAATTCTATTCTATTTCTGAATTCTGTTCATACACTATCGTTGGTATAATTTTAATCTTTGAAATAAATAACGAAATTCTATTCTATTTCTGAATTCTGTTCATACACTATCGTTGGTATAATTTTAATCTTTGAAATAAATAACGAAATTCTATTCTATTTCTGAATTCTGTTCATACACTATCGTTGGTATAATTTTAATCTTTGAAATAAATAACGAAATTCTATTCTATTTCTGAATTCTGTTCATACACTATCGTTGGTATAATTTTAATCTTTGAAATAAATAACGAAATTCTATTCTATTTCTGAATTCTGTTCATACACTATCGTTGGTATAATTTTACAATCACAATAGACAGAAAACTGCGTGAAATACAACTGGACGGGAATTATTATACACATTTTCACTGAATTCATGGAAGTCGTATAACCAAAAATGTGAAGGTTATAAATAAAATAGCATACACTTCTTTTTAATAGAGTTGTTTGGGGCAAAAAAAAACACTATAGAAAATTTAGATAGTAAAAAATGACAAAAGTGGAAATTTCTCCTGGTGTTTTTATTGGATTTGGTTTAGAATTTAATAATAACATAAAATATACAGGGTGAAAAGTGAGCCATTCTTTCTACAGATATATGTATAGAAATTTAAAAATTGTCTCAGTTTTGTACTTATTTTTTTCTGTTCCTTCTGAATATAGCTCAAAATTTCTCTAAGGATTCATTAAATACGCAGATAATAAAGATAAATTCATTCAGATTCATCAAAGACGACCCGTCAAGTTTTTGCCCATTTCGCGCATACGCATTTGACCAGCCACATTGAACATTATTGATGGAAGAAAACTTGCTTACGAAACATTTTTTCTGGCAATTTATGAAATAGCTGTTGGATCTAAATACCTAACGAGATTCTAATTCTTATGACAGAAAAAAATAGGAAATTTATACACGGACGCAGCCAAAAAGATGTAATTAACTTAGACATTTCAATAATTTTGCAATTATCTTCAAATGTTAAATTTAACTTGAGGCTAAGAAAAATAGTGTTGTGTGACATTCAGTTAAAAAATTATTATTAAAACTTCAGTGCTATCCTATACTAAGTTTTTTTGTTTGCATCCAATCGTAATTTCTGTTTTTTTTTTTTTTTTATTATTATTTTCATATAGTTTGTAATTGAGTTAAGCTTCTTTATTTTAAAAATAATACTATAAAATCATCTATTACGAGAACAAATTTTAGAGGAAAAGTTAAATGTTATTATGATGCAAGTGATAAATGTTCTATAGTAGTTTACCAGTTTAATAAGTACCAACCATTTTATTATTTATTTAAACTTCTTTTGGAATAGGGAAAAATGAAAAATAATTTATGCATTGTTGCGTTTTCGGAAAATCATTCTTAAATGGGTTAAATCTTTTGGAATAAGCAATCGCGCTTACTCCAAAACAAAAAAGGGGGGAAAAAAAAAAAAAAAAAAAAAAGGGGGTGCTCTAATGATAATTCCTTATTGTAATTGTCAAATGTCAGTTAAAAAGTCGCCATTGGAAAAATTGAGAAAAATATTTCACTACTGATGGATGCATAAAACATAATGCAACTTTTCATCACGAGAAGAATTCTTGCAAGAAAACTACTTGGATATTTGAATAAAAAGACTGACGTAAAATTATCCCACCTGTGTTCTCGAAATAAGAGAAAAAAAGGCTAGCATTCGAACCCCGTCTCCAAATTGACTTTAAAAAAGAAACATAGTTTGAAAGGTATTTATTTCATGTTTATTTCATTTGTGCAAATAATGTTAAAGATAATAATAATAAAATTTTAATTTTCATGCGTAACATCACACAGTCTATTTCAGGGGTGGCCAACCCAAATGTTCTTGCGGGCCACTATGAAAATGAATCCTCACTCCGCGGGACGCATATAAAATTATATATCCCCCTATTAGATTGAGACCCTCTGTAAACATTTTTATATTCCTATTACATCCGGTTATATGAGATGATCCAAGATGAGCGCGCATCGTAAGTTCGCAGAATATAATTTAATTACTCTGCGAACTCATGAATAAAACAGGCACTATCCGTCCTACATTCGAAAGAGTATTATTTTAAAATGAAAGTTAATTTTTTCTCATCCTTTCGACAGTTCATTTTTGAACATACCGACGCACAAGTAATGTATTTTTTCAATACGTTGGTTTTCGCTACTTTGGTCATCATAAAATAAATATATTTTGTAAAAGCTTGATACATCTCACGGGCCGCAAAAATAGTCAAGGCGGGCCACGGTTTGGCCACCCCTGGTTTACGCCAAGAATTCTTGCAAGAAAACTACAGGGATATTTGAATTAGAAGTCAACAGATCTTACTGGTAACCAAGCGGTCGTCCTTTTCTGTGTAACGTCTTACTTAACATATTTATGCTCTCTTCTAGCAATGAGAGAAAAAAAAAAGAGCCCACGCCATATCGATGCCATTTTGGCAAAGATATCACAATGCAATAGGTGAGTGATCCAAAAAAGGAGAACACTCACTCCACATTTCAATGGATGACCCTGATCGCTAATTGGTCTCTTCTTCTGTCACTCCATTTAACACATTTGGGAGAACAAAGACACACTTCCCATCGTAAATGATTTCAAACGATTTTTTCAAGAACACTCTCCGTTATCGGACAATTATGTGGAGACAAAAAAAAAATCTAATTGTAAAAATGGGCTCACTTATTTGTGGCTCAAACAATGAAATTTTCATTTCTTAAAAGAAGTTCTTTACAATTATAAAGTAGTCAGTTTTTTTTAGACAGTAAAAGCAGACAATTTAAGTTTCGCTTCTCGCCAATAGTACAGGATAGTCGCCAAAAAAACCGCCAAGTTAGCATCACATATGCATGTCTAATTTATTTTGAAAAATTATAAAAAAAAATCACTCTAAAAGTATACATGCTTTATAAAAGTGATTCTTATCGAGAGGATATGAATATATTAATAAATGACATTCATTACATTTAAATGAATTTATTGAAGTTAGCGCTACTTGACCTCTTGGTTCCTTTTCCACGAGTATGTTCCTCAGAAAGACAGTTAACATATCTTTTGTATTAATATACGTTTATTAACCCAAAATATACAGCGATATGTAGACACACTCTTCTTATATACAAAACACACTCTTCCTATATATATATATATATATAGCATACAAAGTTTCGTGAAAAAGACACGCATGGTCAAAAACATTCAATTTACATTTATTTAGTTTTTTAAAAAAAATAAGCATTTGTTTTGAAAATCATTGTAGAAAGGACATTTTTTTTCTCTTCTCGCCAATAGAATATTCGCAAGAAAAAAAAAAACCCGTCAAGTTAGCATTACATATGTTGAGCTACATGCATGCCTAACTTTGAAAATAATTTTTAAACAAGTTATATAAAAAAAAAAATTTTAAAGTCAATTCCTACTTTTTTTTTCACTCTATTGCAGAAAGTCTTTTATAAATCATTTTCATTCCTTTTTGTAAGTTTATCTGGCGCCCTCTATTGATAGATACATGCAACTTAACTCTAACAAAACTAAAATTAATTATTTAAACTTAATGAATGAATTAATATTTGAAAAAAACTGCATTCCCATCCAGTGTCATCCACTACAAGTTCAAAAGAAAATGTATTTGAACTGGAATGGATGAATAAAAAAGCATTTTATGAACGATTGAACAAGATATACATAGGGAGAGTGTGAGCTAATGGTAGGAATTTAAAAATAACTCTAAAGGATTATGTATCTTGTATACATGTGTTTTTAAAAGTGACTCTTTTCGAGAGTATATGAATATATTCATAAATGACTGCGTCCGTAGCCTTCTCTTCAAGCTACACGCACCTCCCGTATAACCACCACCTGAGTAACGTCGGTGCAGCGCTTGTCTTAAGGCATCCAAGACAACTGTCTACATGTTTGCCAGCTGCATTAGAATAATAAAAAAATAATCTAAATTAGGTGGTTGCATTGAAATCAAGTATTTAAGAAAACAGCGCATATTTTTCATGAAAAAACAGGAATGCACTTAAAATATTTTTTTTTTATAAATATTCTATAAAAAATTTTATTCGCAATTTGTTTTTAGGTATTTTTATTTTTTTTTTTTTATTATTATTTAAGAAAAATATTTTAAAATTTAAAGTAATAACAGAATAATTTTTCCTAAATAATAGAGTTGAATTTTTAATTTTTTTTTTTCTTTATTTACAGGAAATGAGAAAAAATTGTGTCAATATGCTTACTTTTCATAAAAGGTTTTACTTAATTGACTTAATTTTTTTTAGGAATTGACTTAATTTTTTTTTTATATATATTACTTGTTTAGTCTTTTAAAAAAATAAATAAAAAACGATGACGGCATTCCTTCGTTCTACTACTTCAAAGCTTATAAAACCTAAATGATCAACATTTTCTTTTTTTCAGGCTCGTTTTTGCAAAGCAAATCGATTACTTTTTGCTGACACAATGTTTTTTTCCGTGTTTTTACGTAATCGTCTATGAAACAAACAAGAAGCGATGGTTTCAACTTTCACGGATTTCCTGCTCTCTCAGTTTTGAAAGAACTTAGCTTTGCTTTTCTGTAAATAATAGCCGTCTTGTCGTAACATTTTCTACTTTCGAAATATTTCGTACGTGACTAACGATTCATTAATGTTGATGGTTTTCGTTAATGCTACAATATGACTCATTTTCAGTTCTCGATGAAAGGATAATTAGTAGTTGGTTTGGTTTGTCGCTCTACGGTCATCTTGTGCACACGAGGGCTAAACAGACAGGGACCTACAGTTTAATGTGGATCCCAAACCAATCAAACATCGATAGCACCGCCGGGACTCGAACCCGAAACCTGTCGCACTGAGCGCCAGAGTACTAATCACTCGGTCATCAAGTCCATAATTTGAAATTTACAGGAAGAAATCATTGCAGAGATGCAGATTTTTTATGTGGAAATATAAAACAATAATATTAAGAGTTATATCTCGAACCCGAAACCTGTCGTACCGAGCGCCAGAACGCTAACCACTCGGCCATCAGGCCTCCTAAGATAATTAGTAAGGAAAAAGGAAATTCGAATCATTTTTCTCTTTTCCTAATGCAGCTGGCAAACACTTAGACAACTGTCGTTGACGCCTTAACCCAAGTGCTGCACCGACGTTATTCGCTTAGCACTACCCAGGAGGTGCGTGTAGCTTGAAGATAGGCTATCTCCACAACGCTCTACGATCTCTGGCGCTCGATACCACAGGTTTCGAGTTCAAATAGCGGAGGTACCATGGATATTTGTAGTGGATCGGAATCCACTTTAAACCGTAGGGTCCCGGTCTCATAGGATCGTAGAGCGTTGCGGGTGTAGTGTTACTCCGCTTCCCTAGCTCATCATCAAGTTACAGACGCCCACTGGTGCTAAGTGAGTAACGTCGGTGCGGCGCTTGTCTTAAGGCATCCAAGACAATTGTCTAAGTGTTTCCAGCTGCATTAGAAAGAGAGAAAAAATATATAAATAAATATAACCCAATGACGGCATGTACAATGTATTATTCCCTCCTTCTACTTAAAAGTTTATAAAAACCCAAAATATCAACATTTTCTTTTTCCCGGCTGATTTTTTGCAAAGCAAATCGATTAGTTTTTGTCGACACAATGCTTTTTTCAGTGTTTTTAACGTAATCATCCAAACAAACAAGAAGCGATGCCTTCAACTTTCACGGATTTCCTGCTGGAAGAACTTGGCTTTGCTTTTCTTTTTCTGTAGAAATGGCCGTCTCGTGCTAAGCATTTTCTATTTGTTCTTTCGAAACGTGATTCGAACTAACGTGATTCGTGACTAACGAATCATTAATGTTGATGATTTCGTTAATGTTAAGAACATGACACATTTTCATTTCTCGATGTAGGGCCTGATGGCCGAATGGCTAGCGCTCTGGCATTCGGTACCACAGGTATCGGGTTCAAATCCCGACTTTGCCATGGGTGTTTGTAATGGTTCGGAATCCCCTTTAAGCCGTAGGTCCCGGTCCTAATAGGATCGTAGAGCGCTGAAGGGGGCATTGTGACTCCGCGTCCGTGGCTTACCATCAAGTTACACGCGCCCCCTGGGTAATGCAAAGTGAGTAACAACGGTGCAGCCCTTATGGCGAAGATCACGGTCTATTTGCCAGCTGCATTAGAAGAAAAAAAAATTCTCGATGTAAAAATAATTAGTCGGGGAAAAAAATTCGAATCATACACAGTAAAAAAAATTGGGCCTGATGGTCGAGTGGCTAGCGCTCTGGTGTTTGGTTCGAGTCTGGCTTCGGGTTCGAGTCCCGACGGTGCCATGCATGATCGGTTTTAATGTCATATATGGACTTGAACTTTAAACTTACACTTGACTTTAAACTTACAGTTTAAAGGGGTTCGGAATCCATTTTAAACTGTAGGTGCCAGTCTAATTAAACCAAAGTGTGAACAGAATGACTGTAGAGCAACAAACCAAAACCTTTACAATATCAATTGTTTGTTCAAAAACTTCCCTTTTTTGAAAAATAAGTCTAAATTTTAATGTCAAAGGGGTGGTCTGTTCTTAAGGATTATTTTTTTCGCGTACTCTCTGGGTTAAAGGGGCCTGATGGCGGAATGGCTAGCGCTCTGGCTCTCGGCACCACAGGTTTCGGGTTCGAGTCAAACATCCACGGCAGTGCCATGGATGTTTGTAGTGGGTCGGAATCCACTTTAAGCCGTAGGTCCCGGTCTAATGTGATCGTAGAGTGGGGTAGTGCTACTCCGCGTCTGTAGCCTATCTTCAGGCTACACTTGTCTCTGAGTGGTGCTAAATGAGTTACAGCTTATGGCATAAATATTCAGTGCCTCCGTATTACCAGATTCATTAGAACAAGAACAGTAAAATAATTCTACATTTTTTTAAAATGTTTCAATCATGTTAATGTTTATATATTTAATGTTTTTTTTTTTTACTTATTTGTAATTATAAGAGAATTTTATGTTCAATTCTCGTTACCCGATGCCATTTAAAATTTAAAATAAAGAGAGAAAAAATCATTTAGAAACCCTTCGAAATATATCTTATGTGCCATATTAAACAATCTTAGCAGTAACAATTTCTATAACCTCTACCCCTATTTAAAAAAGTAGGTTGTCCCCGAACTGTGCAACACAGTTTTTTTCTTTAGAATACCAATTAAACTACGGCTACTAATAACTAAAATGAAATTTATTTAAATTTTCTTTTAAGTGTATAAGGTTTATTATCAATTTTTTTTTTTTTTTTTTTTTCATTTTTACTTTTTTCACGGCTATAAAAAGTATACGCTGAAAACATATTGTTTGTTCAGTTATCGCATTGTATTTCAAACCCAAAACGTGAACTTATAGGTCCAAAGTTTGCTTACTTTTTTTTTCGCTCCTTCTAAACATCGGTTCATCCAATGGGAATAGTCAACCATTTTTTATAAAGCGGGTTGTTTTAAAATAGGGGCAAAAGAAAAATTTATATGGAGTATTCGCATCTTCCTCTCTTCTCTTCAAAACCAATGAAGACACTTTCATGCCCACAGATTTATTGTGCCCATATCGCACTTAAACACCTGAGTTTTCAGTGCAGTTTAACATGTCAGACATATTTTAGTACATAAATCTCGGCAACAACCTCTAGTGTTCAAAGTGTGTTTGTATTTATATATGTGTGTATGTATTTATATATGTGTGTATGTATTTATATATGTGTGCCTGTGTGTATGTGCATGTATATATGTGTGTGTGTGTGTGTGTGTGTGTGTGTGCCTATGTTATGTGCATGCAATATATATATATATATGTGTGTGTGTGTGTGTGTGTGTGTGTGTGTGTGTGTGTGTGTGTGTGTGTGTGTGTGTGTGTGTGTGTGTGTGTGTGCCTATGTTATGTGCATGCATTATATATGTGTGTGTGTGTGTGTGTGCCTATGTTATGTGCATGTAATATATGTGTGTGTGTGTGTGTGTATGTTATGTGTGTGTGTGTGTGTGTGTGTGTATACACTCTTGGGCGTCTCTGGAACCCGTAGTTGTGGTAGAGTAGACCATGAATGCTACAGGGTATCTGAACATCATTGCGGACCAGTTGCGCCCTTACATGACCTCTGTTTTCCCAGCTGGAAATGGAATGTTCCAACAGGACAACGCCCCTTGTCACAAGGCTAAAATTGTGTTGGAGTGGCTCCAGGAAAAATGATCCTGAATTCCAGTTAATGTCCTGGCCGCCTAACTCACCGGATCTCAATCCGATAGAACACATTGGGGATGTCCTGGGACGGCAGCTCAGAGTTCAAAGACCACCACAATTCGCAATATCTCCGATTTGCGTGACCGTTGCTTAAACATCTGATGCAATCTGTCACGGCCATCTACCAAGGACTTGTGGCATCCATGCCAAGGTGGGTTGAAGCTGTGTTGCGCGCCAACTCGTTATTGACAGGTGGTCATAATGTTTTGGCTCTTGAGTGTATAAGTGTGTGTATGTGCATATATGTATAAGTGTGTGTATGTGCATATATGTATAAGTGTGTGTGTATGTATAAGTGTGTGTATGTATAATGTATAAGTGTGCATATATGTATAAGTGTGTGTGTGTGTGTTTCTGGAATGTTTGATCTAAAGATGTCGCGTGATAACGAGATTTTCTGTCGCTGTGTGTGTCGAAAGGGGAAAAGCCACGAGCGTGAGTAATTGCATTCCCGTGAAATGCTCCAATTACGCGCGCGTGTTTTTTCATTATGTGTCGTAGCGAATAAAAAAAAATGAAAGCATTTAATTCATACATATTTAAATGTGTTTTAATCGGAATGAAACTGTTTCCTTTCCACGCAAAGAGAGAAAGGTGGAAAAAAAAATGACATTTCGTTAGGATGGCACGCAATTTCCTACTCTCTATGTTGTTCAGTATAAAATAATTGTCCACACTATTATTATTGGATACACAAAAGCAATACCAAATTGTATTTAAAATGCTTTAACACAATACTATATATTACTTAATAACCACAAAATTTGTCTTCTTGAATCTTACGGCGAGAATATTAAAATAAACTTACAGAAAATGTTGTTCGAAAGCAACTGGCAATGCAGAGACAGTTTATCTTTATGCCACAAGTAAGGACTTCACTGCTGTTACTCATTGTGCACTATCCAGTACGCACGTGCAGCATGAAGATAGGCTACGGAAATTACTAATAAAAACTTTTCTTTACTTGTTTATTTACAATCCTGCTTCCTCCTATCTTTTTATTTTAACTTGTTTTAAAACTATACATTTAATACATTGGTATGCAACAATAATGGTAAGAAAAACAATTTTTAGCGCATCTTCAAAAGTGCAACACTTTTGAAACACCTAACATCCCATCAAAAGTAGTCAAATAAAAGTTGATAATCTTTCAGCAAAACTTAAACTATAGCCTTTGGAAGAGCAATTTTTTTGTTCTTTGGATATAGTTCAGTTTGGTTTGTCGCTCTACGATCATCTTGTGCACACGAGGGCTGAATAGACCGGGACCTACAGTTTAAAGTGGATTCCGAAGCATTTTTATAATTGATTAATTATAAAAACCTAAGAAAACGAATAGAGATATCAATGTTTTGTAACAATTTATTTGTTATAGCAATATCGTTTTATGAATAGAGTTCAACAACGTGATTCGCTTTCAGACCTGTTTTTTAATCTTGTTTTGAAAAAGATGTTGAGAGATTCAGGTATAAACTCGAGAGGGCGTATTTTCTTCAAGCCTGTTCAGATTTTAGCTTACGAAGACTAACAAAATGCCATGACGACGTAGTAATCATTGCAAGATATTTTGCAGCTTTGGAGGAAGCTTTGCGAGCTTTTCAATTGGCTGCAAGGGTTTTGCATCTAAACATAAACCAGGAAAAAAAATATATACATATGCTTTCCTCAAGAAATATTTGTCAAGATACACAAAATATTACCTTAGGCACTTACACTTTTGAATTACACTTAGCTTTAACTGCTTAGGATCAGAAATTAATTGTCAAAATAATATCTTACCTAAAATAAAGAACAGAATTGTGTCTGCCAATAAGAGCCTTTTTGGGGTTAAGAAGTCTGTTTAAATCGCAGTTCACATGCAGAAAAAAGACATTTTTTTAAGTCAAAAAAAGTCATTACACTTAACTGGGTCTATGCCTCTGAAACTTGGATTTTGGCAATATCTGATGAGGCCTATTTGGGTCTATTTGAGCCGACGATTTTAAGGACTATTTTTGGAGGTGTTAGGGGAAAATGATTGTTGGAGAAGACGGTACAACGTAGAAATTTATAAATGCTATAAAGGCCCAGACATTATAAAATTTGTTAAGATCAATAGATTGAATCATTCGTTCTAAATACATGGGCTGCTTATGTATTTAGAATGAATGATTTAAAACTTATAAAAAGGCTTGTTTTAGCAAAACCACAAGGACAAAGAGGAAGAGGACGACCCAGGTTGCGACGGATAGACGCAGTTAAAAAAAAAAGTTTGCTTTGTTTCGAAATGTTTTAGAATGGGGACAAAGCCACAGGGACAAAGAGGCAGACCCAGGTTGCGACGGATAGACGCAGTTAAAAAAAAAGAGTTTGCTGTATTAGGGGTTAAGAATTAGAGGATCCTTGTCATCCACATGAATTCATGGAAATCTCTTTAAAGGAAAGCCTTGGCCCTCTCTGGCCTGTCGTGCTATTGATGATAATGATGAGTATCTTTTATAATATATTTTATATCCCTATGGAGACCTTTCATAACCAACCCTTCGCCTAATCACCGGAGCTGTGAAAACTTCCCCTATAGACGCTATGTTTCTCTGTACTAGACACTGGCCTTTGGAAAAAATAATTGAGGAAAAGGCTTTGGTGCTTTGGGAAAAAATCCTGAGGACTCCTAGATATCTCACCGTCTGGAATTTGGGCAACCCCAGTCAGCCGGGGTGGCATGGGTGTTTGTTGGTGGTGGACGTTCTCCTGGTAGAAAAAATAGTTACGAAAATCGTTTCCTGATTCGCGAGTCAAGGAATCCAATTTAAACTGTAGGTCTGGTCTGTTTAGCCTCGCACCGAATTTTTCCCTAACAAAGTCCTCCAAATTTTAAAATGTCTCATTTTCTCTTATCGCTCACATCTATCAGCACTTACATGTAATTTGTTGTTCGAGAAAAATTGTTTCTCTTTACGTAAAGAAGGAAAAGAAAAAAGGAAGAATTCCTCCATGACAGCACGCATTACCCTCGTTGCCATTCTCCTGGTAGAAAAAGATAGTCAAGAAAATCGTTTCCTGGTTCGCGAGTCAAGGGTGCTTGAGCACTAATAGTACGACGAACAGGATCCGGAATTCTTTTGGAACGCGTCCCCATTCTTCGACTGGTCTATCGGGTCCCCCTCCGAGAGAATGAGCAGTGCTCAAATTACTATCAGGAATGATTATCTTCATTTCTGTAATTCTTACAACGATTTCCCCCATTTCTTACATCAATAAACACACGAGTGTGAATAAAGCAATTCGATGCTCAGTAAAGCAACAGATTATTGATAAGAGTTCTGGTTACTTGTTTACTTTTGGTTTTTTAATTTGGTTTATATTTTATCTCAATTTTGCATATAATATCATATAGAACAGAGGTGGCCAATCCAGATGATCTTGCGGGCCACTTTGGAAATGCATCCTAACTCCACGGGCAGCATATAAAATATATCCCCGTATTAGATTTAGACCCACTATAATTAATGATATATATAATGAGTTAATATTTACATGTAAATACAGACAATATAATAATAATGACAATAAGCGCACATTGTAAAGAAATATACAACACTCAAAATGAAATATATATTAAAAAAATATATAAATATATTAAAGGAATTTTAAAAAAGGAAATCATTAAACAATATTTATTTTACTTGTGCGATATGTGTTTCGCCACTCTTTCACTGAGCTTTTTTGCCAATCGATCTCCATTCGGGTATTGCCACATCGTCATGGGTGTTGAGTTTGAGTGTGTTTCAGAGTGTTTTGTGTTGGGTCCATTTTATTTTTAGAAAAAAACGATTATTCGGTGTAAGTGGAAACCAAAGCTTCAATGAAGCGTCTGGTTGGCTCTGCTATCAACATTCAACTGTGCGTATCTAGGGGTGGTCACTGATGTCACTTAAAGTGAAACATAGAACCTATTATATTAGAAGTGTGCGGGCCTGAATGGCCGAGTGACTAGCGTTCTGGCGCTCGGTACCACACGTTTCGGGTTCGAGTCCCGGCCGGTGCCATGGATGTGTGTAGTGGTTCGGAATCCACTTTAAAAAGTAGGTCCCGGTCTAACAGGATCGTAGAGCGTTGCGGGGGGCACTGTTACTCCGCGTCCGTGGCTTATCTTCAAGTGACACGCGCCCTCTGGGTAATGCAAAGTGAGTACGTCTGTGCAGCGCTTGCCTTAAGGCATCCAAGACCAAGCTGTCTAAGTGTTTGCCAGCTGCATTAGAAAGAGAAAAAAATATTAGATGTTCCACGATGTGCGCGCCTTATGAGTTCACAGAATATAGTTTAATTATTCTGCGAACTACAAACATATCAAACAAAGTTTTCTCATCATTTCTGAATATATTTTTTTTCTTTCTAATGCAGCTGGCAAACACTTAGACAGCTTGGTCTTGAATGCCTTAAGGCAAGCGCTGCACAGACGTACTCACTTTGAATGACCCCGGGGGGCGCGTGTCAATTGAAGATAAGCCACGGACGCGGAGTAACAGTGCCCCCCGCAACGCTCTACGATCCTATTAGACCGGGACCTACTTTTTAAAGTGAATTCCGAACCACTACACACAACCATGGCACCGCCGGGTCTCGAACCCAAAACCTGTGTTACCGAGTGCCAGAGCGCTAGCCACTCGGCCATTCAGGCCCATTTCTGAATATATAGATGCAAACATAATATATTTTTTAATACATTCGTTTTCACTCCTTTGTCCAAAATGTGTTAAATCTCACGAGCCGGAAAAATAGTCAAGGCGGGCCGCAGATTGGCCACCTGTGATCTACATAAACAATAAACAAAAATTGTTCCACATAAATAGTTCATCTTTTTAAAAAAGTCATTTGATAAATCCATATAAATGCGAAATTTTTCTTTTTAACATCTTCAAAGAAAATAGAATGATATAGAATAATATGTATTAATTGGCAATAAACGGCACGCAAATTTGTAGACGCATGTGCATTCCAATTTATTACGATAAGTTTGGTTTGTCGCTCTACGGTCATCTTGTGCACACTTTAGGCTAAACAGACCGGGACCTACAGTTTAAAGTGGATTCCGAACCACTCACAAACATCCATGCCGCCGCCAGGATTTGAGCCTGAAGCCTGGGATACCAAAGGCCAGAGCGCTAGCCCCTTGGCCACCAGGCCGCCTTATTACGATAGGAGACACCACGATTCTCAATGCCAAAACAATAAATTGGATTGAGTTTCGCGTTAAATTACATGAACTTCTGTGGAACATATTCTACGGAAAACATGTGCGATCTGCTTACTCCTTCTCGATCAAAAATATAATAATAACATAAAAAAAAAAAATTTATAGTCAATTTCTACTTTTTTTCACTCTCTTGCAGAAAAGTCCTTTACAAATAAAGTTGAAATTTTCCTGTCACATATGGCGCCATCTATGGGTAGATACATGCAACTTAAATCTAAAATAAAACTAAAATTAATTAATTAAATTTAATTACTGAATGAATATTTGAAAAAACCGTACTAACATCCAGTGTCATACACTACAAGTTTAAAAGAAAAATGTATTTGAACTGGAGTGGATGAATAAAAAGTGTTTCATGAAATATTGAAAATGTGAGCAAGATATATAAAGGGAGAGTGTGAGCTAATAGTAGGAATTGACAAAAATAAACTCTCAGGCTCGCTTTGCTGTGAAGACAACAGCATTCCTGTCCTCCTACCAGAGGAGTTGCAAATGGAGACGCATTCATTATTCATTCGCAAACTATTTCAAAGCCGCTGACGCCTGATGGTTAACGAGTTTCGCCCTTTAAAAGAAAGGCGCTGACGTCACTGGAAACTGGAAACACCCCAGTTACTTTACCGAAATTTGATGAAAGAGTTATTTAAAAAAAAAAGAATCGAACACAAATGATGAATGCGTGAATTATGTATTTTTTCGACTTAAAAAGCCAAAACTAAGACGCAGCAAATATGACTTTAAGGCAGTGGTTTTCAATTTTTTTGAAGTCGGAACGCAATTAAAGTACTACACAACAATTGCAAGCGCACAATATAAACTTCTAAGTTTTATATTATTTTAAACAAATTTATAAAGATTTTTAATTCCCTTGGTGGAATAGAAACTTCATTAATAAATTAATAAATTGAAAAAATAAAGTAATAAATTGAAATAATAAAGTAATAAATTGATTAATAAAATGAAATAATTCATTTGATAAATAACAAATATTAAATTTCCTCGAGAATAGACATAAAAATAAATAACTTTTGTGATTGATGATTTTACCCCATCCCATTAGAAATTATCTTCTATTTATTAAATTATTTTTAATCTTAAAATTCTTCAGTATGCTCAAGTAATTTTGTATTATTGTAATTTTTTTTAAAAATCGTATACTCTTATTGTTAATTTAATTTTTTTGTATGTTTATTTATTTTGGGGATTGGATATATTTCAATTGCCATATTTGTCTTTGAACAATGTTTTTTCTTTATAGCCCATGGCTGTCCACAGTGGATAGGAGTTTAAGGTCCTACGGGGCCAAAATATTCCGTCAGCTCTTGACGACTGAGTGACTACACAAATGTATGATAAATACGTCATAACAATGCCAAATATTATGGAAAAAAAAACAATGCGATAACAATAAAAAAAAACACACCTTAAGTTTATTTATACTTGTGTTTATGAACCTGAATGCCAGCAATTTCTTTAATGTTTGGGCATATATATATTTTTTTCCAATGGCAGATTATGAACAGTTACAGCAATAAAAAAGAACAGAGAATACAACAAAACATGCTGAAACAGTTCATTAATCTAACAAAGGTGTGGGGAGGAAGACATAATGCCAAGTTGCAGATCTTTTAGCCGCTGAAAAGTGTTACCAGGTGCACCACGGGGAGGTAGATCTACTGCGCACGCCTGTTTGGGCATATATTTGAAAAAAATTCACTACCTCATCAATACAATGAAGAATTCCTCTCTTTTTACACTTTATTGTGGTGAGGTAGAAAGTCCTAATTCATATAAATAGGACGTTGAAAAATATAAAAAAAACTACTAAATTTTTACTACAAGGACACACATTCATCTTTTATAGAAATCCAAAAGATTTCATTCAATTAATTACGTTTAAAACTTTTTTTGAAAAAAGTTAGTTTTGAGAAAAAATTCATTACGTTTAATCCTTAATTCACTATCGGTGGATATAACTACTAATTTTCAGTGAATGTCCACAGAGTGCTACTTACAGATGGCGAAGTCTCATAGGCTGCAATGAGAAAAAAATCCCACAGACGCTTGAAAGAAAAAAATTGGGGATAACTACTGTTAAAAATTAAATTTTAGCAAAAGTTTAAATATAGAGGGCATTCACGCGTTTTTGTAACGGTTATGGAAGACGTTAAAATATAAAATTGTAATTTATATGAACAAACAATTTTCTAGCATATCTTTATTTCCAATATAAAAGATCCCGACTGTTAATTGAACTAATTGCACCAATTATTTTATGGTTATTGAATAAGAATTTCACATCTATTTCTCTTAGGATAGGAGCTTTCGAAAATCACGTTTCAAATGCTCTGACCCAAATTGCGAACATTGCATTCAATTTCTACCAACAAGTTACGCTTGAAGTCGGTTACACAGCTTCTTTTCTGATCGTAAATTATCATTTAAGTTTACACAATAGGAGAAATAAAATAAAATTAAATTAAATTAAATAACAAATATTGTAAAAATCGTAAAATTAAGAAATTCTTTTAAGTTATTGATTTGTGTTTTAGTGCATATACTTAAATAAAATTGGGACATAAAAACCCAGGTATTTGATGACTGTAATTTGCACGACATTTTGTCTTACTGTTCTAAAAGTAAAAATGAAAAGATCACAAAATGTGTCAGTGGGAAAATGACACGGTGTACAATTACAGAAGCAAAAGAATCTACAGTCGAATATTAACAGCAAAGAAATGGGCAAGGGGCCTGACGGCCGAGTGGCTGGCTCTTTGGCACTCGGTACCACAGGTTCCGGGTTCGAGTCCCGGTGGTGCCATGGATGGTTGTAGTAGTTCAGAATTCATTTTAAGCCGTAGGTCTCGGTCTAATAGGATCGCAGAACGTTGCGGGGTAGTGTTTACTCGTGTCCGTAGCCTATCTTCAAGCTACTCGCATCCCTGGGTAGTTCTAAGTGAGTAATGTCGGTGCAGACCTTGCTTATGGCGTAAAGATAACTGTCTCTGTAGGCCAGCTGCATTAGAAAAAAAAGTGACGACATTGAAACATTTCCATACAAATGCACTTTTCAATCTAGGCTCCAAGAATTAAAATAGATGAACTTACTACAAATGCATAAATTCGCTGAAGGCATTCCACTGCTATTAGAAGCGACGTTTGGTTTGGTTTGTCGCTCTACGATCCTTTTTTGCACACTTTAAGCTAATTAAGACCGGGACCTACAGTTTAGGTCGCTTGGCCCACGCTGGGCTACTGTGCTAGTGATGACGAGGAATATCGTTTTATAATTTATTTTACAACTGGGTTATTTTTTAATGACTTAATAAAAAAAATCAATATACCTTTTTTTATGCATATGTCTTTTAATTCATGTTTAAAAAAACGAATGAATTGTTTTTTCTTCCAAAATTGAAAAAGGGATTCACAAAGTGAGATCTTAAATGACGAAGGATTTATAAATTGATGTCTAAGGATTATAAATTGATCTCTATATAATTGATTTATAATTTTCTTGAATGATAAAGCAATTCTTAAATGAATACGAGGTTTGGTTTGGTTTGGTTCGGTCATTTTTTGCACACTCTAGGCTTATTAGACACGGACCTACAGTTGAAAGTGGATTCCGAACCATTCACAAACATCCATGCCACCGCCAGGATTAAAACCTGAAGTCTGTGGTACCAAAAGCCGGAGCGCTAGCTAATTGGTCATCAGACCGTTATTAAAAACGAGAAGTTAAGCGTCGCTGTGTCTTTCATAGACACACAGACTGGGTCTAAAATTATTAACAATGAATCCAAACTAACTATCAGGGATTTTGAAGCATTCGAATGCTAGCAGCTAGCATGCAGGAGGCCCTGGGTTCGAATTCGTTGGAGGTATTGCTGTAGTCACTGCTTTCTAAAAAGCGGAGAGTTGATGTCGATTGTGACAGTTATCTGTAAAATCATCCCGTAGCAATAGTCGGGCTGCCTAGTGGGAATTTTCTCCCATACGATATGCAAATGCGGGGCAGTTGCCTCTAAAAGTCCCCCTTGGGCTGTTCATAGTACACACGAGGTCCAACGATGTTCTACTCTCCCCTTAACTGGCAGGGGGCTACATACTTAGTCTTTACTTTTAACCACATGTCCCCTTACATAAAGCTACTTGCCGCAAATGCGGATCAGATACTCTTAAAAGTCACTGTTGATGGACTTTTTCTTTAAATTCAATGTAAAAGGCTCACTGATGTAAATTCGTGAAGAATAAACTAAATATGGCATAAAAAACACCAAATTCTTTTTTAAAAAAATTCTATTCCTACTATTATTTCACACTCTCCCTATATATATCTCGTTCAAATTTTCAATCGTTCATGAAACACTTTTCATTATTCATCCACTCCAGTTCAAATGCATTTTTTTGAACTTGTAGTGGATGACACTCGATGTTAATACAGTTTTTTTCAAATATTAATTAATTCATTCAATTTAATTAGTAACAAACAAAAATAATAGTCCAAAACCCTATATAGAAAGGAAAATTGCAAGGAAATTCTATTTTGCCACTTAATAGTGTGATTCTGTCCTCTATATATACATATTTATATTAATCGCTATTATTTAATAAAAATTAACTAAAATAAAAATTTTCTTCGTTGACCTATCTAGGAATTGGCTTGAATAAAAATATATGTAAGCAAAATATAATTGAAGATTTGAAAAAAGGGTGGATGATCAATTTTATATTTTCATGTTGCATATTTTTTAACGGCTAAAACAATGTTGGAAAATTAAATATCCTAAATAACACAATAGAAAATCTAACATTTTTGCTTTCTTTTGCAGGTATGTCGTTAAATCCTTCCTGCTTATAGGTATGCCTTGAGATTCACGCATCGTTGTTGCAGTTAATAAGGCATTTGGATTTATTCTTTTAATATAAAGGTATGATACTTCACATTTGTTTGTTTGTTTGTAACCATTGTTTGAGTTTAAATGTCATTTCGAAAAATGATTCATAAATGAACACTTCTTTTTAATCGTCAAGTTTTATTTAGTGTACAAAGAAAGAAATACAAATCTTTTCTTATTACAAAGTCAATGTTTTAAAAAAGTTATTTGTAATTCTTTTTCATTGACTTTTTAAAGTAAACATTTTGAATCAATTTTTGGCTTTTTTTTTCTGACTTTGCTTATTTCATATAGCGCAACGTTGCGTAACTTAGACAGTTTGGGTTTTTTTAAAAACAGACGCATCAATATAATGTGTAATAGAATGGGATTTAATATTCAAATCAAATGTCTTTTCAACAAACTCCAAGAGAAATTTATAAAAAAATAATAGCCAATTCTTACAAAAATATATTTCATCAACAATTATTTTGTCAATTTTATAAAGCAAGCATTTAAATTCACTGGAAAATTTTTAAAATTCGCTGGACAAATGAATTCTGTATATCCATGCTCAAATTGTGGACAATTTTATTTATGTTATCAATTTAAGACATCCTGTAAAAACGTTCTATGTTAAAACTATGCTCGTTCATTATTGTATAAACCAGCATTATGTAAATTTTAGACCGCCTATTGCCCAAAGTAAAATATTTTTTTTTTAACATGGCAAGTATTATTTAAAATTTATTTAATTTACAAAGGGAAATTTTTTAAAAAATGAGCAGCATTTCATCTTATAGTATGCCGTTCAAACGATATCCATGAAAATTTGTATCTACATATACTGGAACATGGAGAACATATTCATTGCATGTAATTTTCTACAATGCATTGTTTTTTTGCCATAACAACCGTATATGTATACCGGGTTCTGCTAGTGGATTATATTTTAATACCCGCTTTAAAACTGCAGATATCAACACTAAATCGATAGGCATATATGGACATGCACATGGGAATATACAGAACACCCATTTTCGAGCCCGTTTCTACCATAGTTTGGAACCAACTAGGATTTTGCGGTTAGCCAGAAACAGTATTTTTGAAAAGATGCCAAAAGAGCTATTTAGATGTTAATGGAAGTGGGTATCTGTCAGACAGAACATAATGGATGATCCCTGATGACATTTAAGTGCTGTTTGCTCACACCTCGCAGAGTTGTCGGGGCGCACGACCCCTCACCTCCTGTCAAATGCAGACACTTCCCATTTGAATGCGGGTCGAGTCGTGATTCGATTCGGCGTGCGCGGAACAAGTGGATTTGAATGCGTTCATCGCTCAAGAAGATTGCGCCTATCTTAATGAGCGAGTTGGAGCGTGTTAGTTATTCATTCGTAATCGGTTCGGATGGGAAGTACAACATCAAAATGACTATTTTCTGCCTTTGTTTAAAAAAAGAATACATGTGGATGTGTTCATTTATTCGCGTATTTATTTTCGACATGCACAGAACGAGTACAAAGTTTTACAATTGATATATAAAAACCAACACCAATAAAGAGAAATGGTAAAAAAGCATTTATCATTAAGGCATCAACTTATCCTTTGTTGCCGGATGAACCTGTTGAATTGGAAGTGAATTGCAAAGTTTTATCTATTCAATTAAGTGCTCTGGCCTTCGGTGCCGTAGGTTTCGGGTTCGAGTCTCGGTGGTGGCATGGATGTTTGCAGTGGTTCGAAATCTGACACTATCGTAGAGTGTTGCAGCGGAAGAGTGACTCCTCGTCCTCGTCTTCACGCGCGCCTGGGTAGTGCTAAATGGGTAAGAGTGTTTCAGCCCTTGCTTATGGTATAAAGATTAATGTCTGTATTGCCAGCTGCATTAGAACAACAACAATTACAACTTCAGTTACATTTTGAATCTGAAATAATTTAAAAATCTCTATTATTCAATAAGGATGATTCAAACATGAGGATTATGCCAGGATTCTAACCTGAAGCCTGGGATACCAAAGACCAGAGCTATAGTAAGTTGGCCACCAGGACACATCAAACTGTCCCGGAATATTGATTGAATGAAGACTATTAAAAGGTGAAGAACAAAGCGAGAAATCACTTCTTAAATACAAGGAAACAAACTCAGCATTTCCACAAAAAGGATCATTCTGCTTTATATTATGTGTTCCACTCATGTCAGCCAAATAAGTATCGTTTCATCCGTGGATTATCTATGGCATGAAAGCCGACAGCTATTCCAATTAGCACGACATCTCTAAATGAAAGACGTGACAGAACCGATACGAAATCAATTCCTCCGAGTCCCCCTGTCGTTTGTTCCATGTGTCGCGTGTCACGGGGCATGACGAAGGGTCTTTGTTCTCAGATGACAATGCCGCCACAGTGACAATCATCTGTGCTTTATGTGTGAGTGGCATCTTTTCCCGCGACCTCAATGTTTTGTTTCAATCGAACGGGCGATTAAACGATAAAACATCTGGTGCAACAATACGATTTAAGCGTATCACTTTGTCGCCAAGATTCGAATTGGCTGGCATGGCGACATTTGGTTTGGTTTGATTTGATTTGATTTGATTTGTCGCTCTATGGACATTTTGTGCCCACGAGAATTAAACTAACCGGGACCTTCAAGTTTTAAGTGGATTCCGAACCGCTCACAAACATCCATACCACCACCGGGACAGAAGCACGAAACCTGTAGCACCTGTAGACACTCTGCCATTCATACTATAGTTCAAACAGCTATCGCATGGAAAACTGGCAAGAGATCAAGTCAGACAAATTCAAACACTATTTTGAAACAAGAGTATTTTGGAGGGAATTCAGTTACAATAATACTGTTATGTTCTTCATTTTTTTTTTTTTTTAAATACCTTAGACATCCCTGCCAACACTCCCCACTAAATAGCATTATTTAATGGCACATAGAATATTTTGCACTTAGCAACATTTAATTATTGATATTGCAAATTACATAATATCCAAAAGAAAACAGAGAAAAAAATTCAATTCTAACTTTTAACTTATTTTGTTTCAAAATTGCATTGCACCGCGTGTGCCTGACTAGTAGCCCTACGAATAATCGTTTCGTCCATTTCCGCTTCTAAACCGGATTTTTACATTTCCAACAGGTCGAATCTTCCCCGAAATTCTATTTTTTTTTTCCAATGGCAAAGCAAGCACAAATAAAATTAACAAAAATAACAAGGGGAAAAAATACAAAAGAATAAACTTCCAAAAAATGCAAAGATGACTGAAGTCATTGCCTTAAAAGTTCTCTCGCACGCCAGTAAAGCGCTGTCTCCTAGTCGCCGTCAAGTACCGCACATCGTTGGAGGTGGTCTCTGTTCATTGGGTCTGTTGAACCACATAGGGGCGGCCAGCGTTCGAAAAGATTTAAATGCGATGGAGATGTTCTGCTAGGCAGCCATGGCCAGTCAGACAGTCATTATTTTTTTTATGTATAATTTTATAGAATGGAGTGACAGTGACGAAGATAGTTTTGAGCATAGCATTTGAAGTAGTTTTGAGCCTCTTTTTGCTAGACAATCGGCCTGTTCGTTCCCAAAAATGCCAGTGGCCAGGTATCCACTGAGGTACCACCCGTTTCATTTTTAAAGTCAGTTCCCGCATATGATGTCGACACTGTGAGATTTCCTCTGATGAAGGTGGCTTGGTGGAACTAATAGCCTGAATTGTGGCTTGTGAATCAGACAAAATAACCATTCTATTGAATCTATCCTCAAAAATCAGTAAATATTTCAAAGCAATTCGGATAGCCTCCACTTCTCCATCAAAAGGCGGCCTGATGGCCAACTAGCTAGCGCTCTGGCAGTTGGTATCACAGGTTTCAGGTTCGAATCCTGGCGGTGGGATGGATGTTTGTAAGTGATTCGGAATCCTCTTTAAACTGTAGGTCCCAGTCCATTTAGTCTAAAGAGTGCACCAGACAAGCACCTTAGAGCGACAAACCAAAACCAAATCTCCATCAAAAGATGTTCGATACTTCCCTGCTGAAGCGTAGAAGTAGAACAAGTTCGAAAAGACTCCTGGACCTGCCCGAACTTCTATAAAAGCAAGAAAAGCGTCGAACACAAACTTTAATTATTGGAGAGGAAATGAAATCAACTAACAAATGCAAGAGCTTACAACTACATATGCAATGCTCAATTTTCCTGAACCAAATTGTTTTTCTTACAAACAATACCGACTCAAAGATCTAAACAACAAAAACAAGTGAAAAAAGGGGAACGCACAGTAAATGCAATGTTTTGTAGTACGTTGAGTAACATCCAAAGGAATTGCGCGTTTGTAGTCATTAGAATTTATCCTGCTCGGATTGTGTTGTTTCTCCGCTCCGCTGAGCGTAACCCACTTGGGGTCTCGTGTCTCAAAGGAAAAGCGAAATCCCTTTCTTTTAGGAAAGGAATGTTTTTTGGTTTGTGTTTACCAATTGCATCTTGCGAATGATTGCTTAGCTGTTTTTAAGAATTAACGTAACATGCGTTTACCCCCATTAAGAAAGTTCTCGTTTTTTAATTTCGTCGCGACTGAAATGGATGACGGGCCTTGATACTGTTGCTCAATTTTTGAAAACCAATTTTGCAAAGACTGGTCAATCATTTTATACATTTGTGGTTATCTGAATAAATGCAAATCGCTGTTCTGTGGCACAAGACTTATACTGATCTAGTTATGTATTTCTATCAAGGACCTATACAGCATATCAAAAGAACTGAGTATTTCGAGGGTAACTGTTTGAATGGGTTGAAGGTAACTGGTACTCGATACTACAGGTTTCAGGTTCGAGTCCCGGTGGTACCATGGCTGTTTGTAGTGGTTCGAAATTCACTTTAAACCGTAGGTCCCGGTCTCATACGACTGTAAGAGCGTCACAGAGCCCAATCAGACCTCTCACCCACATCATTCCTAAACTGCGAAGGGGCCACTCAACTCTAAAGACAGTGGTATGGTGTAGTAGTAGAAGCTGTCAATTTGATGTACATTTACTTTTTATGAACATTTGGTAATTATGTTCTATTAATAAACTTTCTTGTATCATGTTTCTCCTTCTCCACCAAAATGATTAATAAATAAAATATTCATTTATGAGAAGCTTTCTGTAATGGTTTATTGCATTTCCTACAAAGTGTTTAGAGTCATAAACAAAATAACATTTCTCCAGTCTATTTATCTTTAGTAAGCCCATGGTTCTCTTAATGTCATGACTCGAGAAGAAGAATTTCTTGGAATGTTCAGAATCGCTTCGTAACATGGTTTACATTTTCTAAATAAATGCGCTCAGGGAAAAGAAACCAAGGGAGCGACGATTCTAACCCAACTTTCTCTTCCTTTAGAATAGAGCAGGGGTGGCCAACCCGCGGTCCAATTTGTACATTTTCCGGCCCGTGAGATGTTTCACACTTTTACAAAATATATTTATTCTATAATTGCCAAAGGAGTGAAAACTAATGTATTAAAGAAATACATCATGTGTGCATCGCTCTATTCAAAAATAAACAGCCGAAAGGATGAGAAAAAATGAACTTTGATTTTAAAATAATATTCTTGCGCAAACACATATCGCGCTAGTAAAATGAATATTTTTTAATTATTTAATTTTTTTTTCTTTCGTTTGTATTTATATATTTTTTTTATATTTCATTTTTAGTGTTATATATTTCTTTACAATATGGGTTTAGTATCCTTATTGATATACTATCTATGTTTACAGGTAAGAATAATATTAAACACAAAAAGAACAACTCAATCTGTTTCAATGTATCACTCCCTAAAAACGTCTCTAGTGGGTCTCAATCTAATATGTGAGGCCCGCGGAGTTAGGATGCATTTCCAAAGTGACCCGCGAGATCATTTGGGTTGGCCGTCCTTGGAATAGAAGGAAGCGCTCTATTTTAATAGCAGCTTTATGAGAATACCGGACGTCCCACAAATTCGAGATCTACCAACCTCTGCCGGTAACTATGATATCCGCTTTCTCCCGCACTAGCGACCAGCGAAAGAGCAGCTGTAGAAGTGCCAGCTGACCTTGATTCCTGCAGCTCCTTGATCCACATGGAATTCCCCGATTCGTGAGAGTACCCACTGCCGATTGAACCCCGAACCAGAGTTTCATAATTAGTATTATTCGCCATATTTGGTTTCCTATCGACATCTCGAATAACGGTTGCTTTAACTTTCACAAGAGAAAAAACTCATTTGAAGATTTAAATAAAAAAAAAACTTTAACATCCCTTTTCCATCAAATAATTTAATATATATATATATATATATACACACATATATATATATATATTTGTTCAGTTTTTTCCTATTTTAGCAATGTATGAATAACAGTGTTTTATTGAACTGAATGCTATAAAATATTAATAAAACTCCATTGTTCATGCTCATAATATTAGTTGCAATGATTCAATTGTATCAAAATGCAACAATAAATCACTACAAATATTTCACTCCTTTTCAAAAAATAAGCCTAAATTTTAATGGCAGACGTGTGGCCCTGTTCTTAAGGATTAAAAGCGTAACGACAAATGCGGTAGTCTGTTCTTGAAAGATTATTTTTTTGTCTGGTGGACTTTCAAGGTTAAAGGGGCCTGTTGGCCGAGTGACTACGCTCTGGCGCTCGGTACCACAGGTTTTGGGTACCAATCCCGACTGTGCCATGGGTGTTTGTAGTGGTTCAGAATCACTTTTAACCTGTTAGTCCCGGTCTCATAGGATCGTAGAGCGTTACGGGGGTAGTAGCAAATCTTCAACCTACACGTTCTGAGTTACGTTACCTACACGTTAGTGCTAAGTGAGTCACAGCGGTGCAGCCCTTTCTTATGGTGTGAAAATTAATTGTTCCTGCACTGCCAGTAGTTGCATTAGAACAACAACAACATATTATTTTTCTAAAAATAATTTTTTGCTTAAAAATCTTTCCTTCACGAAATTCCGCCTTCAAAACACTCTTTATTTTATTCAGAAATCGACACGAATATCGTGTTCCTTTTTTGCATTCACAGCTGACTGCTAATGCGATAAAGAAGGCGAGATAAAAAGATGGTGACAGGAACGTTAATGTCACATTCACCCCTCTGACCTTTCAGAAGTTGTCTCCCGGAAGGCCCCAACTCTCCTGGCAGAACTCGATTTTTTACTTGCAGTTTTGTGTGGCCGAGTGGCTAGCGCTCATGTGCTCGGTGAGAAGTCCTCTAATACAAAAAGTTATTAACTTTAAAGTGTGTTAGACCAAAATTCTTACGATAATTGTGGTGCTTCAGCTTTGTTTTAACGTAAAAACATGTCTCAAGAAATAAACTTTTAAGGTACTTTTAAGCAAAATAGGGCCCTGATGGCCCAGCGACTAGTTCTGTGGCGCTCGGTTCCACAGGGTTCGAGTTCGAATCCCGGCGGTGCCATGGATGTTTGTGGGTGGTTCAGAATCCACATTAAACTGTAGATCGCATTCTAATGTGATCGTAGAGCGTTATGGGGGTAGTGTTATTCGCGTCCGTAGTCTATCGTCATGCTACACGTGCCCCCTGGGTAGTGCTAAATGAGTAACAGCCTTGCAGCCCTTGTTTACGGCATGCAGTTTAAATCTCTGTATTGCCAGCTACATTAGAACAATAACAACATTTTTCTAAAAATTATTTTTTTAATCTTTCCTTCACGAAATTCCGCCTTCAAAACACTCTTTATCTTACCCAGAAATCGACACGAATATCGTGTTCCTTTTTTTAATTCAAGGCTCACTGATAATGCGATAAAGAATGCGAGATAAAAAGATGTTAGTGCGACATCCACCTGTCTAACCTTTCGGAGATCGTCTCCCACATGACCTACAAATGGAGGCCAGTTACCCTTAAAAATCCCCCCGGAAAGCCATAACTCTCGTGGCAGAATTCCCTTTTTACTTGAAATGTTTTTATTCTTGGTTGTTATTTTGAAAATTATTGGGTTTCGTGGGTCTTATTGGGAAAATGGGTACATATAATATAATAATAATAATTATTATTATTATTATTATGAGAAAAACATTCGTAATATAGTATACGTGTTGCAGTTTGGTTAGACTCAACATTCTCCAAAAGCTTTGTGGGATTCCTGATGTCCGAGTGGCTAGCGTTCTAGCTCTCGATACAACAGGTTTCGGGTTCGAGTCCCGATTATGTAGAGCTGGAACAATGAATTTAGAACATCTTTTGAAATGTCCAGGACTGAACGGGGAGGTTCAGCGCCAATTATAATTCTTAATGCTGTGAAGCCAGAAGCCTCATGGATTGAAATAAAGTGCCTACCCCCTTTATTTACTCTCTCCCCTTATAATTTTTTGTGGTGTGTGAGACCGACTTAGTGTCGATTGTTGTCTTGCTGTATGTTTGCTTTGTTCTGCTTGTTCCTTCTTTATGTGCGATTTCCAATAAAGCCATATGTTACAACAGAAACGTTAGCGATGTGTTCAAAGTAGAATGTCCCACTGAAATAGAATTCAAAGGGGGAGTCAAAAACGATAAGGTCTCCAGTTACGTTAAGCGTTATAAAATAATCCCCAAAAATGCAAATAAATCCATGAGATACAAATAATGATTCGGTGAAGCGAAAAAGAAATTTCGATATTGCTAAAACAATTGAGTAATACTTAATAAAACGAATTATTTCAATAGCTTTAAAATACCAGTTATCGATCTTGGGCTTTATTATTGCTTAAATCGTTGGAATTCTGCACGCTTTGAATCTTGAATTTTGATCTTTACAAAAGAAATACTTCGATCTTGGGCTTTGATAAAAACTACATAGGCAGCTCTGGTTCCCGCTATAATTGTGTAGAATAAGATCGGTTTGGTTTGTCGCTCTACGGTCATCTTGTGCTAACTACGGGTGACCAACCCAAATGATCTTTCGGGCCACTTTGGAAATGCATTCTAATTCCGCGGGCCGCATATAACCTATTAGATTGAGACCCACTACAGACATTTTTTGGAGTGAAAAATTGAAGCACAAATTGTTATTATAGTGTGTTTGCTATTATTCTTACATATAAACATAGATAATATAATAATGATATTAAACGCACATGGTAAAGTATTATATAACACTAAACATGAAATATAAAAAATATATAAATAGAAACAAAATAAAAGAAAATGAAATAATTCAAAAAAATTTATTTGACGAGTGCGATATCTGTTTCTCCATTCTTTCCCTTAGTTTTTGCAAATCGATCTCCATTTATTGTCACATCGTAATGGGTGTTGCAGGTGGATCCATTTCCTTTTCGAAAAAAACGATTTGCATATGTAAGTTGAACCAAAAGCGCTAACAACTTGAACCAACAGTCTGGTTTGCTCTGCTGTCAACAATCCATTGTGCGATCTAGGGAGGGTCACTTAAACTGAAACATGGAAACTGTTACATTAGATGTTCCAAGATGCACGCGCATCATGAGTTCACAGAATACAATTTAATTATTCTGCGAATTCATAACTGTCAACTCATCCATAAAACAGGTACTATCTGTCCTATACTCGCAAGAATATTAATTTAAAACCAAAGTTAATATTTTCTCATCCTTTCGACGGTTCATTTTTGAATAGAGGGATGCTAATGTAATTTATTTGTGAATACATTGGTTTTCACTATGTTGGCCATTATAAAATATATTTTTTTTAAGTGTGATACATCTCACGGGCCGTAAAATAATCAAGGAAGGCCACATGCGGCTTGGCTCCCTCTGGGCTAATTAGACAGGGACCTAAATTTTAAAGTAAATTCCGAGCCACTCGCAAACATGCCTGCCACCGCCAGGATTCGAACCTGTGGTGAGGCCTGTGGTACCAAAGGCCAGAGCGACAGACACTTAGCCACCAGGCCGCATGTAGAATAATAATGAAAAATAATAGTGAAAAACATTGTATTAAAAAATGCATTAGGTGTGCATCCCTCTGTTCAAAAATTAACTGGCGAAATGATGAGGAAAAATGAACTTTGGTTTTAAAATAGTATTCTTGAGAACATAGGACAGATAGTACCTGTTTTATTTGTGAGTTTACAGTTATGCATTCGCAGAATAATTAAATTACATTCTGCATATTCATGAGATTTGCACATCTTGGAACATCTAATGTAACAAGTTCTCTGTTGATCCTGGTGTGAAAATGGATACAACAATGAATACAAGATGGTGTGAAAATGAGTGGCATGGAATTTGAAGAGTTTTATTTTTGCAGCGCAATTTGGCAATCCGCATTTTTTTTTTTTTGCATGAAAATAATTTTAATTTTTTTACCGAAATTCAGACCACAAAATTTTTTCTCTACTTTTCTTTAATCTTATCCAAAAAAAATCGCCAAAAGCGTCGCGTGTTGTTTACTTCGCCGAGAAAGAAACGAAACGCAACGATTAAAAGAAGGATAACAAATTAGAACTCTGGGAAGGGGGGATAGTATCGAACCCGGAACCTTTTCTATTTCTGGCCCACTGAGGCGTCACTCTTCCTCCACCCCTCCCCTTCCCCCAACCAAGGCCGAACCGATCGAGAGGGAAAAAAAACCGAATCCAAAACCGATTTCCAAAACTCGGTCAATAAACTTTCGAACGTCCAAAAAACGAACGAAGATTCGGAGTCGTTCCAATTTTTGCCATGTAGGTCGAATCTTCGTTTTAGTGGGCCGCGATCGAAACACACTCGCATGTGGTGGTGGTCGAGTTTTTTAGACGGTTGCAGTCGAAGTAAGTGTCAAGGACGTTTTTTTGCAGAGCGGAATGGGATGTGGGGAAATACCTGCACAAAATCGTTTGGCAGTGGTGTGTTCGAATTGAGTGTGATACCTTGCAGTCGTCAGTCGTTTTTGTCCTTATTGTGTGTGTGGGAAAGTGTGATTTTTTTGGATACCGTTATTACTACTACACCACATCACATAACATAACATCGCATCACTGTGAATAGAGTTCAGTTGGCCCTTTGGATACCGTTACGTTACTTTACGTTATAAAGTTACGTTGATACGTTACAAGACAGGTGAGTTTATTGCTAATGTTTATTTAAAAAAAAATATTCAAAAGCCCTTACGCGTATAAAAAGAGTGTTTTAATGGTAATACTGACTGTACTGTTTAAATTTGTTAAATCAGTGCTTACATAACTACAGCATCATTCAGTAGTATATGTAAGCACTGATATATAGAGTTAACCGAGTATAAGGCTTCACGTGTGTCAAAATCTTTGCCAAATAGGTGGATAAAAAAGCTTTGTAGAGTTTTGGTTTGTTTTGTCTCTCTACGGTCATTTTGTGCATACTTTAGGCTCATTAGATAGGTACCTGCAGTTTGATGTGGATTTCGAACCCCTCACAAACATCCATGCCACCGGCAGGACGATCGTGTCTGGATTAACGGGTTTTAAAAAACAAACCCGTTAATCCAGGCAGGTTTTATTTTTAACATACGAGTTGAAATTTTCCTCCTCCCCCATACATCGTAAACTTGTACACTTTTACCTGAAAGATCGACATTTTTCATCGAATGGCCGCGATACCGCACTCAATCCTTTTTGTCCTTATTGTGTGATTATTTGGATACCCGTCATTACTACTACTACACCACACTACATCACTCAGTTGAGGAGATTGGATATCGTTACTGCTTTGACACGTTACAACACAGGCGAGTCTATTGCTAATGTTTATTTTTTAAAGAATTTTCAATGCCACTAGCGCATATAAAGCGTGTTTTTATTGAAATTATACTGAGAGTATAAAGATTTAGATTTGTTAGAGACTACAGTGTCGGTTCAGTAGTATATGTTGTTGTTGTTCTAATGTAGCTTGCAATGCAGAGACAGTTGATGTTTATGCCATAAGCAAGGGCTGCACCGACGTTACTCATTTAGCGTGTAGCTTAGCCTGATGTTAAAAACATCTTATTTTTAGTCATTAAAAATCCTTATTCCTTTTAACACAAGATACATATGAAACTGTAAGATGCTTATGTTATTACTCATTATACTTTGCGTCCTTTTTCAAAATGACAATGTCAATAACTATTAGTTGGGTAAAAAAAAAAATGTCACTTATTAACCCAGAGAATTGTTCTAATGCAGCTGGCAATACAGAGGCTGTTCATCTTTATGCCACAAGCAAACCCCTGTTACTCATTTAGCACTATACAGAGGACACGTGCAGCTTGAAGCTAGATGCAGATAATCTCATTGAGCACTACCCCAGGGGAGCACGTGCAACTTGGAGAGAGGCTACGGACGCGAATAACACTATCCCCCCGTAACTCTCTACAATCCTGTTAGACCGTGACCTACGGCTTAAAGTGGATTCCGAACCCCTCCAAACATCCATAGCACCGCCAGGACTCGAATGCGAAGCCTGTGGTACCGAGAGCCAGATCGCTAGCCACTCGGCCATCTGGCCTCATGTATGGAAACGTAAAAAGAACAACCCGTAAATAAACAAAACATTAAAACATCTTTTCTTTGCAGATTTGATTAACATTGTTAGCTGCTATACTAGCAGCTAACAATGTCAGGATGGAATACTCTCTTTTTAATAATATTAATCTTTTTATTTATACAATTACGTGGGCCTGAATGGCCGAATGGCTAGCGCTCTGGCGCTCGGTACCACAGGTGTCGGGTTCGAGTCCCGGCGGTGCCATGGAAGTTGTAGTGGTTCGGAATCCACTTTAAAAAGTAGGTCCCGGTAGAATATGATCGTAGAGTATTGCGGGGGCATTGTGACTCCGCGTCCGTGGCTTATCTTCAAGTGACACGCGCCCCTTGGGTAATGCAAAGTGAGTAACGTCTGTGCAGAGCTTGCCTTAAGGCATTCAAGACCAAGTGTCTAACTGTTTGCCCTCTGCATTAGAAAAAAAAATTTATACAATTACTATATACATACACTTAGCACCCTGTGCCTCTTTTACAATACTATTTATATCTAACAGCCAAGAGCCGGTCCCTGACCGTCTGTTTTGATCTGACGCTCCTAGCTCTCACCTCGGGGTCTCAAGATCTCACCGCAACTGCCACTTACCACGCTGGACCACAGTTAAGGACCCAGTTACCAGTTATAACCACGACCTCTCGCGGTTATAATTAAACCTTACAACATTTATGAAAAAATGTATCCATTATTAAAAAGATACATTTTTACATAAGCGACACGGGCTCTCCATCACAACAGATTCTGCCTTCCATGAAAACCACGCGGGTTCTTGGACTTGATCTAGAGCAGGGGTGGCCAACCCAAATGATCTCGCGGGCCCCTTTGGAAATGCATCCTCCCTCCGCGGGCCGCCTGTAAAATAATACATCCCCCTATTAGATTTTGATCCACTGTAGACATTGAGAGTGAACAATTGAAGCATAACGAGTTGTTATTATTGCGTTTACTTTTATTCTTACATGTGAACATAGATACTATAATAATAATGATACTAAACGCATATTGTAAAGAAATATATATATAATACTAGAAATGAAATATAAAAAAATAGTTTTATATATTTCTTATTTCTTTTGCATACTTGATGTAAATGTTTCTTAAATTCTTTCAAAAATGGAAAGTGGCGAGCGTTATTATTTTTAATTGCGATTCAAATAACTTCTTCTGAAATGCTTTGATGCGATTAGATGAATCGATTATATTTTCCTTCCAATGAACTTATAACTGTCACCTCACAAATAAACCAGGCCATAACTGTCCTATATTCGCAAGACTATTATTTTAAAATCAAAATTTAATTTTTTTCTAATCTTTTTGACAGTTCATTTTTGAATAGAGGGAGGGATGCACACAAAATGCATTTTTTAATCCGTCCTTTTCCACTCCTTTGGCCATTATGAAATATATTTTGCATAAGTGAGATACATCTCACGGGCCTGAAAATTATTCAAGGCGAACTGCGGGTTGGCCACCCCTGGTCTAGCACTTGGTCTTGGTCGCTGTCTACCGAGTGGAATAAGAAAAAAAAAAACAATTTATAATAATTCAAAGGATAAGCTTAATTGTTAAAATTTATTTATTAAATGTTAAAATTTATTTTATTATTGAAATCATTAACGAAAGGCGACTTTAGTTTCTTGAAATATTTAATAGTTCAAATCTTATTTTATTGTTCCTACCATAAAAAGTTGTTTTTTTTCTAATGCAGTTGGCAACACAGAGAAATCTTTATGCCATAAGCAAGGGCTGCACCGTTGTGACTCATAGAGCACTACCCAGGGGGTACGTGTAGCTTGAAGATATGCTACGGACGCATTTCACACTACCCCCACAACGCTCTACTTTGGTTTTATTACTTCGCTTTTTCGTGGATTCTGAACCACTACAAATATCCATTCACAGCCAGAGCGCTAGTCACTCGGCCATCAGGCTCATGCCATAAAAAGTGGTTCATTTAAATAATTTATTAAAAACAACTAATTGAAATAAATTTTTCTTCTAATGCAGCTGGCAAACACTCAGACAATTGTCTTTTATGCCTTAAGGCAAGCGCTGCACCGACCCCACTTAGCACTACCCAGGGTGCACGTGTTGCTTGATGATAGGACGACTCGTGTTCGTAGCCTACCCCCACAACGATGTTAGACCATGACCTACGGCTTAAATTGGATTCCAAACCATTACAAACATCCATGGCACTGCCGGGACTCGAACTGTGGTACCGAGCGCCAGAAAAAATTAGCATAAAAATTTATCCTTTAATTTCATGCAAATAATTTATTAAAAACAGCTAATAGAAATAAAAAAAAATAACTTTTAAACAATAATTCATCTTTCTTTCGAAATTCTCACGGTGAAACCTCAAAAAATGAAAAAAAAATTATTTTCATTTCATTGCATTTTCTTTTTCAATTATAGTCTCATCTTATGTACAACCTTAGCATTTTAACTACGTAGTATTACGTAATTTATTAAAAACAACTAATTAGAAATTATTTTTTTGTTCTAATGCAGCTGGCAAACACTTAGATATTTCTGTTGGATGCCTTATGGCAAACGCTGCACCGCCGCTACTCACTTAGCACTACCCAGGAGGCACGTGTTGCTTGAAGATAGTGTTACTCGCGTCAGTACCTATCCCTCCAACTGTCTACGATCCTGTTAGACAGGAACCTACGGTTTAAAGTGGTGTCCGGAAGAATTCAAACATCCATGGCACCACCAGGATTCGAACTCGAAACTTGTGATACCGAGCGGCAGCCATTCGGCCATTCAGTATTACAAATAATTAATCGAGATTTTTTCTTTCGAAATTCTCACGGTGAAACCTCATAAAAAAAATTAATTTCCTTTCGTAATAATTTTTATTTTAATTATAGTCTCATCTTACGCCTTAGCATTTTAAGTACTCATTGTGACAGCATTATTAAATGTGCTTCATTTATTTAGCATTGCAGCTTTCAAAAGCCACCTGACCCTAAAGCCATTCTGCGTTAAAACAGAAGCGATAAATTTTCCCGCTCTTTTTCCTTTTTCTGCCAACCCAGGGTTCCAAAAACCAGTTTCAGAATCATCCCCGCTTGAAATATCGCTCCTTCTAGAAAGTTCCCGAGATTTATTTTAAGCGACAGTGTCGCTGACACTTGCTGCCATGTTGCACGTGAAAATCCGAATTGGTATTCCTGCATCGGCAGCACAGTTCTGACAAATATCCTCGAACTTTAACCATAACGTCCCTAAAAATATAGGGCATTTTATTATGATGAACGATACATGAACGCACGAGGACTTTTTAATTCCCGTATTCCGAGGACGATTAAATACGTGAATGTCATATTATGGATCTAATTTAAGCCATTAAGCAAATAATTAAGTCATTGCCAGAAATTTATTCATTAAAATAAATTAAGTTAGGAAACTAAAAGATAAAATATAAGTTCTTTCATTTTGTTTTCCGAGGACAGTTTGTTGCATTCTGAAATTACGTTTTGTTTTGTCACTCTACGGTCATCTTGTGCACATGAGGGCTGAAGAGACCGGGACCTACAGCTAAAACGTGGATTCCGAATCAGGTTCCTTTTTCCACGTCCACTACCAGGTTTCCACTAACAGTGTCACAACTGTTGAATCACTTGGAAGTCATTTTTTTTCCACCAAAAAACCCAAACAGTCAAGTACATTAAACACTACAGTAGGTTTAATATGCAACTCATGCCAAATACGTTGCAATTTCGATTGTTCCGGTACAGGTCCGTATCTGTAGCTCTCTTCCACCGTCTACTTGAATATAACATACATTTTCTTTATGTTAATTTTTCTCAAGCTTCTGTTGGCAAAAAGCATGTTTAGGGAAGTGGTTTTATGAAATAGCTTTCACGAAACTTCGGGGGAAAAAATATCCACCGATTGCTCACAGTGTCCTATAAATCAATTATTTGGGAATTAAGGCATTTTAGCTTATGATCCGCCTTATAATAATAATTATAATCCATAGTTTATAGACATGCGATGTCAGTAGGAACAATTACTTCATCCACAACTTTTTTTGCATGGTTCAAAAGCACCAATTAAGCACGTAAATTGGCGAAACTTGAGCCACCATACAGTTAATGTGCGGTTCGAATTAGCTGACGATGTGAATTCCATGCAATTTGTTAGTCACCGGGTCGCTTCAGGAAACTCGATGGTAGGGTGTATGGGAGACAGCTCGTTTACATCACATCAAGTTAGGAATTTTCTCTAGTACGTCAAGCAAACGCGAGTCTCTCAGTCCTATAGTACCTCCCAGAAGACCACATGCTCCCATGTCCGTCAATGGTTTGTTCGCGAGTTGATCATTAACGCATGTATAAAATTTCGCAATACGTGCAAATGGAATTATCCATAACTCTGGGTGGTGCTGTCTAGAAAATTAAGGTTGACATTTTTACACGAAATATTTAAAATCATAGCAACTTTCAAAACGTCGTGATTTGGTTTGTCGCTCTACGGTCATCTTGTGCACATTTTAGACTAAACAGACAGGGACCTACATTTTAATGTAGATTCCGAACCCCTCACAAACATCCATGCCACCGCCAGGATTCGAACCTGAAGCCTGTGGTACCAAAGGCCAGAGTGATAGCCAATTGGTCATAAGGAAATTGGAAACGTCATGGAATTAGTACTTTAGCAAGTACACATTCGTTTGAACGGCAACATTAAAAACCAAGGAATCTTCAAGTTGTTCAAATACAAATCAATACTTTCAGCTTAATTCTCGACATTAATTCCTTTTTTTTTATAATCTGTCAACATCCATATTGCAAAAGAAATTGGGAAAAAAAAAGATGCCGTTCCTCGCAATGCGAGAACCACCGACCGAGAAATTAACATTGATGAAATCAGACTTAATTACAAAATATAAACTTTACTTTTTTGGAGAACGTTTGATTACACTATGAAATAGGTTGCGAAAGATTTCTCAAAAAGTATTTATTTAAAAAAAAAAAATCCTGAATTACTGGATTACAAATGGGGTGTGCATTTTCATTAGTAAATAAAAAGTATGAAGACATATATGTTGTTTTAAATAGAATCATGAGAAATAAAAAAATTAATCAAATGGAACCACAGTTATTTACATCAAAACCCAAACGTGCTCATTTTTTTCCCTGTGTGAATCTTTCGTGACATAGGACCTGAATAATCTCTGCTCTGTCTAGCGCTCTGGCGAGTGGTACCACATATTTGGGGTTGCCCGCCGGTGCCATGGATGTTGGTAGTGGTTTGGAATCCTCTTTAAACAGTAGCTCCCGGTCTCATAGGATCGTAGAGCATTGCGAAGATAGTGTTACTCCGCGTCCGTAACTTATCTTCCAGCTACGCGTGCCCACTGGGTAGTGCCAAAAGAGTAACGTCGGTTCAACGCTTGCTTTAAGGCATCCAAAACAACTGTCTAAGTGTTTGACAGTTGCATTAGAAAAAAAAACACTTTTTTTTTTATGTACGCCAACATCGATGGTGCAAAAGAGACCGAAAGAAAAGATGTCCCTCCTCGCAATACGTGGTCTTTCGTATCCCAGGCTCCAGGATCGAATCCTGGCTGTAGCAGGGATGTTTGTGAGTGGTTCCGAATCCCCGTTAAACAGCAGGTTCCGGTCTAATGAGCCTAAAGTGTGCACAAGATGACCGCAGAGCGACAAGCCAAACCAAACTTCGCAATGCGAGAACCACCAACCGAGAAATTACCTCTGATGAAATCAGACTTAAGGCAATTGCAAAATATAAGTTTTATTTATTTTTTTGAGAACGTTTTTTTAATTACACTATGAAATAGGTATGAAAAAAAACTTATTTATTTAAAAGGAAAAAAAAACTCAATTACTGGAAACGATATTAAAAGGGGTCAAAACCGTGTTTCGGTGCGGTTTATTCAGAAAGCCAAACAGCCGCACGCACCAAAGAGTGTCGAAATGCTCTCTTCCTGCAATGCTTTCCGTTGATCCGCCATCTTTTTTATCCTCCTCTCCCCCTCACAAATAGGGAGAGAACAATGTTTCAAAACCACCGAGTTTCCGAACACGCCAAAATGGGGTTGCGCCCAATACGTAAATTGCGCGCACACAATGATCCTTTGCCGCGTAAATCACACGACACGCACTTCTATAATCCGCCCTTCCTATGGATGATTCCGCTTTTCGTTGGCCTCACTCCCTCCTACATCGACTTATTTTCAGTATAAAAAAACTCCCTAAACTTTTTTTTTTAAGATTTGTATTTAATTGTAAACGAACCGATCTTTATTTTAAAACCCATTTCATAATGTGTATTTCAGTCTCGTCGGTAAATTCAATAAAAAATGTAATAAAAATAAATAATTAATAATAATAAATATAAACAAAAATAATATAGAAATAAATCATTTGTTTTGGTTATGAATTTAAGCATATGGAGCCTGAATGGCCAAGTAGCTGTACGCAAGGTATGCTCTGGCGCAAGGTACCACAGTTTTCGGGTTCGAGTCCTGGCGGTGCCATGGATGTCTGTAGTGGTTCGGAATCCACTTTAAGCCGTAGGTCCAAGTCTGATAGGATCGTAGAGCTTTCAGGGGTTACTCCGCGTCCGTATCTTATCTTCAAGCCACAAGCACCTCCTGGATATTGCTAAGTGAGTAACGTCGGTGCAGCGCTTCACTTAAAAGAAATCATCAAAAACAACTGTCTATAAGTGTTTGCCAGCTGCATTAAAACAAAAAAAATTAAGCATAAGTTTTAAGTTACTTTCCATAGTTTATATAGATAACAGAATATTATTAAAGATATTAATAAATGCTTAATTTTCTCCAATCATTAACTACTACCACACCACATCCTGACTTAGAGCCGAGTAATGTACATTTCAGTCTTGTCAGTAATTTCAATTAAAAAAAAATTGCAATAAAAATTATTTTTCTTTTCTAATGCAGCTGGCAAATTATCTTTTTTTTTGTTATGAATTCAAGCAAAAGTTTTAGGTTACTTTCCGTAATTTATATAGATAAAAGAAACATTTTCAATTATTTATTATTAGATGCTGAATTTTCTCCAATCAATAATAACTGTTAAAATAGTCATTTGCTAAGTGTTTAATTTTCTTTTTTTATTTATTATAATCACTTAATAGAGCTTTGAGCACCTCGCACACAAACCCATATGAAACGAGATGATTCAGTTTTTTTTTTTTTTTTTTTTTTATCAAACTAATTATAAGTTTATATAATTTCAAAAAGATGAGCTCGTGTTCGATTAAAAACATACTCAAATATCGTAAAAACAATTTCACATTTAATTTTGAATGATTAACTGACTTAATAATGCGGGAGAGCTACTTTTTGCAGAAACAAAAGAAAAAAAGTTAAAAAATAATCAGAATTGTATATTAGTACACCAAAAATAAGACATGCTGCTTCTAGAGCATTGAATCATCTAATAAAACACTAAGGCAATTAAAAGTAAGGAATTTGAAGTGTGAAATTACATTTGTTTAGTGGATGCATTAGCTCAATTTTTGTATTGAATTCGATTCATTTCATTTCTATAGCATATATCAATTATGATTCAAAAGTTCAAAAAATATGCAATAGAAGTATTATAGGAATAGCATTTTTTAAATGCATTTCTCTTCTTAAATATAAGGTTAAACATTACTCAAAATGGCAGCCCATAGAACGTTACATCAGTGATTAAGATGTTGGTTTTCATCTTAACTTAAGTTTTACAATTCTAATTATGGAAGTTAAATGCAAATAGTTGACTGAAATTTTTAATTCATTTATAGATAAATAAATGAATGAATGAATAAAAAAACAAATATAAAATAAAAATACATAAATAATTAATATATTTATAACTTTTTGAATTACTAAAGATATCTTTCATTTCGGATATTAAAGCTTACTGACATTTTCAATGTTAAAAAAATGACAAGAAAAAAGTCAAAAATCACTATGACATTACTTTGTTCAGTTTCTAATGATAGCTAACGTATCAAATAAAGTCACAATTATTGTTTTAAGTGCAATCATAACTGAATTCCTAAATTTTGAATTCCTAATTTTTTTAATTCTCATGCATTGCCCTCATATAACCAATGCTCCAGCTTATTAGAAAATGCAAATTAGCCGCCATTATATATTTTTTAAATCCGAAAGTATTTACCATTTAATTTCTACAGAGATTTAATATACAATACAAAAGAAAATGATCATGAAGTTTCGAATTTTTCTAAACATTAACAATAGAATATTTTTTTTTTTTTTGAGTGGTTATTTTGAAGCCTATTGAAATTTCACATTTAAAATATTTAATTCAAAATTTTCTTAAACACAACGATGAAAATTTCAATATATAAAAAAATCGCGAATGAAAATATTCAAGATGTATATGACAAAACAAATACTACAAACTTATAATGAATTGCCTTATGAATTTTTCAATGTCAATTTTTAAGTTAAAATCTATTTAAAATATTCTTTATTTGAGGAATTTAAATTTGACTAAAAAATCATTTATTTTTTCTTACATTAATGTCCAAAAAACAAACAAATAAAACTAAACAAATGAAATTCAAAATACTACATAAATAAAAAAAACTTTGCATACTTAAAACAAGAACAGCATATTGTTCAAATGCATGTTAGGCGGCAGCCTATTTCGCCCAGTTTAATTTTTCAGCTTTATTTTAAAATTTGTTAAATAGTTTAATAAAAGAATTTTTAGAATCTCTGAATTTCTAAATCAAACTGCAATTCTAAATCAAACCTATACAATTTAATCATTCTAAATCAGAAATGCTCAGCATAATAAAACGTAAAAATATTACGATTGTCTAATATACTGTACAAATTTCGAAAAAAGAGAATAAGGACTTTATATTGTAATATTTTTTCTAACAAAAATTCATTTTGACATTATTAGTCACTAAAAAAAATATATTACATTTTTGTGGAATTCCCAAAAAAAGTATAAGTTTTTTTTCCAAAGGAATTAATACATTTATAACAAATAATGTCTACAAACTTCACAATTATAAATCATTCATATTTTTTTTGAAGCAGTTGCGTAAAGTAGTTAAATTTAAAGAAAATTCATTTAAATGAAAATATTATATACTTTAAAAGAGACTATTATTATCTAGAGGATATTTGCTCTTTTATTATGGTAGACACATTAAAACGCAATTTTTTTCCCATTAAATTAATAATTTTTATGTACCATGGTCAAATGGTTTATATATAAAAAAAGATATGAACAATTCATTATATTCTAATTTTTCAATGATTTATCATTTTTTAATATTACATATATTTTATTACTTAGCTATTTAATATTCCCTTATTTTCTAATAGGATACTTATGCTAATTATTTTATTTTTTGGATTCGATTTGATTGTATCTAAAAGATGTCCATAACGTTTGGATGCACTAAAACAGAACGAGTTGACGAGATCCACCATTAAATCTTAAATCGCTTTAGATCGTTACTTGTTTTATTAATTTTTTAACTTCTAATTAATTTAAAAAGGTATAAACAATGAAGAAAGTTTTATTCGGAAAAAAAACCCCTCTATTGATAAATATCTACATTTTATATTTCCTGAAATAGCTCTTATTGTAGATTGTTACGGAGATCCTTGGCCGCGTAGCGGCCTCTAGCTCCTTCTTTGTAAAATGTTGATACATAGCGGTGGTCTCATGCCCTTTGAGTTAATAAGCAAAATAGATAATTAAATGCCCTTTTTTTTTTAAAGAGAATTATTTATTTAACAAAATTATAAAATGAAAAATATCAAAAATTTCAAAAATGTAAATGTTGATGGAATCAGTTGCATGCAATAACCCCGAATGAACAAAGGTCAAATTAGGAGAAAAGCGAACTTTTGTCATCTAGGCAGTTGTAAGGAATTCATTTAAAATATTTAGAACAGTGCGAGGTCTTTTGCTGTGTTTGCGGGAAGAAATTTCATAATCGTAATTTTGAAGGATATTTAATACAGAGTTATTAATGTTTCGCATATCATTATAGAATTTTGTGAACCAATTGTCTTAAACTTGGAATCGAGAGAGCTCGTCTAATATCGTCATTGCGAAAGTACCAGGGTGAATTCGTTAACATTCTGAGAGCTTTGTTCTCAAGCCTTTGAATCATTTCAAAATGTGTACGTGCGACAGAACCCCAAACTGGGCTTGCATAAGCTAATACTAGACGAAGATAAAATAGCTCTTATTACAATAAGTAAAACTCTTTTTGAGCATGTAACAATTCCGCACAAATAAAAATCATGATATTATTCTAAAAAATGTTTGCCCTTTCTTTAGGGTCGACACATAAAAATGCAATTTTTTTCCCTTAAATAAATAATTTTTATGTACCATGGTCAAATGGTTTATATATAAAGAAGATATGAACAAGATTTTTATTATATTCTAATTTTTTAATAATTTATTATTTTTTTTCTTAATATTGCATATATTTTATTACTTAACTATTTAATATTCCCTTGTTTTCTAATAATACACTCACTTTAATTATTTTATTATTTGGATTCTATTTGAGTACACATTTGATTGTTATCAAAGATGTCCAATAAAAATTGGATGCACTAAAACAAAACGATCTGACGAGATCCACCATTAAATCTTAAATTTCTTTAGAACCTTGTTATTTATTTTATTATTTTTTCAATTCTAATTAATTAAAAAGGTATTAACAATAACGAAGTTTAATTTCATTTGAAAAAAAAATTTTTAATGATAAATATCTGCATTTTTCTATTTCCTAAAATAACTCTATTACAAATAAAACTTTGAGCATGCCCGAGTTCCACACGAAAGCCATAATATTATTAATCTAGAAGATATTTGCTGTTTCATTATGGTAAACACATTAAAACACAATATTTCCCCTTAATTTAATATATGTACGTACCATCCCAAAATATTTTTTTTTACCTAAAGGAATCCAAAAGTTTGAATAATCCTGCTCTAAATGGATCTTCAAATTACTTTCATTTTATTTATTTCTGTAAAAACCTACAATTCGCGTTAATTAAATAATCCCGACCATGACAATATGTTGCCTTTTTTATTAAACAAGAAATAAAAAAAAACTGACTTGCCTTGGATGATCGGGCATTTCAAAAAATTCTTTACAGTTGACATTTCAAAGAATTGCAGTTTCTTGCAGTCATCGAATGTTCTAAATGTACGAATGTTCCTTAATTTCATAGTAGCTTTTCATATAGTTCAAGAACAGGAATAGTCCAGTACGTATCAAGTCATTTAAAAGAAGAGTAGATCTTTGTTTCAAATAATAAAAGTATTCAGTGGTCAAGATGCAAACAATATCTTGAGTAGTGCATATTATTTAAAATATGCATCCTTTTATAACTTTGAATAAATGAAGTCCATTCCAACATAGGATTTGAAGGATTCCTTTTTAGCAAAGCAAGAAGTTTTTGAAAACATGCTCATTGCAATTTTTTGAAGTCATTTTAAAATATTTAAAAGTAATTCTCGATTTCCAGTTCATGGTTTTAAACTATTTCAAATTTAAATTTCCGATCCAAATATTTTAAAGAATTATTCTATGAATAAGGATGCCATTTCAAATTATTCCAACCTATTAAGAGGAATTCTAAGAGTTTCAAAACATATACAAAATCAGAAAAACATTCTTCAAATCAAAACAGAATTCAATAGCCAAGTAGCAAACAAAATATCCTGAACAGTAAAGATTATTTTAAATATGCATCCACTTACAACATTGAATTCTATTCCAACGTAAGATTTTAAGGATTCGATTTTTAGAAAAGTAAGAAGAAGTTCAAGTTTTTGAGAGCACGCTCATTGCTATCAAAGTCATTTTGAAATATTTAAAAATAATTCCAGATTTACAGTTTATGATTTCAAAATATTTCAAATTTAAATTTCCAATTTAAATATTTTAGAGTTATTCTACGAAAAAAAGAATGCCATTTCAAATTATTCCAACATATTATGATGATTTCTAAGAAGTTTCACAACATACACAAAATCAGAAATTTTTTTAATTATTTTAATACTTATCTTCTCCAAAACAATTCTTCCGCATCACTAATTTTAATCCATATTTTTTCATTACATTTTGAAATGTTTAAAAAATTCCACACTTTTCACTACGTTACTTACTATCAAATATCCACATGGAATATTTTTTGTTCTCGAGAATTTTCTGCGCATGCTCAGTTACGAATACAAATCACACAGACGATAATAATGAAAGCGCGCGAGAAGTTTGCGAAGATGATACCTCAGTTGGAAAATTCTAAACAAAAAAAATTATGCAGGTGTTGTGGAAAGCGCTTGTAAAAATAAATTGAACTTAAATAATTAGCATACCTCATTTAATTTTACGGAACAAAATATCTGCTGACATTTTTAATCGTCGTTAGTTTTATTAATGTCCACGAGGCTGTTTATTGAAATTAGCATTATGCGGCTAGAATACATAAATAATGTATTATAATCACATTTATATGTTTTGATACATAAAAGAAATTCTATATAGCTTATGTTTATAATGCTGACTTTTCGAAAATATATAATGAAAATTATAAACAGTTTTCATGCTTATTTGACCGGCTTGATGGCCAAGTGATTAGCTCTCTGGCCTTTGTTACTACAGATTTTCGGGCTCAAATCCTGGTGGTCACATAGATGTTTTGGAGGGGTTCAAAATCCACTTTAAACTGTAGGTCCCTGTTTGATTAGGTAAGATGTGCAAAAATTACAGTATAGCGACAAACCAAATCCCATTTGCACTTATTTCAACGATCTTACCTCACCGGTCTTAAAGATATTCAAATACATTTTCAGAAAAATAAGAATAAATAAAAAGAATTGCAATTATTTTTATTTATTCTTATTTGGGGCTTATGTTGGCTTATTTATTCTTATGTTGGCATAAATGCAAAGTTCTTTTTAGCATTATACTTTCACAGACAACAGCGTCTCCGTCACAAATCGTTCAACAAAATTGTTATAGCCTTAAAGCAGCCAATCATAACGAAGAGGAGTTTCCATTTTCTTCTCTTATTGTAGATTATTACGGAGATCCTTGGCCGCGTAGCGGCCTCTAGCTCCTTCTTTGTAAAATGTTGAAACATAGCGGTGGTCTCATGCCCTTTGAGTTAATAAGCAAAATAGATAATTAAATGCCCTTTTTTTTAAAAGAGAATTATTTATTTAATAAAATTATAAAATGAAAAATATCAAAAATTTCAAAAATGTAAATGTTGATGGAATCAGTTGCATGCAATAACCCCGAATGAACAAAGGTCAAATTAGGAGAAAAGCGAACTTTTGTCATCTAGGCAGTTGTAAGGAATTCATTTAAAATATTTAGAACAGTGCGAGGTCTTTTGCTATGTTTGCGTTAAGAAATATCATAATCGTAATTTTGTAGGATATTTAATTCAGGGTTATTGATGTTTCGCATATCATTATAGAATTTAGTAGAAATTTTGTGAACAAATTGTCTTAAACTTGGAATTGAGAGAGCTCGTCTAATATCGTCATTACGAAAGTACCAGGGTGAATTCGTTAACATTCTGAGAGTTTTGTTCTCAAGCCTTTGAATAATTTCCCAATTTGTACGTGCGACAGAACCCCAAACTGGGCTTGCATAAGCTAATACTGGACGAAGATAAGAGAGATATATTAGAATTTTGAGATTAAGAGGTAAAGCTGAATTTCTATTGATTAAAGGGTAGACATTTTCTTCTCTTTTCCAATTTATCACTTTCTTTTTATTATATTAATTAATAAGTAACAGATTCAGTGTTACTCAGGACTTACTAGAGGATGCTGCAGCTTTGTATGATGGATCAAAAAGCAAATGACTTTTAACATAACATAATAATTTTTTAAATTTCGAAAGTGCAAATAAATATGATTTTCTGACCATCGTTTACCGGATTCGTTTCGTGACTCGCTGTTCATTTATGCACGGATCCTATTCTGGGTTTCACGAGCGCATTTCTCACGTCTGCTTCCTCCAGACGCGCAGCCCATCCGAGAAATGTCTGCTTTTTTCAATCCCCTCTCCAGTGAGTGTGTGAACCTCGTGCCAGACAGATATAACAAAAAACACCTTCCTGCATTCGGTAAATCACAAAATCAGAAAATATCTTTCAAATAATATTTTTTTTATTGCTTATGTTTTCAAATCTTTCTCTTGAATTCATTCTCCACTAGAACATCAGTGAGCTGCAGATTATAGATTGTTATCAGATTGCAGATTATTAGCAACACATAAGGAAATAGTACATCAGCACTGTCATACATGTAGATTTCTCTACCAGTCTAGTAAATTTTTAACGACAGAGGGAGGCAATCTAGGGGTGTATTTCAAAGCGAAAATAAAGAAACGTTGGCTTTCTCTCAACAACACATATTTTAATCCAGAGATATCCCGTTACATCCAATATTTACATTACAATTCATCCTTCACAACCATTTTCTCGCGTTGCTTCACGCAGCGCGTTGCATTTTCGCCATCTCTCCGCGTTTCTCTCTCGTGCGCAACTACGGGGTTTCTTCCCTTCTTCCAGGGCCAGAGTTCGTCCAATACTGCCACTACATGGCAAACAAATCCTACATACATTCATATCTTCCAAATGCGATTTTTATACAAAGCCAAGAATAAGCTGGGAAAATTTCCGAGATTGAATCAAAAGAACCCATGATACAAAAACAAAATATACTGGCTAAAAATCCAAGCATGGGGAGCCCTGTTTGCATCCACCTTTTATCTGGATGAGCATCTGATAAGGGGGCTCGAACCCAGCACAAAAATGTTCAGGTCTTTAAATGGGTCCTGCCCAGTCTTTGTGAGTTCAGTTTGTGTAAATTGTCTTCAGCTTCCGACCTGTTCCTTACAGTTGCGATATCAAATAATCGTAATCGGTTTACTCAAATCCCTGAACGTATGATAAAAATAAGCCCTATAACCCTCCTAATATTAAAATATACAATAATTATATCACCTGGTCTAAAGAAACTAAGTACTTAGGAATTATCCTTGATAGTAAACTTAACTACAGATCGCATATCTACAACCTTAGAAATAAATTCAATACTCAATTTAGAATTCTCTACCCTTTAATCAATAGAAATTCAGCTTTACCTCTTAATCTCAAAATTCTAATATATCTCTCTTATCTTCGTCCAGTATTAGCTTACGCAAGCCCAGTTTGGGGTTCTGTCGCACGTACAAATTGTGAAATTATTCAAAGGCTTGAGAACAAAACTCTCAGAATGTTAACGAATTCACCCTGGTACTTTCGTAATGACGATATTAGACGAGCTCTCTCGATTCCAAGTTTAAGACAATTGGTTCACAAAATTTCTACTCAATTCTATAATGATATGCGAAACATCAATAACCCCGTTTTAAATATCCTACAAAATTACGATTTTGATATTTCTTCCCGCAAACATAGCAAAAGACCTCGCACTGTTCTAAATATTTTAAATTAATTCCTTACAACTGCCTAGATGAAAAAAGTTCGCTTTTCTCCTAATTTGACCTTTGTTCATTCGGGGTTATTACATGCAACTGATTCCATCAACATCTACATTTTTGAAATTTTTCATTTTATAATTTTATTAAATAAATAATTTTCTTTTTAAAAAAAATGGCATTTAATTATCTATTTTGCTTATTAACTCAAAGGGCATGAGACCACCGCTATGTTTCAACATTTTACAAAGAAGGAGCTAGTGGCCGCTACGCGGCCAAGGATCTCCGTAATAATCTACAATAAGACAAGAACTAGACTGTGCAACGTCACGCATCAAAATTAAATGTTTTTTAATATTATTTACACAAATGAAATAAACATGCAATAAATACCTTTCAAACTATGTTTCTTTTTTTAAAGTCTATTTTGAAACGGGGTTGCTTTAGGCTTTTTTTTTCCCTCTTATTTTGGGAACACAGGTGGAATATTTTTACGTGTCACCATTCCTCCGCGTGCACTTTGGACCTTGAAGTGGTTTGTATAAATTCTCAACTTTCCCTTCACACTTGCAACAATAACAGAATGTTTTATCGTCTCGATATGTTCTCGAAAAAATGTTTCGAAAAACATCTCAATAAATTTCCTCTTTTATAGCCTTATAATTTCTAAAAAAAAAATCTTTTGAATAAAGACCTGCATAGAGAAATATGAGCTACTTTAAAGTAACATCTTTCAGCAGGAAAACATTGCACAACTTGCTTGTTTATGTTACAGTAATATAAATTTATTTAAAATAAAACGTAAATTAACCAAATAAAATCGTATAATGTTGCGTCTGACTAGGATTCAAGGTCATTCGCCTCCGGAAAAAACTGTTTCTAGCACAGTGGTGGCCAACACGTGGCCCACCCTTGAACATTTTTCCGGCCCGTGAGATGTATCACACTTTTACAAAACATATTTATTTCATGATGGCCAAATTAGTGGAAACCAATGTATTAAAAAAATACATTATGCGTGCATCCCTCTGTTCAAATAGGAACTGTCGAAAGGATGAGACAAAATGAACTTTGATTTTAAAATAAATATTCTGGCGAATAAAGGACAGAGAGTGTCAGTTTTATTGATTACAGTTATGAGTTTGCAGAATAATTAAATTATAATAACTTATATTATATATCACTCAATGTATGTTTCACTTTAAGTGACCTCACAGACCATCCCTAGATACGCCCAGTTGATTGTGCATAGCAGAGCAAACCAGACTCTTAGTTGAAGTTGTTAGCGCTTTTGGTTCAACTTACACCTGTGAATCGCTTTTTCCTAAAATGAAAATGACTAAACACAAAATACGCTTAAACATAACGGACGCAACACCCACATGGAGATCGATTTGCAAAAGTTAAGGGGAAGAGTGGTTTGGTTTGTCGCTCTACGGTCATCTTGTGCACATCTTAGGCTAAACAGACCGGGACCTACAGTTTAACGTGGATTCCGAATCACTACAAACATCCATGGCACCGCCGGAACTCGAACCTGAAATCAGGGAAAGAGTGGGGAAACACATATGGAAAATGAAAATGAAATGAACGAAATGAAAATGAAATGAAATAAAAACGAAAATGAAATTAAAAAAAATCGCAGTTCACAGAATACTTAAATTACATTCTGCGAGCTCATGATGCGCGCGCATCTTGAAACATCTAATATAATAGGTTCTATGTTTCATTTTAAGTAACCTCAGTGACCATCCCTAGATACGCGCAGTTGATTGTTGATAGCAGATCAAACTAGACTCTTAGTTGAAGTTGTTAGCGCTTTTGGTTCAACTTATATTTGGTTCAACTTTTTTTTTTTTTTTTTTTTCTAAATTGAAATGGACCCAACAAAAAGCACGCTCCAACATAACGGACGCAACACAAATTACGATGTGCCAATACCCAAATAGTGATCGATTTGCAAAAAGCCCAGTGAAAGAGTGCATAAACACATATCGCACTACTCAAATAAATAGTTCTTAGTGATTTAATTTTTTTATTTCATTTATATTTACATATTTTTCACATTTCATTTTGAGTGTTGTCTATTTCTTCCAGTGTGCATTTAGTATCATTTATTATTATGTTATCTATGTTTACACGTAAGAATAATAGTAAACACAAACATAATAACTCATTGTGTTTCAATGTTTCACTCAAAAAAAAATGTCGATAGTGGGTCTGAATCGAATAGGGGGATGTATAATTTTACATGCGGCCCGCGGAGTTAGGATGCATTTTCAAAGTGGCCCGCAAGATCACTTGGGTTGGCCACCCCTGATCTCTACACCTATCATTATACATTACAGTGAGTAAAAAAAGTATTGGCAATTGCCTTAATTTATTGCTATTGACAAATAAATAAAATGTGTTGTTGTTGTTGTTGTTTCTTATCCCACTTGGCTGGCCAAGCCCACGAGCCCATACGTACTCAATAAATAAAATGTTATGCAATTTTAGTTGTCGTAATTAAATGCAAGACATCTTAGATATATAAAAATAGTGAAAATTGCATTTTAATTTGCATTTTCTAAGATTTTTTCTTTCAAAAACGAAAATTTGCATGTCAAAAAAGTATTGGCAAAGTCTTAACTGCTATGCAAATTTTGTTACATTGAAGTCACGTGTTTCGACTGATAAGAAACTCTACCGGTATAAAGTCTGCAAAACTACTCCAAAAGTGTCTATGCATTATTTTGCGATTACTGCAGTAAAATGACTTCGAAATCGAAGGAGTTGGACGTTAGTGTTAAAAACACGATTATTAGGCACAGAAATGAAGGTTTAACTTATCGTGCTATGGGAGTGCAGTTCAATATAAGTTTATTTACCGTCAGAAGTGTTGTAAAAAAGTTCAAGGAAACAGGATCAACGGAAAATAAGACTAGAAGTGGACGACCTCGAATATTTTCTACAAGAGAAAAACGTGTCATTATTAACAAGGTTAAGAAAAACCGTAAAATAAGTGCGCCCCAGATAGCTAGAGATGTTGCTTTCACTTCGCAAAATACTTTCAGCGTACAGACTGTACGGAATGTTTTACACGAGAGAAGTTATTATGGAAGGGCAGCTAGAAAGAAACCATTCATCTCGGAAATAAATAGGAGAAAGAGGTTAGATTTCGCAAAATCCCACGTTGATTTATCTGAAGAGTTTTGGAACACAGTTATTTTTTCCGACGAATCAAAGTTTAACATTTTCGGCAGTGATGGACGACGATATGTGTGGAGGAGGCCAAATACTGAATTGGAAAAGCAACATTTAACTGCTACTGTAAAATGTGGTGGAGGCAGCGTCTTAGTTTGGGGCTGTATGGCAGCTAATGGAATTGGCAACCTGCATTTTATTGATGGTATTATGACAACACGTACATACATTGACATTTTGCGCCATAACTTAAAAATCAGTGCCTAAATTCTTGGCTTGGGAACATCATTCGTTTTTCAACAAGACAATGACCCCAAGCATACAGCGAATGTCACCCATGAATGGCTACTCTACAATGCTGCTCGCCAATTAAAAACCCCACCTCAATCGCCTGACATCAATCCAATTGAAAATTTATGGCACCTGCTGGATCTAGAAATCAAGAAACATAAAATTTCAAGTAAAGACGACCTCAAACGCTTACTCTTGCAAGAGTGGCACAAAATTCCCAACAGTACAACAAAGACCTTAGTTTCCTCTATGAGAAATAGATTACAAGCTGCTATAGATGCAGAAGGTATACATACAAAATACTAAACATATACTGATTTTGTTTTCGCTCATAATGTAGTCAAATTCATAATTTTGCCAATACTTTTTTTATCATGTAAATTTTGGATTTTCTCGTAGATTTTGACTAAAAAAATATTTAAATGAAAATTTCGTTTTATTTGTTTGTCTTTTCTCCTTCTGTAATCGCTATGTTAAAATAAAATTTGTAAACATACTTTGTTAGCAAATATGATCATTTACAGGCAATTGCCAATACTTTTTTTACCCACTGTATATCTCTTATTGCACATTTCTAAAAGTCCAGCTCCAACCTCATTTTCTTACACAGGTTTCACGAAAAACTCGATTCATTTTTATAATCTTTTGTTAACTGTAACCATTACATCACGTGATGCTCTAACGACCCTCTTTGAAATCGAACGCCAACCCAAACAATCGATTCCTTGACCACAAAAAAGGATACGACAAAGGAACAAACACTTTATTTAGAATTCGGGGTCAGAACCTTCGCTTTGTTCCGCCAACCCCCTTTTTCCTTTTTGGTGGTCAAGGCATTGTTCCTTCGCAGACGATTCGTCTTTTCTTCCAGTGGTGACGTCACCGGAAACAATGGAACCAATCGCTATCAAGTTAAACATCTTTTCCCGCCACTCAGAACTTGAATCAATGTGTTGACTTCACTTGTCAGCGCACTATTCCTCGGTCAATGACTGCATTTGGCGAGGAAATAAAAAAAAGGCTGCCAACTTGGCTAGATTCAAGCTGCCTTCAAACTACTACTAAACAAGTAATACAAAAAAAAAAAAAAAAAAATTTTTAAGTCAATTCCTCCTTTTTTTACAATATATTGCGGGAAGTCCTTTACAAATAATTTTCATTCATTTTTTTAAGTTTTATCTGGCGCCCTCTAGTGGTAGATACATGCAACTTAAATCTAAAAAAAAATAACTAAAATTAATTAATTGAATTGAATTACTGAATTAATGTTTGTAAAAACTGTATCAACATCCAGTGTCATCCACTACAAGTTCAAAGAACATGTATTCGAACTGGAGTGGATGAATAAAAAGTATTTTATGAACGATTGGAAATGTGAACAAGATATAGGGAGAGTGTGAGCTAATAGAAGGAATTGAAAAAGGCTGCCTTCTTGGATTCAATGAAATGAAAAAAGGCTGTCTAATTTAACAAGTTTCATTTACTTTAAGGCTTTAAATTTTTTTTATTTTTTTTTTATTTATTTATTTATTTTTTTAAGTTTTAGGAAGAAAAAAAAAAGAAACTTAAACGTTGGAAACCCACTTTTAAAATTTGTTTCCAACTCGAACTAACATCTTACGTCTTATAACTGCAGCCGATTGACTAGCGCTCTGGCGCTCAGTACCACAGGTCTCGGGTTTGAGTGCCGGCGATGCCATGGGTGTTTGTAGTGGTTCGGAATCCACTTTAAACCGTAGGTCCCGGTCTAACAGGTTCGTAGAGTGTTGCGGGGGTAGTGTTGGCCTGTCTTCAAGTGAATAACGTGTGTGCAGCGCTGGCATTAAGGCATAAAATACAACTGTCTAAGTGTTTGCCAGCTGCATTAGAATAAAAACTAATCGAAATATAACTCTAACTACTTACAAATATATTTGCCTCTCTTACTGTTTTTTTTTTTTCTAATGCAGCTGGCAAACAGACACCTACCTCTCTTACTGTAAATATAATCAAACAAACGATCATATCGCTGATCATCCATGAAATAGGTAACCAGATAGTTATTTCTATAGTTATTAAACATATAGATAAAAATGATTTACGATGACAGTTATATAAAAATGATTTACGATGACAGTTATATAAAAATGATACATTTTCATTATAACTATTATCGTAAATCATTTACATATATACAAAAATGTATGTGTGCATGATACAGCATAACCACAAATCTATGGCATTTTTTTTCTGGATTTATTATTATTTTTATCTTGCGTGCTGTTAAAAATAGTGCAAAAGTTCTTAACAGTTTTTTTTTTTTCAAACGTTAAATACTTCCTGGCTGGCCGCAATCTGTCAACACATAAAACCATGTGCAAAGCATTTTTTATGACTGAGTAGAAAAAAAAAATTTAATTTGCTTTTTCTCTAAAATTTATTGTGCTATACGTTTCATAATAATATAGCCCTCCATGGTATAAAAGAAGTACATGGCTCCAACAGTCTGGGTAAAAGTGTTGCAACCACACTTTGGTTTCCTGGTGCATGTCTTCTCCAGGACCTCACCCATATATGTTCTTTGAGATGGTGTAGCAGCAATGGGCAGGACAACCCCTTATGTCCTCATGAGCGATTACTGATGCATGTCCCGAACAGTCCACTAATGTTGTTGTTGTTACTAATCCCCCTGGTGTAGCAAAGAATACACCAGGTCCAGAAGACTCTGTCACAGGCGGCAGCCTGATAACCAATTGGCAGCTGCTAGCATACCAATTATGACTGGTATGCTAGCAGCGGCATGATGGCCAATTGGCTAGCGATTTGGCTTTTTGTACCATAGGTTTCAGGTTCGAATCCTGGCGGTGGCATGGATGTTTCTGAGTGATTCGGAATCCACAGCTAAAAGAGGCCTAATGGCCGAAAGTCTAGCGCTCTCGCTCTCGGTGCCACAGGTTTCGGGTTCGAATCTCGGTGGTTCCTTGGATGTTTGTAGTGTTCGGAATCCACTTTAAGCCGTAGGTCTCAATCTCATAGGACCTCAGAGCGTTACACAGCCCAGTCAGTCATACTTCTCTCCCACATCCTTCCTAATCTAATCTGTAACTCAGCTCTAGGTACTGTGATGTGATGTGATGTGGTATGGTGTGGTGTAGTAAAAGTAATAGTAATCCACTTTAAGCTATAGATCACGGTCTAATTAGCCTTAAAGTGTGCACAAAATGACCGTAGAGCTGCAAAGCCAAATTAAAAGAATTCAGAAAGTTTTACTTACAAAGACAGGTCAAGAACTATCAGTTACTGATTTGACTCGTACGTAGGTCATGACTAGTATGCTAGCTAGCCAAAGAAATCGTACGAAGAGAGTGCAGAGAATAAACGAAAAATAAAAAGTAAAAAAATGCTCTGATCGGTAATAGAATCCTGCATCTCAGAACCTCTCAAGAGGCATCATGAGTTAATTGGCTAGCGCTCTGGCCTTTGGTAGCAGAGGCTCCAGGTTCTAATCCTGCTTGTGAGGGGTCCGGAATCCACGTTAAGCTGTAAGTAATGGTCTAATCAGCCTAAAGTGTGCACAAAATGACCGTAGAGCGACAAACCAAAATGTCACAGGTGACTGGTCTATGGCTAATGGTAATATGCAGCTTCACTTTAGCGAGGAACCACAAAGGCTGAAGACTGACTCAACCTCAAGACGACGCTGTACTATCCTATAAGACTGGGACCTACTGTTTAAAGTGGATTCCGAACCGCTACAAACATCCACGGCAACACCGGGACTCGAACCGGAACCCTGTTGCACTCATCGCAAGAGTGCTACACACTCGGCCATTCAGGCTCCGTCCCCTGATGTTTTTGAGGAAATAATTGTCTTCCAGATTGGATCATTAGAAGCACCTAACTGGCATTTCGACGTTCTATGGAGATTCCCACCTTGTATTCACCTCTTGTATCGTCGTGACCCTTGACCCTATTGTTAAAACCGACATAGAAATGATGCCGTTAGTCTACGTATACTCGTAGGACGGCCAAATAAATTAGCATTAATATAAAAACAATTAAAATAAATACGAAAATTAATACTGAAACAAACAACTCATTTACCTTCACTTTTAAAGAATACTAATATATACCATTGCAATCAAATTTAGGATTTTTACATTGGCACTTAAAACAGAATAAATAAAAAATGTTTATAGAGAAGCAATCAGAATATTACGCATACCTCAAATGAAATATTCCCATGAGTGTGTCGGCAGTGATTTACCATTAGCCTCAAAACCTTTTAACAAAAAGAATGCTCACCGGAAATTCAAAGATGTACATAGATATGAATTATAAATTATCCATGTAGCCATTCTCGCAGCAAAAAATTGTGTACCAGGCTCACGCACTGTCGCAGATCGTTCGCTCTGCTTTCAACGGGTCTTTCCTTCTGCCCGCAAAAACTCCTAAAAAGGGGTCCCACCAAACCGACCGGTTCTTTTGTATCTGACCGTGTGACCGTCTACCATTCCTGGATTCATACAAAAAATAAAGGAAATACCCCTTACGCACACACAACAGGATAATTACCAGTTACAACACCCATAGTAGTAAAATAATAGAGCCGACCGGCATCGGGGTTGTCAGATTGGGGACAACATACTCCTCATGTGAATTTTACATTGTAATTTAACATACGCGATGACAGCTTGGCGATTTTTACCAACACTCTTTACTGTTGGCGCGGAGGGAGAAAGTGTGCTACTACGGTTTTCCAAAGGAAGCCCACAATTTGCCCAACGATTTTCAAAAGAAATGATTGATTATTTTAACTGTCAATAAGAGTTAATCTAATTTTTTTTTATTTGACAGATATATTCTATAAATAAACGTTTCTTAGAAAATGGTGAGGGTTATAAACAAAATTACATATATGTTTATTAGTAAGCACTTAATTAGATGAATGTATAATTTGAATATTCAGAATCGCTTCGTCACATGTTTACATTTTTTAAATAATTGAATCAGGGAAAAAAACCAGGAGGGGGATACAATGGCAACTCTAGTACTTTGCCAACTTTCAGTCCCTTTAGAATTGAATAACTTCCCCAATTCTAAAGGAACAGAACGTGGAATACAACGCGTTTTTTATAGGTTTGGTTTGTCACTCTACGGTCATCTTGTGCACACTTTAGGCTAAACAGACCGGGATCTACAGTTTAAAGTGGATTTCGAACCACCAACAAACGTCCAAGATTCGAACCTGAAACCTTCACAACCAACGGCCAGAGCGTTAGCCAGTTGGCCATCAGACCGCGACGCTTTTTACAGGAATAGAACTCATTTTTTACTATTCTTTGGTCGAGACGATTCAAAGTTTCCTTTCGGAATCGCTTCAAGGTATCAATGTACTGTCAGATTCCTGGCCAGTGGTCAGAATTGTGGTTCTCAGTGGTCCTGGTCAGAATCAGTCAGTGATGAAACTCCATGTCTTAAGCACAAGGAAAGCTAGTCCATCGGTATCAAAAGTACTGAGAGGTGATTGATTCAAGTTGTGCTCATATTGAACCCTTACGACATTTTGTTTCCATCCCTAGGTTTATTTTATAGCAAATCGATCCTATTTTTGTTTTAACTCTGCGTTGTATGTTTAGTGCAGACGATTTTTGGTTTAACTATGTGTTGTATGTTCAGTTCAAAAGAATTTTTTTTTTCAATTACTACTATTAGTTCACACACTGACTATTTATACCTTGTTCAAATTTCCAATCGTTCATAAAACACTTTTTATTCCTCCACTCCAATTCAAACACATTTTTTTTAACTTGTTCTGGATGGCACTTGAGGTTAATACAGTTTTTCCAAATATTCATTCATTCATTCAATTTAATTGATTCATTTTAGTTTTTTTTTAGATTTAAGTTGCATATATCTAATAATAGATGGCGCCAGATGTGAGAAGAAAATTTCAACTTTATTTGTAAAAGACTTTTCTGCAATAGAGTGAGAAAAAAGTAGGGATTGACTTAATTTTTATATATATATATTACTTGTTAACTACGCGTTGTATGCTTAGTGCAGAAGAATTTATTTTTAACTATGTGTTGTATGTTTGTTTAGTGGAAAATAATACTTTAAACTGTGCCATGCATGTTTATAGTGGTTCGGAATCAGCTTTAAACAATAGGTACTGGTCTAATAGGATCCTAGAATATTGCAGGGGTAGTGTGATTGTGCGTCCTTAGCTTATCTTCAAGCTACACACGTCCGGAGGGTCAAGTGGCTAGCGCTCTGGCACTCTGTACCACAGATTATCGAGTCATTTGCAGTGCCCTGGATGCTTGTCAAGGTTCGGAATCCCCTTTAAACCATAGGTCCCGTCTCATAAGATCAGAGAGCGTTGCGGGGGGTAGTGTTACTCCGTGTCCGTAGCCTGTCTTCAAGCTACACGCACCCCTTGGGTAGTGCTGAATGAGTCACAGCAGTGCAACCCTTGCTTATGGCATAAAGATGAACTGTCTCTGTATTGCTAGCTGCATTAGAACAATTTTAAACAGCAATTAACAGCATTTTTTAAGTGTTTCAATCGTGAAAATTTTCATATATTTAACTGGTTTCGTTAACAGGTAAACAATAACAGGTTTCGGGTGTGAGTCCCGGCGGTGCCATGGATGTTTGTAATGATTCGGAATCCACTTTAAACCGTAGTTCGCAGTCTAAAAATGATCGTAGAGTACCAATTGCATTAGAAAAACATGTTTACTGCAGATGAATTTTTATCAACTGAAGATTTTCTGAAAGTAAGAAGGAAAAGAGGTTTCGTTAAAATGAAATTCATGTCCCAACACTTGGCTTCTGCAAGTGAAGAAAGCTCCCATTGTTCGTTGGCGCCTTTTCCAAGAACAAAACCCTTTCTTCCCAAGCGATAACAGGCGATGGGCCCCGTGTTCTATGTGGAACGTGAGAGTATCGTCTGCTGGAAAGCGTGCCTTGACCGCTGAAGGTCGAGACCCCGATTTGCGAACGGTACAGCACGTCTGCGAAAGGTGCCTCGTGCAAAGAATGGGAAAGAAAAGTTTGTTCAATTTTCGTTTTGTTTTAACTCTATGTAAATAGCAATGGTTTTTTCGACTCAAAATTATTGTGAGTGCTATTATTTATAATCCCCAATGGATCCGTTGTAAGTTATTACTACACTACTGGCCATTAAAATTGCGACACCTACAATGTGTTTAAATGAGGAAATTGTTGTTGTTTTAGTTTAATGTTATTTAGTTTAATTTCGATAGTTCATTTTTGAATAGAGGGATGCATACATAATGTTTTTTTTTTAATACATTGGTTTTCACTCCTTTGGCCATTATGGAATAAATATATTTTGTAAAAGTGTGATCAATCTCACGGGCCAGGAAAAGGCGGGCTGCGGGTTGGCCACTCCTGCTCTAGTATTAATGCATGCATGGGTTAATAACCCATCAATAGGTTTACCATCCACGCCTATGAGCTCAAAACGTCTGTCATGCTGCAAAGGAGAGAGAGAGAGAGAGAAATAATTAATAACATAATAAGATAAATGTTTCGATGAATAAAATGCTATAAAAATGGGATCTGTGTTAGATGTTATATCAGATAGTTAAAATATTTGGTCCTGACCAGTAAGACTTCCTAAGAAACCAGGGGAAAAAAAAAATGAGCAGATATACGTTGGCATATATACACTGCTACTCCAAGTAGGGACATGCTACAGACGTGTAATTTAAACGACAGGAAAAAGGTGTTGTGCTATGCAAATGATTAGCTTCTCAGCGCATTCAGACGAAGCAGGCGCCGTAGCGACACCTACAATGTGTTTAGATGTGGAAATTGTTCAGCCGGGTTCTCATTTACAAATTGCATTTGAACGTTGTGGAATGGTGAGAAGTTGTTGCGATGCCTCGTGTAAGAAGTTAAAAAAATATAAATATAAAATGGGATCCAAAACTTAATAAATGAACTATAAGATAAGAAACGAAGTTAAACAAAAGTAAGATAAATATAGTCGCAAATGAAGAATGGAGTATTCCAAATTCTACAAGAAACGTTATCACATACAATACCCAAAAGAATATATCAAAGTTTCAATATTCTAGTTATAAATGAAGAATGAAGTATTCCAAAAAACAGTGTAACATTTAATAGCCAAAAAAATGTATCAAAGTTTGAAAATATTAGTTTTAAATGAAGAATGAAGTATTCCAAATACAATAAGAAGCAGTATACAGCTCAATAGGCACGGGAAAATGCCAAAAGTAATAAATGTGAAACTTCAGAAAGCCGGAATGGATCAACGTACTACGAGTACTTAAAGCCATTTCGTATACACATGTTTAAAATCTCAACCCAAAACATGAAAAGTGCTTCAAAACCACACTACAAAACACTTCAAGCAAAAGCCAAATTCTCCAGAAAATTCCTTCAGACTAACGTTATTCACGGATCATTTCAATCCTATTCATCAATCATTCATCATCATTGCAATGGAATTTTATTTGCTTAACCCTCTTTTTTCAATTCCTTCTATTAGTTCACACTCTCCCTCTATATATCTTGTTCACATTTTCAATCGTTCATAAAATACTTTTTATTCATCCACTCGAGTTCAAATACATTTTTTTTTTTGAACTTGTAGTGGAGGAACACTGGATGTTAATACAGTTTTTTACAAACATTCATTCAATTTAATTAATTCATTTTAGTTTTTTTTAGATTTAAGTTGCAAATATCTACCAATAGATGGCCCCAGATAAACATAAAAAAATGAATGACAATTATTTATAAAGAACTTTCTGCAATAGAGTGAAAAAAAAAGAAGGAATTGACTTTAAAATTTTTTTTAATATTACTTGTTCGGATAACGTCACGGAACCCTAACAAGGACAACATCATGTTCACACATGATAAAGAAAAACTTCCTTCTAAATTACGTTTTCTCCTTCAATACACAGTTACGGTGACAGTGACGGATCCATTAGCCCACTGTTGCCACTCAACCATCCTAAATAAAATTAATGACTCAAGACACTGACCACGATCGCTTTCAACCACAGTGCAGGAGGAAACCAGAAGAACAGGAATGATTGGGGGGTGTCAAGGAAAAAAGCAGACGATTTCGCCTCTGGTCCCGAGGGTCAGAGGTGGTCTCCGTGGCCTACTTCAAAGGGCCGCTGTTCTTTTTTAGAAAGCGCGGTGGTGGATCAATTAACTGAATGGTGATTCTCACGACCTCCAGGCTTGAGGATGTCCTTCTGTTTTTGTTGACACTTCGACGACAGGCCTGCTTAAGCAATTATTGCTGCAACATCTTAACCCAGAGATGTGCCGCAGACGTATTTCGACCTGATGTCACACATTTGTTTGGTTTGGTTTGCCGTCATTGTGCGGTCATCTTGTCGTTCCACTGTCATCATCATCTTGCTCTTGTCATCATCATCTTGTTCATCTTGCCACACTTTAGGCTAATTAGATCGGAACTTACAGCTTAACGTGGATTCCGAACCACCAACCAACATTCCATGTCACCGCCAGGATTTGAACGTGGAGTTTGTGGTACCAATGACCAGAGCGCTAGCCAATTGGTCATCAGACCGCAGCATTAGTTTGGAGAGCTGGGAGAGTCGGCTTAAAAATGTGACTTCCGACTCTTTTAAAGAAACCGAAATTGATGTTAAAATGAAATGTTAAGGAAGCAATTCCGTTATGTCTTCCAGGGCCTGATGCCCGAGTGGCCAGTGTTCTGGCGCTTAATGCCACAGATTTCGCGTTCGGTCCCGGCGGTGCCATGGATGTTTGTAGTGGTTCGGAATCCACAGTCTATAGGTCCCGCTATCATAGGATTGTAGAGTGTTAAAGGTAATGCTGAATGCGTAACCCTCCAGGCAGAACCCAGCAATGAGCCTCAGAGGTGTTTCGACCTAATGTCACGCTTTGTTTTGATAGAGAGGAAAGAGTCGGGTTAAAAGTCTTCACTCCCGACTCTTTTTTAAAAACCGACACTTTTCTAGAAATGAATGTTAAAATGAAATGCTAAGGAAGCAATTCCATTATATCTTCCAGGGCCTGATGCCCGAGTGGCCAGCGTTCTGACACTCAACGACACAGGTTTCGGATTCGGTCTCGGCGGTGGCATGGATGATGTTTGTAGCGGTTCGGAATCCTCTTTAAGCCGTAAGTCCTGGTCTAATATGAGCGTCACAGAGCCCAATGAGACTTCTTCTCACCCACATCCTTCCCGAACTGTAAAGGGGCAACCTATCTCCAGGCACAGTGATGTGGTGTGGTGTAGTAGTAGTAATAATCATGTTAATCAAGACCGCCTGGAATCTTCTCAAGGGTTTTCAGAATATTCAGAAAGCGTTCCTTAAATTCCTCCTTCCTCTTAAGGCCTACCCGTTACAAGGCTCCTTTATCCAAATTTCTCTAATCAATATCCACTTGATTGGTTTATTTCTCGGTGTGAATTTCTTTCAAAACTTCATATTCGTAAAACAAGGATTTGCAATAATGTTTGACGATGTATTTCTTTTCCCCTAACGACTGTGACACAACAGAAAAACCGGCATCTTTCGGTGCTGCTCACGTAAACGGAATTAAAATAATTGTTGAGAACTGGGCATGTGGCACTATCATTAAGAACAGAATTGAACTATACGTGGATATGTGTGCTTTCGGTATATATTTTACAGCATGATTATATTTAAAGTCCCATTTTCAAAATGCTGTCGAAAAAGAAACACACATCACAATGAGTTCACATTTGAACGGTACGGCATCTAAAAAAAGTTCCAAAGTGCATTAATAGATGGCGTTGAAAGCGGCCTAAAGAATGTGAATTCGGCTGGTAATGATAGTATGAATCGAAATTATTTGGCATGAGTTGTACATTCAACCATCTGTAGTGTTCGACGTACTTGGTTGTTTTTTTTTTTTTGGACGGAAAAATGACCTCCAAGTCATTCAACAGGTGTGACACTGTGAGTGGAAAGCCCATCCGTCATATCCAATTGGATGGTAAAAATCGATGGAACACTTTTTTGGATGCTGTATTTTTTCCCCCTTCCTCAAGTATCTTCAGTTCAAATGTGAACTCATTGTAACGAGTGGTTCTGTTGTTTTTTGGCAGCATTTTGAAAGTGGGACTTTAATTAACCTGTATATATCGTATTCGTACTGTGTTCCTGAAGCAATAAAAGCCGTTGTTTGAAGGATGGAAAGTGTTCTTCTTTGCACAACCGCTGCTGACCGTTTTCGGAAGATGAGCACGCGGAAAGCGCGCGTGATTCCCTGATGGATTATGGGATGACTTCTTTGACCCCACGCGAGATTGAGGTTTCCTCTGGTGCAGAAGTGGCTACGTCCCTGACCCAGCGTTTCCCTCACTTTTATGTGCTATCCAATCAAAACTTTCTTCCTGCTCCAACATGTTTTGATGATGTGAGGTAACCTTCCTTCCCAATTTTGTTTTTACTTCCTTCCTTCCTTATTGCCCATTTGGAAACACCAACGACTAAGCGTTAACCCTCTTGATTTGGAACTAATGAATTCAAAGTTAGGAATTAAATGTACGTGAAAGTTTTTCATAAATTTAACATTATTATGTATATCATAATTTGTGTGTGTCATAATTTGTGTGTGTCATAAAATAACCGTGTTATCTGCAATTAAAAAGGAGGACACCAAAACTCATAAACATGCTGTGAAAAACATGGAGAGATGAATTTCATAGAAGAAGAATAATAATAATGATGTATAAAATAAAATAAATAAGTATAAATAATAGTATTAAAAGTCGTATGTTACAGAGATTTTGGTACCGTCGGAATCAAAATAATAACTATGTCATAATAATCAAAATAATAACTATGTCGGGTCAATAATAACTAATCGGGTTTCAGAACTATCAACACTAGTAGCTAGACTGAACAATAAGGTGCCTTATTTCCTATGCAACTATCAACGAGCTATACCCCGAACCGGAGTGGTTGAGAATCTATACCGATGGCTCCCGGATGGATCAGCGAATAAATGCTGGGCAGGAGTTTTCTGCGACCTGTTTTCTGTCTTTGCACCTGTCGGCTGTTTTGCATCTGCTTACGACGGTGAAGTCGAAGCTTTACGTATTGTCCTTACTCAATTGCAGTGCCGAATAGAACAATTTACTAGAGCAGTCATTCTATCTGACTCTAGGGCAGCACTTTTGGCAATCAACTCCGCCCAAACACCTCAGTCTACTTCCATCGAAAAGTGCATCTCTTGTCTTGAAGATCTTGACTCAAAAGGCAAGGATATCGTTTTGCAGTGGATCCCAGGCCATTGTGGGATCTTGGGTAATGAGAGGGCGGATTCTCTTGCCAAAAAAGGAACAACCATCACTCCAACCTTTTGTAAAGACATCTCTTTTCGCTCGATGAAACTGATGATCCGAGACTTTTTTCGGAACACTCTATCTGATAATCTACTTGAAGGCAACCCATCTAAAACCTGGTTTAACTTTATTCTAAACATCCCTGATCAGCCCAGGTTTAAAGCTGTTGCTCTATTCAGACACCTGACGGGCCATGATTGTATGGCCAATCATCTTTTTCGTATGAAAATATTTGCAAGCCCAAAATGCATGCTCTGCAGTCTTGGAGAGGACATGGATTCATCTGACCTTCCTGTCTGCCCTGCACTTGCTTCCTCTACTGTGTAGGGTCGTTACTGGGAGGCTAGTGCCCTTTTGGGCTAAACATGTCACTATGTGATTTCTTTCGTTTCTCGTTGTTGTTTTCATGTTCTTTGTGTTCTGTTTCTTTTTTTTATTACTTTTTGTAGCCTGCCATTGGAAATAATAAAAAAAAAAAACAATAAGGTGTCTTGTTCGACAACAAAGAAGCGAAATTTTTTCAAAGACTGAAGTTTTAGTTTTTTTAAGACTAAAAGTTTTTTCCGGTAAGGGTAAAATACATCTGTAGCCCAGAAAGTCCTTCCATTGCTGTCGATCAGGAGAGTGTGAACTCTGAAGAAGAAGCAAATGCCTCATATATTTAAAACATTGCTATAGCAATGGGCGTTGTATGGCGTAGTACTTTTGTGATGCACGATAAACCATAATTCCCGATCTAATGTGAGCGTAGAGCGTTGCGGGGGTAATGTTACTCGCTTCCGTAGCCTATCTTCAAGCTACACGTACCCCCCTTTGCAGTGCTAAATGAGTAGCCTTGATTATGGCATAAAAGACAGCTGTCTAGTGTATTTCTTATCTTATTAGAAGAAAAAAATAGTATTTCTTATCTGCATCAGAAAAAAAAATTATATGCCAGTAACAGTAGGAAATTTTTCATGGGAAGGTATTAATAATGTGGAATAACTTATGTGGAAAATAGGAGTATTTTTCAGTAGAAAAGTAATTTACGCAGTAAATCAAATACATTAAACACTAAACAAACTAAAAAGATATATATTTTCCTATTGGCAATAGGGAAGCCAAATTAATTAATTTAGTTAAATTTTTATTTTAACTCTCAAATTTCTTCTTAAATGTAAGAACTTAAACATCGAAAGCAGAATCCAGATTTGAAACATTTGGCAGAATGATCATTCGTTTCCTGGATATTGCAGTTTGAATTTAAAAAACAAACCCATTTTCTCTTCTTAAGAAGGTTCCTCCAACGTCTTTAACCTGATGACCAATTGGCCAACGCTCTGGCTTTGGTACCACAAAGATTTCAGACTTTTCAGATTCGGTGGTGATCCTGCGGTGGCATGAATGTTTGTTAATGGTTCGGAATCCACATTAGGTTGTAGATCCCGGTATAATTAGTCCAAAGTGTGCACAAAATGACCGCAGAGCAACAAAAAACCGTCTTTACGAAGATCGCAAATAGTTTGACGAGTGTCTATAACCGAAGCCACGCCCAGCGGAAGCACTGCTTACTCAAAAATTGACAAAAAAACATCCCATATTTCGATTTTTGTTCAAACTGCGACTTCCAGGTTTGATGTGTGTCTCATAAGTCTGTACGTAGCTTAGCATTTGTTATTTAACTGGTATTAATTAGTAACTGGTGTTACTTAGTAAATGGTATTTAACTGGTATTAAGTGGTGGTATTAATCCATGCCAAGGCGGGTTGAAGCTGTGTTGCGCGCCAAAGGTGGGCCAACTCGTTATTGACAGGTGGTCATAATGTTTTGGCTCTTGAGTGGATGTTTCATTCATTAATATGGTACTTTATGGTAGTATATTACTTACTTTTAAACTCAGTTTACATTTTTTCAATTGTTCTCGGTTCAATTCAATTCAATTCTCGGTTTCATTCAGTGGCCTGGTGGCCAAGTAGCTAGGTCTTTGGTACCACAGGCTTCAGGTCTGAATCCTGGTGATGGCATGTATGTTTGTAAATGGTTCGGAATCCACGTTAAACTGTAGGTCTCGGTCTAATTGGCCTAAAGTGTGTACAAAATGACTGTAGAGCGACAAACCAAACCAAATCATTCATATGGATAGTAAAACGTGGATTCCGAACCACTGACAAACATCCCTGCCGCCGCCAGTATTCGAACCTAAAGCCTGGGATACCAAAGACCAGAGTAATTTAGCAGAAAATCAAATGCATTAAACATTCTCCTATTTACTTCCAGCCGTCCATTGGTGTCTGTTTCCTTTATTCAGATGGACAGTAAAAGCTCATGGTTTTTTTTTATAGAATGTTCAAGTGGTTGGCGTGCATGCTGCTGGTGGCGCTGCCGTCGTGCAGGGCGGACATCTTCTCTTCGACCGCCCACCTGCAGAACCTGCTGCACCTGGAGCGACATATAGTGACGACGCTGCACGACTACGTCGACAGGACGGAGAGCAAGCTCAACCAAGTCAAGAGGTGGGTTCTCCTCACGATACGTTTTTTTTCTAATGCAGCTGGCAAACACAGACACCTTGGTCTTGGATGCCTTAAGGCAAGTGCTGCACAGACGTACTCACTTTGCATTACCCAGGGGACGCGTGTCACTTGAAGATAAGCCACTCACGCGGAGTAACAATGCCCCCGCAACGCTCTATGATCTTATTAGATCGGGACCTACTTTTTAAGGTGGATTCCGAGCCACTACAAACAACCATAGCACCGCCGGGACTCGAACCCGAAACCTGTGGTACCGAGCCCCAGAGCGCTAGCCACTCGGCCATTCAGGCCCCTCTCCTCACGATACAAAGGCCCAGATTCTTCAAAATAACTAAAAATACATTTTAATACACAAATAACACGTTTTTAAGATTTCTAAGTTATTTAAAGGAATTAATAAGACAACTGGGGCAGTTATGTTAGGTTGAATGGAAAATAATGCGGGATTTAGGTGCATAATTTTAATATATCTAAATATATATACAGTCCAGTTTAATTGTTATATATATATATATACACAGTCCAGTTTAATATATATATATATACACAGTCCAGTTTAATATATATATATATATACATATTAATGTGACCACCTGTCAAAAGCCGGAATATACACTCTTGTATATTCTGGCTTCAAGTGGAATGTGGAATTTAAGTGGAATTCTGTATATACACTCCACTGCAATGTGCTGCCACCTGCCTGTTGTGATTGGTTATTTCACTTTGTCGTCAAAAATAGGTGGTGGTCACATTGTATGTTGTTGTTGTTGTTGCTTATCCCCTTGATTTAGAATCCTAAGCCAAGTCCAGTAGATCATGCTGCATCAATAGATCTTCCCCTCATTCAACAGTTGCCTCACAGAGGCACCAATACAACCGATGAGATGAGAGGGATGGCCGAACAATGACCAAAGGGTATACGTCTTCTCGTCTCCATTGAAGGTCAAACTCTTAGTGTGGCCAGTTCTTAGTCTAGCTAAAGCCGATCTAGGACAGGAGCACTGAAGGACATACCAGGATATTTAGCGGCGTACCATGCATGAATGGTATTCACTCTGGATAAAGTCATGGAATGAACCTCTGAAGCTGACAGAGATGGACGAAGAAGCCTTGGGAAGTTCGCAACCTTCCCTAACGAGCAGATCAGCAATTTCATTTCCATTGATGCCCACATGGGAGGGAATCCACTGCAAGCACACCGATCCGATATATATATCGCATATTTAGTTATCAATATATTCTCCATAGTTATCTATGAGATTGCACGAAATACGCATTTAGAAAATTTTCGATTCCATCTCCTGCTTATTACTGAAATGTTTGTCATCAAGATGATGCTGTAGAGCCCTAAATAGAGTGTAATCCGATGGGGTTATGTTTGTATAAGATGGGGATGAAATGGAATTTCATACCTTGATTAATTAGTTAATGATTCTCTTAAATGAGATATTCTTGATTTCTATTGATATAACTCTTGAACACTGCGAATCATCAATGTTGAATATCAGTCATAAACTACACTTGGAACTGGAGGTGGGGGAAGTGTTGTTTACATAAGTTAACTGTCCGTTTTTAAGAATGACTTTCGTCCATTTACTACACGAAAGTGTGTGTTTCATAGTTTTAGATTCAGATTCAACTCAGTATGAATCTGAATTCACGTCAATCCATTGTAAAAAAGACGAAATTGTCGATGCCTATTGCAATGCAAACGAACTCTGAAGGAGCCTGTTGAGGTGAATCTTTTGAATCGGCTGATGAGCAGCGGTGATTTGAAGGAGTCGTAGTCAACAGTAGTCTGTAAATTCTTTTATAAAGATAATTTTTATGCTTAGAATTTTAAGAATGTATGTTACTAAGGAATAAGTAGGCTATTCAATTGCATCCTTCCATAATACAACCATTAGCAAAGACAGTGAGTGCTTTAGCAACATATTACAAATAGAACTCTACATCTTTGTTAACAAAATGTATAGTTTTCTTTTGCTTGTCTTCCGTTATTCTATAGGGCCTGAATGGCCTAGTATTTAGTACTCTACCGCCCGGCGGTCTATGGATGTTTGTAGTGGTTCGGAATCCACTTTAAGCAGTAGGTCTCGGTCTCATATGGCTGTTAAGCGTCACGGAGCCAAGTCAGACTTCTACCTACAGGTGCTCCATCACAACAGACGCTGCCCAGTTTCCCTACATCCATGGGATAGTCACACACAATTATTCTATAGTAATTACTTCCGCAACTGATCATGGAGTACCATTATTTTTACAGATTGTATATATTTATTATAAGCAGGTACAAGAATGTCTTTTAAGTGAGTGCAAACACTACACCTTTAAAATTGTAAAAAAAATATATTATTACTGCAAAAAAAAGTTTTACAGAGTTATGAGCTCCATAAAAGTCGCGGAATTTATTTCACAAATCTTTCTAAATGCATTAGTAAAAATCTCAGCACATTAAATTGCGGAAAAGAGTCACGAATTTCTTGGTCACCTCTGCTGATGAGACAATTGAAAAGCCCATGTCACTCACTCACTGTTTGTTTCCGCAGGTACCTGAACCTCTTCTACGACTCCTACCAGGAGGTGCTGGAGGAAAAGGTGCCCGTGGTGGGGGACGGGGACGACATGGTGGCCCACCCCCTACAAGCCTACCAGCTCGTCAGGAGGCTGTCCGTGGACTGGGACTTCATCAAGTCGGCCATGGCCACGGACGACTGGCTGCGTAAGTCAGTGGTCGAAATCATGGGTCACTAACCATGAAGCTTAATCTTGTGTTTTAATAAAATCATATACATCAACCATTTAATATCATTTGTTAAAACGTCTTTAAATAGTTACATGGGGCAAATACAGTTGATGACTAGATTTATTATCAACGATATCTGCCTGACCTGCCATCTAACGATGACAGTAAATCTCTCAATAGACCATTGATGCTACACTGCTGGCCATTAAAATTGCCACTCCAAGAAGGCCACACGCTACAGACGGGAAATTTAAGCGACAGGAAGAAGGTGCTGTGACATGCAAATGATTGGGTTTTCAACGCATTCATACAAATCAGGCGCCGACATCTACAATGTGTTTAAACGAGGAAGTCGCTCAGCCGGTTTTTCATACACAAATTGCGTTTGAACGTTGTCGCCTGGTGAAAAGTTGTTGTGATGCCTCGTGTAAGAAGCACGTTTCTGATTTTGATAAAGGTCGAATTGTAGAGTACCGGGATTGCGGTTTATTGTATAGAAGTATTGCTGCTCGCGTTGGTCGAGATCCAGTGACTGTTAGCAGAATATGGAGTCGATGGGTTCAGAACTGCAATACGGAACGCCGTGCTGGATCCCAACGGCCCCCTATCACCAGCAGCCGAGAAGACAGGCATGTTACCCGCACGGCCTTAATCGTGCAGCCACGTCACGAGCCCTGAATCAAGAATTGGTGTCGTTTGCAAGACAACAAGTGTCTGCACGAACAGTTTGACGACGTTTGCGTTGCAGAAAACGTCAGGTCCATGGTTGCCGAGCGACTGGCTCGTCACCATGCACCAGTCACTACAGTTAATTAGCTGTGGCATCGTGTTGAATCTGCATGGCCATCTATACCTGTACATGCCATCCAATCTCTGTTTGACTCAATGTCCGGACTGTTATTGCTGCCAGAGGGGGTTGTTCTGTGTACTGATTTCTCAGGGTCTATGCACCCAAATTTCCAGTACAATATATTCAGCCAATAAATATCATTTTGTTATCTGCATTTCTTCCTGGTGTAGCAATTTCAATGGCCAGTAGTGTATTTAAAAACGTCCACAAAAGCAAATGATGACAGTAAATCTCTTATTAGATCATTGAAGCTAGTTCAATTGATTCTGATTTTGAAATGCTTTGAATGATCCAACTCACACAGAGAAATGCCATTTTCTTGCAGCTATCCGCAAGTTGGTGAACAACTACCACCAGCTGATGCCCAACACGGACGACCTGCAAGGTGCGGCGCTCGCCCTGGTCCGACTGCAGGACACCTACAAGCTCAACATGACGGACATGGCGAAAGGCGACATCCTGGGGTTACCCCAGGGCACGAAGCTCACAGGTGAGAACAAAATTTCTACACATGATGAGCTTATATGCATTCAAATCCTATAGCTGTTTTAACCTTACCAAAACAATCCGCTAAACTAGAAAAATTTCTCTTACCTAAATCTCTCTTAGATGTCCTCTATACTAACATGATCGCCTGGTATGTATTAAACGTACTATGTCCGTAAAAAGCATATTATGAGGGCCTTATACTAAGCGTTATATCATACTACTATTCTGTACAAAAAGAAGAAGACTTCCTGTATGTTTTTTTATAACATGAATACATAGCGTACTCATGAAAATCATGATACCATATAACACGTACTTATGATACTATATAACAACATCTGCATGAGAATCATGATACTATATAACTCGTCACCTTGTAAGTCATGATACCCTATAACACCATCTTCATGAAGCATGATACCATATAACCCCGTTTTCAAGAAGCAGGGTACCATATAGCATCGTCTCCATGGAAATCATGATACCATATAATACCTTCTTCATAAAAATCATGATACCATATAACAGAGTCTTCACGAAATTCATGATACCATGTAACCCCGTCTTCGTGAAAATCATGACACCATATAACTCTTCACCATGAAAATCATGATACCATGTAACTCGTCACGAAAATCATACCATATAACACCTCTTCACGAAAAACATGATACAGTATAATACGGTCTCCATGAAAAACATGATACCAAATAACACCGTTGATACCATATAACTCGTCTCCTTGAAAATCAAGATACCATATAACACCGTCTTCACGAAAATCATGATACCATATAATTCGTCTCCTTGAAAATTCTAATACCATATAACACCGACTTCACGAAAATCATGACACCATATAGCATCATCTTCATGAGAATCATGATACCATTTAACTCGTCACCATGAAAATCATGATAGCATATAACTCGTCATCATGAAAATTATATTACCATATAACGCATCTCCACAAAATCATAATACCATATAACAGCGTCTTAAAATCCATATAACAGCAAATTATACCATGTAACAGCGTTTTTATGAAATTCATGATACCATGTAACACCGTCTTCATGAAAATCATGATACCATGTAACATCATCTCCACAAAAATCGTGATACCATATAACACGTACTCATGATACCATATAGCAACATCTACATGAGAATCATGATACCATATAACTCACCTTGTAAGTCATGATACCCTATAACACCATCTTCATGAAGCATGATACCATATAATCCCATTTTCATGAAACAGGAAACCATATAACATCGTCTCCATGGAAATCATGATACCATATAACACCTTCTTCATAAAAATCATACCATATAACAGAGTCTTCACGAAATTCATGATACCATGTAACCCCGTCTTCGTGAAAATCATGACACCATATAACTCTTCACCATGAAAATCATGATACCATGTAACTCGTCACTAAAATCATGATACCATATAACACCGTCTTCACGAAAAACATGATACAGTATAATACGGTCTTCACGAAAAACATGATACCACATAACACCGTTGATACCATATAACTCGTCTCCTTGAAAATCAAGATACCATATAACACCGTCTTAACGAAAATCATGATACCATATAATTCGTCTCCTTGAAAATTCTAATACCATATAACACCGACTTCACGAAAATCATGACACCATATAACACCGTCTTCATGAGAATCATGATACCATTTAACTCGTCACCATGAAAATCGGGATAGCATATAACTCGTCATCATGACTGTCATGATACCATGTAGCACCGTCTTCGTGACAATCATTATACCATACAATTTGTCACCATGAAAATTATGTTACCATATAACGCGTCTCCACGAAATCATAATATCATATGACAGCGTCTTGAAATCCATATAACAGCTAATTATACCATGTAACAGCGTCTTTATGAAAATCATGATACCATGTGTTAATATACCGGCATAGAAATGGGGCCGTTGGTCTACGTATACTCGTAGGACGGCCAAATGAATTAACATTAATAAAAAGCAATTAAAATAAATACTAGGACAAACAACTAATTTACTTTTACCCTTTAATGAATACGAATAAATACTATTACAATAAAATTTAGGATTTTTAATATTTGGCAGAATAAATAAAATAAAAAAAGTTTTATAGAGAATGTTTATAGAGAAATGTTTACAGAGAAGTATTCATAATATTTCGCACGCATACCTCAATCGAAAATATTCCTTTGAGTGTGTGGGCAGTGGGGTACCAGTAGCCTCATATCCTTTTTACCAAAAAAAAATGCTCACCGACAATTCCAAAGATGGACATAACTCTCCATTACAAATTATACCTGGAGCCATTCTCGCAGCAAAAATTGTGCACCAGGCTCACGCACTATCGTAGATCGTTCGCTCTGCTTTCAACGGGTCTTCCTTTCTGCCCGCAAAAACTCCAAAAAAAGGGATGGATCCCACCAAACCGACCGGTTCTTTTGGACCTGACCGTGTGACCGGGATGGGTTATCTACCATTCCTGGATTCATACAAAAAATAAAGGAAATACCCCTTACCCTCACACAACAGGATAATTACCAGTTACAACATCCTCACACCTTTAATTTAGGCGGGAGCCAGAAATTAAACTCTAAATTTTCTTACACCTATTTTGCTATGGGTATACACATCCATAAAATTACACATAAAAAATAAAAATTAAATTGAACACTGCTTGACAAATATGAACACATAAAAACAAAATACTATGAACTAAATAAAATTACAGCATATAAATGTTACATCATGAGAGTTACAATTTCAAATACTAATTCAAAAAAATAATAGCCTTTCTATTTACAGTCTCAAACATTATTTCTTAGTTGATATAAACAGTCGTCCATATCTGGACCTGTTTTCAGTTGTCCGGGTGAGTACAGGATCTCCAGAAGTTGACACCTCCAACGGGTAAAGTTTTTGAATTAGTCGCGTCAAGCAACCACTACTCGTTCTCACCTGTACTACCCTGGACGCACCATCTCTACTGCTGTAGATTTTCTCAATTCGGCCCATAGGCCACATGACACGTTTTTTGTTTTCCAGTTCGATGAGAACAATGTCCCCGACTTTAAGTTCTTGGCACGTGGCTTTGGCCTTCTGCACAAGTTGGCTTAAGTATTCCTTACGGAAACGACTTCTCAGTTCTCGACGCAAAGTGTTGCAGTGATTCACGCGCACATTCAGTTTGTTGGAGTCGACTGAATCTAAATCAGGTACCCCCACTTGTTTTATGTCTTGCAAAAACAAGGAAGGAGTCAAAGGAATGAGTTCATCTGAATCGTCCGAGATATAAGTCAACGGGCGGCTGTTTATTGATGCTTCAACATCACAAAGTATCGTTAGAAGCTCTTCAAAATTTACTGATGATCTTCCTAGAATGCGCACGAGCAGGCTCTTGACTGAACGAATAAGCCGCTCCCACCATCCCCCCCCAAGCAGCAGTAGGGGGATTGAACTTCCACTTGATCGGATAACATTCGTTTTCCGATATTTTCTGCCAATCAATTTCCTTCAAGGCATTGTCCGTTCCTCTAAAGTTTGTAGCATTGTCCGTGTACACCGTTGATGGACGGCCTCGCCGTGCAATAAATCTTCACAAGGTTTGCATGAAAGATTCTGTGCTGAGTGACGTAAGAGGTTCAAGATGAATTGCCCTGTACACTGCGCAAGTAAATAACACAATCCAGGCTTTTCCCCTCGGTTTAAGAAGTAAAGGACCACAAAGATCTATACCCGTTATCTCAAAGATTGCCGATTCTCTTACTCGGTCAAGAGGCAACTGTATAGGTGGAGTAGTCAACGCTTTTGCAGTGAATCTTTTGCATACAACACAACGAGATACGCAAGATCTTATATTTCTCTTGGAAGAAAAAATCCAGTATTGCAGTCTTAATTTGGCTGCCAATATCTGCACACCTGCATGACAGTACTTTAAATAATATTCTCTTATCAAGCACTCAGTTAAGTAGTGTTTGGACGGAAGAAGGATTGGATATAAAAAGGACAGATCATCATCTCGTTCAATGATCCTAGTTTTAACACGAAGAACCTCGTCATCACCTCGCACCACTTGCAGACCATGCACAGAATTTTCTTTCTCATGAAAATGCTTTTTCTGCTCTATACTCCACAGAATGATCTCAGCCTTAGCTTTTTCTTCAACTGTTAAGGTTTTAGTACCATAAGAAGGCTTTTTTCTCAATTTATTTACAAAACGCATCATCCAGCAAAAAACTCTCACGTTCGAACCACTCGGGCTTCTCTATTTTTACACTCAAGTCAACAATTATTTTCTTTTTCATCTCTGCTGCAATTAATTCTTCGTTTGGCGAAAATTCAGACTTTGGCCATGCCTCCGGGAAAGCCTTCAAAAATTCAGGTCCCTCCCACCAACCGTACTGCAACAGATGTTGGAGTGTACAGCCGCGTGATGCTATGTCTGCTGGATTTAATTTCCCTGGGATGTGTCTCCAGTATTCCTTCTTAGACAGACTTCGAATCTCTCTAACTCTATTATTTACGAACACTCCTCAGTTTTCTTCTCGTTGAATCCAGCAAAGAGCTACTGTTGCATCAGTCCAGTAGTAGGTTGGGACTTCTCTCAAAGATAAGGCAGTAACAACGTATTTAGCCAGGCGTGAACCTAAAACACAAGCTAATAACTCCAAGCGTGGACTAGTCACCTTCTTTAATGGAGATATGTGTGATTTTGCAGCAACAAATTTCACATAAACCTGACCACTGCTTTCACTTCTTAAAAATATAACAGTGGCGTAAGCATTTTTACTGGCATCACAAAAATATGTAATGACCAGGAGTCTCTTTTTCCATAACCTATACGCCGTTCAAATTTAAGCTGGGAAATACAAGACAGTCCACGGTACCATGTTGAGAATCTAGATGTAGTTCATCTGGCAAAGGTAAGTCCCAATTTGCTTCAGTTGCCCAGGCTTCCTGAAGTATTAATTTCGCAGGTACCATTGCTGGCACGACGAAGCCCAAAGGATCAAATACGGAATGTACTATCGATAGTAGTTTTCTTTTCGATAAGTCTGCTATTGGCTCAGACTTGAATGGTATAAATAAACTATCTTCTATACGGTCCCATTGAAGACCTAAAACTGGAGATATAGGTTCAACATTCTGTAACGATAGTTCTTGCTCTGGACCAAAAGTCCACATACGCAGTTCCATTTTGGCGTCCGCCATAATGGCAGTTGCTTGTTGTATAAATACTTCCAGCTCTACATTCGTATCAACTGAAGTGACGCAGTGTTCGACATAAAATGCATGTAAAAGCTTTTCTGCAACAACTTCAAACTTCGTATGTACATGTTTAAGATGGAATGAGATCACTGCTGCCAACAGATAGGGGCTACTGGTAACACCAAAAACTACCCTTTTATGACGGAATTCTACAATTTTGTTATTTTCCCACCAAAGAAATTTCAGGTAATGTTGATATTCTCGACTTATGCCAATCTGTAAAAACGCTCGCCTAATATCGGACGTTACGCCAATCGCCTTTTCCCTAAACCGCATTAAGATCGCAGGAATTTCTTCTACGAGATTTGGACCTTTTATCAAACAATCATTTAGCGAAAGCGAATTATCCGATTTGCACGAGGCATCAAACACAGGTCTAATTTTACTAGTTAAACTATCTACTTTGAAAACTGGATGATGTGATAAATAATGTCCCTTTGCACGCTTTTCCGATTCTGGGATTATTTCCACAACATCCTCCGACAACCACTCATTAAATATCTTATCATACTCGTCAAAGATATCCAATTTCTTTAATTTTCAGATCCGCCAATTCTACAATTTTGTAGAATTTGTGCTATTACAATATCACTGACGAGGTAAATCTAAAGATTAAGCTGATTCCTCCATTCTTCTGATATTTTCACACTCTAGAAGAAATACTTAACAACACGATCCTGATGATACGTGAAGTTATCTACAATAAAAACGAAATATGCATCAAGGCATCTCGCAACAAACTATCAGTGGTATATCACCTCGCAACAAACTATCATGGGAAAATCACCTCGCAACAAACTATCAGTGGTATATCACCTCGCAACAAACTATCAGTGGTATATCACCTCGCAACAAACTATCAGTGGTATATCACCTCGCAACAAACTATCATGGGAAAATCACCTCGGTATATCACCTCGCAACAAACTATCAGTGGTATATCACCTCGCAACAAACTATCATGGGAAAATCACCTCGCAACAAACTATCAGTGGTATATCACCTCGCAACAAACTATCAGTGGTATATCACCTCGCAACAAACTATCAGTGGTATATCACCTCGCAACAAACTATCACACTCGCAACAAACTATCAGTGGTATATCACCTCGCAACAAACAAACTATCAGTGGTATATCACCTCGCAACAAACTATCACACCTATCATGGGAAAATCAAACAAACTATCAGTGGTATATCACCTCGCAACAAACTATCATCACCTCGCAACAAACTATCAGTGGTATATCACCTCGCAACAAACTATCATGGGAAAATCACCTCGCAACAAACTATCATGGGAAAATCACCTCGCAACAAACTATCAGTGGTATATCACCTCGCAACAAACTATCAGTGGTAAATCATCACCTCAGTGGTATATCAACAAACTATCAGTGGTATATCACCTCGCAACAAACTATCAGTGGTATATCACCTCGCAACAAACTATCAGTGGTATATCACCTCACAAACTATCAGTGGTATATCACCTCGCAACAAACTATCAGTGGTATATCACCTCGCAACAAACTATCAGTGGTATATCACCTCGCAACAAACTATCAGTGAACTCATATCATTAATATAGATAAGAAAAAGAAAACATTTAAAATTATAAATACGCACTAATCATTTCTTATACTAACGCATATACAAATAACAATTCATATGATTACTACTCTATACAGAAAAAAAAAAAAAAATTCAAAATATCCTGGCTGGCTCGCCACTTTTCTATGTTAATATACCGACATAGAAATGGGGCCGTTGGTCTACGTATACTCGTAGGACGGCCAAATGAATTAACATTAATAAAAAGCAATTAAAATAAATACTAGGACAAACAACTAATTTACTTTTACCCTTTAATGAATACGAATAAATACTATTACAATAAAATTTAGGATTTTTAATATTTGGCAGAATAAATAAAATAAAAAAAGTTTTATAGAGAATGTTTATAGAGAAATGTTTACAGAGAAATGTTTACAGAGAAGTATTCATAATATTTCGCACGCATACCTCAATCGAAAATATTCCTTTGAGTGTGTGGGCAGTGGGGTACCAGTAGCCTCATATCCTTTTTACCAAAAAAAAATGCTCACCGACAATTCCAAAGATGGACATAACTCTCCATTACAAATTATACCTTTCGCCATTCTCGCAGCAAAAAAATGTGCACCAGGCTCACGCACTATCGTAGATCGTTCGCTCTGCTTTCAACGGGTCTTCCTTTCTGCCCGCAAAAACTCCAAAAAAGGGATGGATCCCACCAAACCGACCGGTTCTTTTGGACCTGACCGTGTGACCGGGATGGGTTATCTACCATTCCTGGATTCACACAAAAAATAAAGGAAATACCCCTTACCCTCACACAACAGGATAATTACCAGTTACAACACCATGTAAAAGCGCCTTCATGAAAATCATGATACCATGTAACAGCGCCTTAATGAAAATCATGATACCATGTAACACCGTCTTCACGAAAATCATGCTACCATATAACTCGTCACCATGAAAGTCATGATACCTTATAACAGCATCTTCATGTGAATCAGGATACCATATAACTCGTCACCATGAAAATCATGATACTATAATACCGGGAGGGCAACAGGACGGCCAGCGTCGCCGAGATCAACGCCTTCTACACCTCCGCCGTCGACATGGTGAGCACTGCTCGTTTCTGCATGATTAATCACATTGTTAATCCCTTATACCCACGAATTTTTTAAATTTCCTAATAAATTAACGTATGTCATTAAGAGTACTCATAGTTCCACAAACAGAAACACAGTAAACCCTCTGAATGGGTTTGCTTAAATGACGCATTGCCACATAATCCGTTGAAATAGTGTAACAGCTTGTTGCTGTCGGTTTATATCCAAATCTTCGCAATCATTTACGGGGCCTGAGGGCCGAGTGACTAGCGCTCGGTACCGTAGGTTTCGGGTTCGAATTCTGGCAGTGCCATGGATGTTTGTAGCGGTTTGGAATACACTTTAAGCCGCAGGTTTCGGTCTAATATGACTGTAAAGGCGTAGGTCTGACAACCCTACCCAGACAAAAGGAAAACATCTCCTGTTTCGAAATTCTGCCAGTAGGCGGAAGACCTTAGCCCCCTCCCCCTATGTTGTGGAATTTCATTTATTCTCGAATAAAATGAAGTCTCAGTTCTATTATTGGCTCCTTAATTTCATAACATAAGAAACTATGAGTGCCTGATGACCACGTGGCTAGCACTCTGGCACTCGTTACCACAGGTTTCGAGTTCAAATTACGGCGGTGCCATGGATGTTTGTTGTAGTTCGGAATCCACTTTAAGCCGTAGGTCCCGGTGTAATAGGATCGTTGGGCGTTGTGGGGTTAGTGTTAATCGCGTCTGTAGTCTATATTCGATCTACACGTGCCCCCTGGATAGCGCTCAATGAGTCACAGCGGTTGAAGCCCTTGCTTGTGGCATGAAGAGGAACTGTCTCTGCATTGCCAGCTGCATTAGAACAACAGCAATCACTTACTTTTCAATTTCTTCTCGGTGTGTTCTGTACGAAACACCATTTTGGCCGAATCATCTTCTGAAGGATTTTAGCGGCTTGGTGGCCAAGAACTTTCCTTCTGCCTTATCCCCGTGATGTTTGGGAAATGCGACGTGTGTCTGTTCATTCCAGACAATACCATTGCGGTTTGAGCATTCTTAGGGTGGTGCTGCCCTACGAAGTTGCGGCCTGGCGGCCGAGTGGTTAGCGCTGTGTCCTTTGGTATCACAGGCTTCAGGTTCGAATGGATGGATGTTTGTAAGTGGTTCGGAATAAACTGTAGGTCCCGGTCTATTTTGTCTAAAGTGTGCACAAGATGACCTTAGAGCGACAAACCAAACCAATCTGAATGATTTTATGGGAGATTCTTGCAAGCCCATCGCTTCGACGTTCGGTCCGTTTCTCCACTTTCATTCACTCCATTTCGAATCATCATTTTAGTTGGTTTTATTTCTTGTTGTGAATTTTCTCCAACAGCAACAGGACAGGGGGAAAAAAATTGCTTTTTTTTACCTTGCTTTAGCAGAATTAAATTGAATGCTGCGAGACTCAGTATGAGGCATTGTCTGTGAACATGAATTGAACTATGTGTTCCCGAACTATGTACATGTGATTTCATTTTGCAAAAAGATATTGGTAAATTTATGCATATGTCGATTTTTTTATCATACACATTGCTTTCGACAGCTAATAGTACTCAACTTTGCTCGAGTGTCAAGAAAACTAATTGGGTTTGCTTCGATTATTTTTAATTAAGGAAAAAATAAGCGCAAATGTAAACTTATAAATTTTTAAAAGAATTAAATTTTGTGTTTTTAATATTTCTAAAGAGATATTACAATTCTTAAAAAAACATTCTCTCATAGCCCTTTCCGACAGACAGTTGATCTGTACCTCTTTCTCCTTGTGAGAACTTTTGTGTTGGTTAAACTTTAGTTTATGCATATGTTTTTTTTTTCCTTAATTTCCTTAAAAGTCATCTCTGTGAAGTAAAATGCTGTACATTTTTAACTTTGCTTGCCTGTTTAACAAAAGAGAATGTCTTCCTTTTTGATATTAATGTTTATGTAGACATGATGTTTTATTATGTTCAGTTTTTATTAGCGATATATAAAGCCCAATTATTTTGACACAATATTTGAATATTTGCAATTTTAAATTCAATGTCCGAATGAAATTTTATTTGAAATGAAACTTCATTCAGCTTTATTTGATTTGGAATGGTTTTATCTCTCTCTCAAATATAATCAGACAAAATTGTGGTAAGCCATCCATTGAATAGTGGTACAGTTTTAAAAAAAATAATAGTTAATAATCTAAATAATATGCCATATAAATAATTCTTTAAAATATAGGATGTCCATAAAACTTTTTTACAAGTTTAAGAATTTATTACAAAATGAAATGCATATATTTAATTTTTTGTCATGCTTACCCATGGGTATCCAATGGGTATTGTTTTCGGTAACGACATGAAATGATGTCCGATCTGAAATAAAGTTATGCCAAAAAGGAAACAATGTTGACAACAATGGAAGACAATGTTAAAGTGCATGATCGTGAAAGGAAAAGAATAGCCCGTTCGAAGCCTGAAACTCGTGCCCGCCAAAATGCCCTTCAACGGGAGCGTCAACAGGCTATCAACCCTCACGATGACAATATTAAACACACGAAATGTGTTCAAACTCCTTCTCTTTACTCTCCCTCCCGTTCTTGTCCTCTCAAGGATACTTTTAATTCGCTATCTTCAGTTACTCCTTCCTGCTCCCATTGCTTCTTGAACAATACTCATTCCGATTTAAACGACTACTCTCATGAGAAACAGTGGCTCAAAGTCGAAGATCGTTTCTTTAAATCAAATTGCAATAATTTTCTCTGTCGGCTTGGATGAAGCTGACTTTTGTAAAACGTGCAGCGATCATATTCGTAAATGCAACGTTCCAAATCTTGCAGCCAATTATGGCTTTCGATATCCTGAGCAACCCTCCTGTTTGTCTGAGTTGAATGACTTGGAAGAGCGTCTCGTTGCTCTTCGTATCCCTTTCATGCAAATACGAGAGTTTGATCGGGATCGTCAATATGGTATCAAGGGATCCGTTACGAACGTTCCTAACGACTTGCACAAATCGGTTGACAGTCTTCCTCGCAATGTAAACGATTCAGCCACTATCTACGTGAAATTGAAGAAACGTCTCTCTTTCAAATCGCACTTTATGTATCAATTCTTAATCCCAATCGTGTTTACAATGCGGCTTTGTATCTAATGAACAAACCTTTATACTAATCACAAAATGTTAATATCGATTTGGAATGGCCCGAAAAATTTCGAACAGAATCGTTTCCTGAAGGTTCAAATGTTTTCGCTGACCTGAATCCTATCTCTTCGGAAGAGAACGATGAGTCTGATATAGACGACGATGATGATGAAGACCCATTCGTAAATCCCGCTCCAGCCGACACGGTCATTAATAAACTCAATACCAACATTGATGCTGGATTGGCATTAGCACCTGGTGAAGACCAAATGCCTTTGTCAGTATTGTTTGATGATCTTGCAGAAAAGCTCTCTTACCCAAGAATCTACTGTGGTGATATGCGTCGTTTTACGAGAAAGAAACCTCCCCACCTACTCAAAGATTGTTAAATCTGAATTGAGACGTTATGATCGTCGAGAAAAATTTTGTACAGCCATCAAAAAAATTTACATAAACTTCTTTTAAGTAGTATACAATTGTCTTTGAAACAAAATTCCTACCGATTCCTCTTTGACCGCGCAACAAGTTCAAGACCAACAATGTTTACGTCAACTCTTTTACAAAAATCAGGCATACAAGTTCATGAAGACGATCAAATGTAATCTGGCTCACTGGGAAAACGAAAAAAATCGCGTGTGTGCTCAAATCCGACAATTTGGTATGCCAACACTCTTTTTGACATTGTCTGCTGCCATTTCATGTACCAATAATGCAAATACAAAAAAGGCTAACACCAAAAATGCAGATACCCATGGGTAAACTGTACATCGGCATTAGACGATTACAATTTTTTAAAATCCTCTAATCTATTACATCTTTATATGGGAACCATAAATTGCCCATCAAGTTGGTATTTTTACTTCTTTGTGGTTTTAGGACGTCTTATCGGTCAAGATCAAATGTTTTTACTCTCTAATATAACGCCTAACACAGAACCCATTTTCAAAGCATTTTATTCATCGAAACATTTGTCTTATTATTTTATTAAATATTTATCTCTCTCCCTTGCAGCACGACAGACTTTTTGATCGCACAGACCTGGATGGTAAGTGGATCCATTTATTTACCTATGCATACATTAAACTAGATCATCAGAATAATATTAGCTCTAAAATATTATGCATCCGTTGCGGCTTATTGGAGTTAAAAAAACATAAATGAAACTTCAAATTGTAAATAAAAGAACATCGAAATTTTTTACTGGAAAACAGTTTTGCTTGTTAGCTCTGCAAATATCTTCAATTTTTTTCATTATATGTAATGAATATTGATTAATTTTAAAGATAAAGGTGCTATTTTAAATGAGCAAGGACAGCTTTATTTTGAACAAAGTTTCCTCTTTGTAATGTGAAACATCAACGTTATAAAATTGAATGTCACGCATGCTTTGGAGGACAACTTGCACTGATTTTCGCTCTAAGTTGTTGAACCTAACGACGACGACGATTTGCCAGGCTGACGGAGAGCCTTGGTTGCTTAGAAACCTCTGTCTCCTGCATGGCGAATGACAGCAGAGGGACTCATTTCTATCTAATCAATGGGCTTAAGCTTTAAGACCATTGATTAGATAGAAATAAGAGTAAGATATATATATTATTAATTTATTTTAAAAAATTAACTTATTAATTTTTTAATAAAAGAATTATGCATATAATTTTTATATTATTATTATTATATTTTTTAAGTAAAAAATAAAAGTTTAAAAAGGAAAAGATAAAAGGTAATAAAAATAAACAATAGAAACAAAATCAATTGAAGAGGGGAAATTGTGACTCAGTGGAGAAACTGCATGGTATAGCAGACTATACATAAGCCATTCAGCCCTTTCATGGACAATTTCGCAAAAAATAACTTTGGAAAAGACTAGTTGGCAATTTTTCTACTCTAATACTATATAGTAGGATTTGCTGTCACCTGCCGTGGGATTGTTTTGGGATTTACAGTCGCAGGATTCTTTTTCTTCCAATCTCAAAATTCTGTTGCTGAACTTTGTTCGATTTTCGAATCCATGACAGCAGATATTGGGTGGATAAAATCGAACGATTCACGGCAAACGAATTTCTTCGCTTTAACAGACGATGTTTTAAAATAATAACTAGTCAAGATTTCATAATAATAAATGGGGTGTCATGTACACATATCTGAGGTTTTATTATAGTACTTTTCACCAACATCAAACTGAAAATTGCTTTCTGTTTCAGTGAAAGACTACGACACGTTCGGCTACCCGCTGATGGGCAACCGGTCGTCCGCCGTGCTGCCGGGCAAGAAGAGCCAGAAGGCGCGGCTGGGCAACGACATCACCCCCATGGAGGAGCAGAACAACTACATGGCCCTATGTAGGGGGGAGAGGCTCGTCGTAAGGATGCCTTTTCTTTTCTACGTTTTGCTTTTCTGTCCCATTCATAACTAATGATTGTTTTACCTCACCAAAACAATCCGTCAACTTCTCGTCCAATATTTGTCAGTCTTTTATAACAGAAACACCATTTCTTTCATGGAAATGACCCATTAACAACCTATATATATATATATATATATATATATATATATATCCACTTTGAAATTAATCAATGCATATTTAATATATGCCCTATTTGAAAGCGAAAAATTTTGTTTGGAATATGACTTACATGCTTCAAAACCTTTTGGGCCTGATTGGCCGAGTGGTTAGCGGCTTCGACGCTCGGTACCACAGGTTTCGAGTTCGAGTCCTGGCGGTGCCATGGATGCTTGTAGTGGTTCGGAATCCACTTTAAACTGTAGGTCCCGGTCTGATTAGCCTAAAGTGTGCATAAGATGACCGTAGAGCGACAAACTAAACCAAACCAATCAAAACCTTTATCACATGGATGGAAAAATACTTTGCAGAGAAGAACTATCCACGACAGAGATCAAACAAGCCTTAATAGCATTCATTTTAGAAAGAAAGAATAATGTCACTTTTCGAAACACTGTGTGGAGAAGGCAGAAGCGAACTTCATTGGACAAATATTTGTGTTAATATAAGCCCTATGTCCAATCTGGTGATTCTCCATCATGTCCAAGTAGCGAAGAGATAAAAAATTAAAGTGGATAAATTTTCATTCACTTTATGCATATCTAACTGTTTTTGTATTTTAGTTTTAAGGAGAGTTTAAATTATTTTATGCAACAACAATGTTTTTACCTCACCAAAACAATCCGCCAAATTAAAAAATTTCATATAAAATTTATCTTAACTTCTAGCAAAACAAACTGCAAGAATGATATATCCAAATGGACGGGATGTTAATTCAAATATATATACAATACTTTTATTTACACATTACAATGGCACACAAAAATAATAGAAATGCAGACACAAAAAAAAACTGCGTCTATCAGGAATGACTACCAACAAGAAAGTTCTAAAGGCCAAGCAGAAAAATTCTTACAACGACGTTCGGTTACAGTTCAAAAGTAAAGTGCTAAGTAGTTAAAATAAATTAATAGTTTAAAAAAACTAAAAAAACCCGCTTTTAGAGTTAATCTATCTAACAAGTAAAAAATAATTGTTAACATAAGAATAAAATGACTACATCCATAAGAAAATGAATGTCACTGTTCTAAAAGCGTGGGGTGCTCGATATCCATCGTTATAATTTTTCATTAATTTCATTCCGAAATGAAGAGTTAGTTTAAAAATGTCATACAAAGCACCCCACGCTTTTAGAACAGTGACATTCATTTTCTTATGGATGTAGTCATTTTATTCTTATGTTAACAATTATTTTTTACTTTTTAGATAGATTAACTCTAAAAGCGTGTTTTTTTTTAGTTTTTTTAAATTATAATTTAGGAAAAACATCTCCTGCTTGAGAAAAATTAAAGCAGAAGATCGAAAAAGCTGAAGCTATTGGTACAATTAGGAGTCCGTTGACGATGCCCAAAAATAAAAAGGTTAAAATTAAAATGAGAATTTTAATATAAAAGTAAAATAAAACAAAAGGAATTAAGATTAAACAAATTAGGTAGGGTTTGATCAGTTGACTGACTCGCCAGTAGATGGCGCCATCAGTCCCAAAATCGAGCCCAAAGAGTGAGTTACATACATACAAACATACAAACATACGTACATACAAACATACAGGTGAAGCTAATAAAAGCGTATTAAAAAGTTCTAGATATATACAGCATTTTGGACAAATTGCATTTCAAAAAGCACCCAATAGAATGAAGCAGCTATTCATAGAGTTGCTATTCATACCTCATTAGTCTCCATGTTCTTTGTAGCACTGGTTCTTAAATGTTTCAGTTCGTGATCCCTCCTTGAAATTTAGAAATTTTCAACCACCTCCACCATCGGTGTACAAAATAATATGTAGACAACATTGTGCAATATAAGAAGTATTTTTTTAATCATGTGTGAACATGATGTTGTCCCTGGTTAGGGGTCCGTGACGTTATCCAAAAATAAGGGCCAAGCAAATAAAACTCCATTTCAAATTTTGGCGGAAAATGGTACTTTGGGCCCCTTAACTCTTGAAATGATTCATGAATAGCGTTAGTCTTCAGGAATTTTCTAGAGAATTTGGCTTTTGCTTCAAGTGTTTTGTAGTGTGGTTTTGAAACACAGCATGTGTATATCCAATGGCTGTGAGTACTCGTAGTGCGTCGATCCATTCCTTCTTCTTGAAGTTTCACCTTTTGGGATATTCCCGTGCTTATGGAGTGCTTCTTATTGTATTTGGAATACTTCCTTTATACCTAGAATATTCACACTTTGATATAATCTTTAGGCTATTGAATGTTATAACGTTTCTTGTAGAATTGGGAATACTTCATTCTTCATTTATGCCTAGAATTTTCACACTTTAATATATTCTTTTGGGTATTGAATGTGACAACGTTTCTTGTAGAATTTGGAATACTTCATTCTTCATTTTCGACGGCATTTATCTTACTTTTGTATATTCTTTTAGAGATTCTTGCACACTTCATTCTTCATGAAGTTCTTGATCTATTCAGCATTGCTCTATTCATGTGGCTATCAATTGCTTCCTATATATCTCGTGCATTATTAAATGTTATATTCCTGAGTTTATTCATTCGTTCTCGAATGTTCACACATGATTAAATTGAAATTTGTAGAGAAGATTTCAGTTGTTTATTATTTATTATTATTACTGTAAACAAATACATATTATTATACATATTATTGTATACAAATGTAATAAACCCACATTTAAAAAATATGTTTTAAATAATCACAAGAGCAAACAATTGACTAAAAGTGAATCTAACATTTATGTAACTTTAACATAAATTTGTTTTAAAGGAAAAAAATAAACGATATTAATAACAAAAAGAAGAAGAGAAAATAAAAAAAATCGGTTATAAAAGCAAATATTTTCTTAATATCCTGAAGTATGGTATTCACATTGAACTAAGATAATTATAAAATGACACAAATAGCATTAGCCATAAACTAACATGAAGTCCCCTACTACACTAGTGTACTGATCTGAGCTTGTTATGTTGTAGAGCGTGGCCGAGGAGTCTCGGCTGGTGTGCCGCCTGCAGAGCGCGGGCCACCCCTACCTGCTGCTGCGTCCCCTCAGGGTGGAGGAGAGGGGCCTCAACCCCCTGGTGCTCGTCTACCACGACCTGCTCACCGACGCACAGGCGGAGGTGCTCAAGCACCTCGCGGAACCCAAGGTGAGTTCTCCGTTTCTGCCACCTACCCTCATTAAACAGTCTTCCCGACCCTTCACAATCAAAAGTAGGGGGTTGAAACTGCAGGGCGCTGCGCCCCAAGGTCAATGTGACGCGTCAGAAGCAGTCTTGTTGTTGATCTCGAACTGAAGTGTTCTGTCTTGTGTAATTGTGGAATGTGTAATTTCGTGTCTTGTTTGAGTATATATGTGATCGTCATGTACATATGTGATCGATTTTGTCCATGTACATATGTGATCGTCAAAGTAATAAAACAAGTCAAAATCTCTACTTATCGATTGTTTCCCGTCTAACAACAGATTTATTCATTCTTTTAGAGATTGAAATTTAGACGAGCCTTTGTATCTGCATCATAACATCAAGGGGTATAATAAAGTACTTGGGGTATAAGGGTACAAGGTGAGTTCATTTCTGTCACAATTAAAGAAACCCACCCTCGTTAAATTTCGCCCTGGTGCTTCGCCATCTGTAGGGCACTGCAGGTTGCGGCGCCCCAATGTCAATGTGACGCGTCAGAAGCGGTCCTGTTGTTGATATCGAACTGAAGTTTTCTGTTTTGTATAAGTGAGCAATGGACAGGGGGGCTATAATTAGAGTCCCACTTTCAAAATGCAGTAAAAAAAGAACCCCTCGTCACAGTGAGTTCGAATTAGAGCTGAAGATATTTGAAGAAGGAGGAAATGGTACGGCATCGAATAGAAATTCCGCCACATTTTTCCCATCCCACTGGGTATGATCTTGCCGTGGTGGATGGGCTTTCCAATGACAGTGTCACAACCGTTGAATGACTTGGAAGTCATTTCTTCCGTCCAAAAAACCGAAAGAATCCAGCACACTGAACACTGCAGTTGGTTGGATGTACAACCCATGCCAAATACGTTGCAATTTCGATTCAAAATATCACCGGCAGCCGAATTCACTTTCTTTCTTCATTAATAAACTACGGACCTTTTTTTCCTTTTTCCACCACAGAAAAATAAGCTGTATAGTATATGGCCAATTTTTATATAGTAGAACCTCTGTAAGTCGAACTTCAAGGTAGACGTCAAATAATTCAAGTTATAGAGTTTTCGACTTATGGAGAATTTCGACTGACGCGGATTTTGCAATTAAATATTCGACTTTTAGAGATCTAGATTCTTTCTGACTTATTTTGAGTTAGAGAGGTAATATAAATAAAAATTCAAGTTACAGAGGTAATAAACATTTTTATTTGCAACTTAAAAGTTTATATTATGTACTACAATAAAAAATCAAAATAATTTCAAATGATCGAGTTGTAAAGGTTGTAAAATCAAACATTGCTAATGTTCGAGATGCATAGGTCCAATTTTTTTTTTCGAGTTACGGAAGGAAAAATATGTACCAAAATGATTTGTGGGTTTTGACTCATTATTTCGACATATAGAGGGTTGAAATTTCGAGTAGCTTGAAGGAAAGAGAGCAAAAAAAATTTCGAGTTGTAGAGGTTTTCGACTTATCTAGGTTAGACTTAAAGAGGTTCTACTGTAATTGCCAGATTTATATAATTATATATATATATGAATATTATATATATATATATATATATATGAAGTGACTCATCCTCCAATGTCATTTGCAGCTCGCCCGCTCCATGGTGCAGGGGGGCAAGGGAAGCGAGATCGTGTCCATCAGCCGCACCAGCCAGAACGCGTGGCTGGGGCCCACCGACCACCCCCTCATGGCCAAGGTGTACCGACTGGTGGAGTTCGTCACGGGACTGTCCACGAACGTCGCCGAGGAACACGCCGAGATCGTGCAGGTAAGGTGCCTCCGTTGGAAAAATGTAAATACTATATTGCTATTGTTTCCAAATTGACCTGAGATCAATCGTCATTGGAACAGTAGATTCAGCGTTAAATAGGGTACACAAGGAAGCAGTCTACGGAGTTGTCAGAAAAGATTGAACACATTTAAAAATCGTTTCTTATTCACCGTCAAATTCCCAGTCTAATATGTCTCTTTCAAGCTGGACCTGGTACGACCGTCCAAGCCTCGTTCACCTTCCCGTATTCGTTTTTATTTCAGCGTCCTTCCTTCCAGCTCCGGAGAACAGTTCTTTCCTAGTATCTTTTTTTTTCTCTCGTCCCTTATGCGAATCGGTGTACGTAGACGGAGTACCTTGGTCGCGAAGCGACCAAACCTCCAAATTGCGGCATAAGATATATTTTCAGTCGGCTCAAGGCCCAGTGTAAATTGTTTAAATCATTGCATATTTACATTTAAAAAATAATTATAAAGAGAATAAGAGAAAAAACAAAACATTTAAGCAAAAAACAAACAGAAAATGACAAAAGAAGCAAAGCCTTAGCACCAATGAGCACCCACGCAGCAGCAGTTCTGATAAACAAACACGCGCGAACGCGAACCCTAGACATCGTCCCTTATGATGTCCATCACCTCCATTTTATAGTATATTTTCAATGGGGGGAGGAATGGTTATATACCATATTAACGTACCATACCATATTAACGTACCGACACCATATTAACGTACCACGCACCCCCGTCCATAAATCCAAATCCCCATCTTGATGAACTGATCTCTTGCCCATCTGGCCCCCGAGTTTTTTATGACCCCTGCCAATTAAAACACTTCCCAGAGATATACCCTTCACCACAGCTGTGGCAAATGATTATTTCAATGAATATTTCAGAAATATATTGCTCATATTGACACAACATTTGTTTGTCACTCTACGGTCATTTTGTTCACACTTTAGGCTCATTAGACCGGAACCTACAGTTTAACATGGATTCCGAACCACTTACCAACATACAGGCCACAGCCAGGATTCGAATCTAAGACCTGTGGTGCCAGAGAGCTATTTCAATTGGCCATCAGGCTGCAATGAAATTATTTAAGATAAATGGCAATGGGGGTACCCATTACGGAGTACCTGTGTGGTATTAATACCACGAAAATCTTCACATCTACCTGATCAAAATTTTCTTTCAAAATATATTTGCTTCAAATTTAGAAACATAAAGAAGTAGAATTGAAACACGTTTTTTCAAAAAGGTCATCAAATTAAATTCGTAAACAGTTTAAAATTTAAAAATTTAGAAATAGTCTCCTGCTTCACATTTTATATCATAAAACAGATATGCTGTCTACATCCCAATGTAGCATGTTAGATAGGTCATTTTTATTGAATAGCTATACCACTCATCTTTCGACCAAATGTCGTTTTAATCAGCAATACAATTCATCAATAATACAAAATTCACTTTAACCAATAATACTAAAATTACATGACTCTTTTTCTGAGGTAATGCTTGTAGAAAAGGAGCCCAGTGGTACCGATGTAGCGCCAATTCTAGTATTCCCCGTAGTGAGCCTGTCTGACCGTCTATTGGCAGATTTGGAGATAGGAGATGTTTTCTTTTTGCTTGCCATACTCCTAAAGCTCTGAAGTCACATGAGACCGGGACCTACGGCTTAAAATGGATTCCGACCCACTATAAGCAAATAAAAGTGGACTCGAAAGTTCTCCGGGACTCGCACCCGAAGCTTGTGATGTAGAGAGCAAGAGATCTAGTCATCTAACTCCTATTTTATCACTACACTATGAAGAAGACGACATAAATAGAATAGAACATTTGACTCAGCATTGTTCTTAGGATTTCAAATCGAGTTTCGGAAATCCAACGCTCCATCCGGCTAGTAGTGCATGACCCTTTAAGCATTTTTTTCTCTTTCTAATGCAGCTGGCAAACACTTAGACAGCTGTCTTGGATGTCTTAAGGCACCGACTTTATTCAATTAGGAGGAGCGTGTAACTTTAAGATGAGCTTCGGAAGAGAAATCACACTACACCCTCAACGTTCTAATGTCATATTAAGACCGGGACCTACGGATTAAAGTGGATTCCGAACCACCTCAAACATCCAAGGCACCGCCGGGACTCAAACCTGAAACCTGGGGTACCGAGCTCCAGAGTGCCATTCAGGCCCCTAGAAAAGAAAGGAAGCTCAAGATTTCATTCTCTCCGAATAGGAAAGCGCTCTCTATTTTATCTCTGCTCTATGAAGTGAACGCGAGAACATTTAATTTCTGATTTCAAATAGAGTTAGATAGAAATGTTTAATGTGTTATCCGGCAGTAGTTCATGACACATTAAACATAGTCCAGTGAAAATGTAAAAACTGACCACAATTTTAAGTCCTCATTATAAAAGGGTTTCTTTCAGATCGCCAACTACGGAATGGGAGGTCACTACACGCCCCACCACGACTACCTGCTGGTAGATAAAGATCCCGAAGAGGTAAGACATATTAACTGAAACTATTACAGGCAATACTTCTTTAATTGTCGATAAGTGATACGATTTAATTTCGATACGGAAAGAAAGGAAGAAAAGTTCAGACAAGACTCATTGAAGTGTAATCTATAGGTTGAACAAAAATGATCTAAACATTTGGCGACTTCTCGTCCAAGATTAATCAGTCTACTCCAACAGAAAAATGATTTTCTTCACAGAAATATCCCATATACATCCTATGTTTATATACATATATATATATTTATGCATAGTGGTTCCACGATATACGTCTGCTTTGAAATATACGTCCTATTTGGACGCGAAAAGTTTTATTTGGAATATTATTTGCTTGCCAAAACCTTTGTCACATGAATAAATATCAAAAATAGTTTGCTGCAATTCCCGTTGCAATATACAAAATTAGAAATTTCATTTACAAAGCTGATGCAAATTACTTTTTTTTATCCATTTATTAAAAAATAGTTCTTTATTTCCAAAAATTCTATTAAAATATAACTATAGGATAAATGTAAAAGCAGTTAAACATAATCCCTGCTTATTAGCATTTATATACACTGAAGTGACAAAAGTCATGGGATACCTCTTAATATCGTGTCGGCCCTCCTTTCGCCCGGCGAAGTGCAGCAATTCGACGTGGCATGGACTCAACAAGTCGTTGGAAGTCTTCTGCAGGAATATTGAGCCATGCTGTCTCGATAGACGTCCATAATTGTGAAAGCGTTGATGGTGCAGGATTTTGGGCACGATCGATGATGTCCCATAAATGCTCGATGGGATTCATGTCGGGCGATCTAAGTGGCCAGATCAATCGTTGGAATTGTCCAGAATGTTCTTCAAACCAATCGCGAACAGTTGTGGCCCGGTGACATGGCGCATTGTCATCCATAAAAATCCCATCGTTGTTTGGGTACATGAAGTCCATGAATGACTGCAAGTGATCTCCAAGTAGCTGAACTTAAGCATTTCCAGTCAATGTTCGGTCCAGTCGCACCAGAGGACCAAGTCCATGCCATGAAAAAACAGCCCACACCATTACGGAGCCACCACCAGCTTGAACAGTGCCTTGCTGACAGTTTGGGTCCATGGCTTCGTGGGATCTGCACCACACTCGAACCCTACCATCAGCTCTTATCAACTGAAATCGTGACTCATCGGACCAGGCCACGGTTTTCCATTCATCTAGGGACCAACCGATATGCTCACGTGCCCACGAGAGTCGCTGCAAGCGATGTCGTTCTGTCAGTAAAGGCACTCGAGTCGGTCTTCTGCTGGAATAGCCCAAGAAAGCCAAATTTCTCCGCACAGTTCTAACAGACAAGTCCCTTGTACGTCCCACATTGATTTCTGCGGTTATTTGACGCAGTGTTGCTTGTCTGTTAGAATTTACGACTCTTTGCAGACGTCGCCGGTCTCGGTCGTCAAGTGCAGGCGGTCGACCACTGCGCTGTCCATGGTGGGATGTTATGCCTGAAATTTCATACTCTCGGCACACTCTTGACACAGTGGATCTGGGAATGTTGAACTCCCTAACGATTTCCGAAATGGCATGACCCATGCGTCTAGCTCCAACTAACATTCCGCGTTCAAAGTCTGTTGATTCCCGTCGTGCGGTCATCATCACGTCAAAACCACTTCACATGAATAACTTGAACAGAAATGAAAGCTCTGCGAAAGCACTGCGCATTTATACCTGTTCTACGCGATGCTACTGCCATCTGAAAATTTGCATATTGCTATCCCATGACTTTTGTCACTTCAGTGTAGACAAGAAATTTCAGTGAATTGTACTATTTTTGTGATATCCATGAAGATAGTTCGTACAGTTCCCGCTCTACAGTCATCTTGTGCACACTTTAGGCTAATTAGACCGGGACCTACAGTTTAAAGTGGATTCCGAACCACTCCCAAACAGCCATGTCACCGCCGCTGGCTCGAACCCAAAACCTGTGGCACCGAGAGCCACTCGGCCATCAGGTCCCCAGTTAGTACATCAGTATCGACGCCACTCAATGGTGAGGGCCCATTGTATTGAAGTATTAAACACAGTTACGATTTATTCATATTTATACACTCAAGAGCCAGAACATTATGACCACCTCTCAATAACGAGTTGGCCCACCTTTGGCGCGCAACACAGCTTCAACCCACCTTGGCATGGATTAATACCTCTTCCACCTGATCATGTCATCCAGGCGAGTTCATTGCAAAATGTAGGGGTGGTCATAATGTTTTGGCTCTTGAGTGTAATTTAATTACAATGCTCAAGAGGTCTTCCCACACTCAGCACTGCTCTTTCCTTCGACCTTCTCACCTTGCTGGATGCATCCTTCCCCAGTTGCCACCGAAGTGTGGTGATCCCTTCGGGAGGGGCTGGATTGTCCGTAATGTGAGGTGGGAGCAAGAATTCGTTGAAATTCATAATGAGATTGCCGAATTTGAATTAGTTAACAAAATTCTGTTATCATTTCTTTTTTTGCTCTAATGCAGCCGGAAAAAGCGTCTCGGATGCCGCACCGACATTACTCACTTAGCACTACCCAGGAGGTGCGTGTAGCTTGAAGATAAGCTACGGACGCGGAGTCACACTACCCCCGCAATGATCTACGACCTACGGCTTAAAGTGGATTCAGAACCACTCCAAACTTCCATGACACCGCCGTAACTCGCACCCGGAACCTGTGGTACCGACCGCCAGAGCGCTAGCCACTTGGCCATTCAGGCCTATGCTATTAGCATACTAATACAAATCACAAAATATCTTAAAATAAACTTCCATTCGCGATGTTATAAGATGACTCGATTTGTAGAAATGGATGCAAGCAGCATGTTGACATCTACACTGCGTCACTATCAAGCTTCTCCTTTTGAACAGGGGAGGTCCTCCTAGTTAAAAGGAATGTATTTGTATTTGATTTGCGTTATTTTGTCTTTCAGCTGAAGTACGTCCACCCCAAAGAACTGGACGCAGGTGACCGGACAGCGACGCTCATGTTCTACGTGGGTACACTCTTCATACTTCTGCTTCAACCTTCCCTTCATAATTCTTTTTTTTCATTATTCAATGTAGCCATATTTTTCATATTTCGTTCATTTTTTTTTTTTTTTTATTATTATGTATAAAGGCAATCTCAATATTAGACTGCTTTAATTTTTTTTTTTTTTTCCGTAATCAACATTTATTTAATTCCTCATATTTATTTAATTCGGCCAGGATTAGATTATCCTGCCTCTCAATTTTCATCGGATAGAAGAGAGGAAAAAAGGCTATGTCAACTTAAGAGTCCATTACACGAAGTCAAGTTTTTAAGTTGATTAAGCGCGAATAAAAAAAGAACGATGAGAATAGGTCCAATATAAAAAAATAAAAAAAATTAGTTTCTGTGAAAGGAATTTTGAAATAGTTCATTTATTATTTTTTAATCTATATCTTTATACATTTTCCTCCGTCATGAAATAAAATATGTATTTTTTCATTTGTTTGTTAACAGTTATCTGATGTAACAAGAGGTGGAGCCACCGTCTTCCCGAGGGTGGGCGCTAGCGTATGGCCAAAGAAGGTAAGTCGATCCAATTTTATCTGCAAGTACATTTTTTTTTATTAATGATTACAAAAGTATATCTATTGGAAGAGGTGACTATTCAGGTCTCAATATCTAATAATGAAAAAAAACATTTCACTTTTTTCAAATTTTTTTTTATTGCCATAGTCTTCTACTGCATAAAAAGATACAGAAATATTCATTCGTAGTTTCAAAATTACATTAAGTTACAAAAATTACATCCAAAATTACATAATTACTTTACCGATAGGCCACATGCTTATGAGTTAAAATACAAACCGATGTTACTCGATGTTGGGGGTTATCATTAAAGTTCCACTTTCAAAATGCTGTCAGAAAAGAACCACTCGTCACAACGAGTTCAAATTTGAACTGAAGATACTTGAAGAAGGGGGAAACGGTACGGCATCCAAAAAAAGTTCCACCGATTTTTCCCATCCAATTGGGTATGCCCTTGTCGTGGTGAATGCTCACAGTATCACAACTATTGAATGACATGGAAGTAATTTTTTCCGTCAAAACAATCAAGGACATTACAGTTGGTTTCATGCGCAACTCATGCCAAATACGTTGTCATTTCGATTCAAACTATCACTGGCGGCCTAATTCACTTTTTTATTCCGCTGACAGCGCCGTCAATTTATACACTTCAGAACTTTTTTCATGCCGTACCGTTTCTCTTTTTTCCAGTATCTTCAGTTCAAATTTGAACTCATTGTGACGAGGGGTTCCCTTTTTGACAGCATTTTGAAAGTGGGACTTTAATTATGATCACCCTGTATACTACAGAACACCAAAGAAGACATAATCCCATAAGAAAAGGTGCTATTAACCTCAGATGTCACCTGAAGTTACTGCCACTGGAATGTAAAGTAATTCAGAGTTACCCAGAGGGCACCTCTGCGTCCCATTTTTTGGTAAACATCGGTAGACCTTGTGTTCCACTTATGCCAAGAACCAAGTGCGAAAACATTGTCTTCTGAACAGATGAGAAAATGACGATTAAGACATCGGTCCCCGCATTGGTTTATCATACGGTAGAAAACCTAAAAAACTTCCACTTGGCAGCCTAATTGTCGATGCGAGACGCTTTACACACGATGACACAATCGCCATCGAATCTCCTCGTTCTGACAGCAGTGCAACGCACACAGCCAGTGTAGGCACACCTTATCCCTCCTGCACACTAAATGCGCATTGTTGCCTCTTCAGAATGAGTGATAGTTCTACTACACCACTGAGTTGTCCCTATACAGTTTGGGAGTTATGTGGATGAGAAGTCTGATTGGGCTCTATGACACTCTACGGTCCTGTGACACCGAGACCTACGGCGGCTACTACTTAGCTCTAGGCACATACGGTGGTATGTGCCTAGAGCTAAGTTGCCACCATACAGTTTGGGAATGATGTGGGTGAGAAGAAGTCTGACTGGGCTCTGTGACGCTCCACGGTCCTATGAGATCGGGACCTACAGCTGCTGCTACTACTACTACACCACACCACTGTGCCTAGAGCTGAGTTGCCCCTTTACGGTTTGGGAATGATGTGGGTGAGAAGTATGATTGGGATCTGTGACGCTCTATGATGATCTGTGACGGTCCTATTAGACTGGAACCTACGGCTTAAAGTGGATTCCGAACCACTACAAACATCCATGGTACCGCCGGGATTCGAACCCGAAACCTGTCGTACCGAGTGTCAAAGCGCTAGCCACTCGGCCATTAGGCATCGCTCTGGAATACCTGAAAAACTTCCATTTCTAATAGTCCATCCATGGATTTTCCTACCTAATAGTTGATGCGAGATACTTTATACACGCTGACACAATCGCCACCTAATCTCCTAGTTTCTAACAACAGTGGAACGGATACCGACAGCGCATGCGCACCTTATCCCTCCTGCACCCTAAATGCGCATGGTTGCCTCTGCACCACGAGTACAACAAAATGTAGAACGAAAATCCCCACATGTGTAGGGCAAATCTCCAGCAGAAGGCGAAACCCGGTATTGGCATGGACATATATATATATATTATAATTATATAATATATTATTAGTAATTTATATTTTTTGTTTCTTGCTTGCTTAAAACTAAATAACTGTAGTGGTAGTGATCCTTATAACACTCTACACCCCTACCCTACTAAGAAAAATTTTCCGTCACAGTAGGCATAACTGGCATACAACCGAATTTTGGCATGGACACATATATATTTAGTCATGCTTCTGTTGTGTTTCTCACGCTTTTTTTTTCTGCTTGTGCGCAGGGTTCCGCCGTGTTCTGGTACAACCTGAAGAAGAGTGGGAAGGAAGATCCTCTGACGCTGCACGGCGCATGCCCAGTGGCCGTCGGAAGCAAATGGAGTAGGTTCATCTTTTTTTATTTTATTATTGTTGTGTTTCTTTTATGCATGCTCATAGATAAGTGCTTTCAAAGCATACAGTAATAATATTATAGAGTGCGCAGAGAAGAACAGTGATATAATTAGTAATGTTAATTATATGATTTGTAATCAGGGCCGGATTTTCCTATAGGCTAACTAGGCTTCAGCCTAGGGCCTCAAGATCCAGAGGGGCCTACATTCAAATTGCTAGCGAAATTAGAATGACACTATTCTAAAAACAGTAAAGACTGAATCGAAAATAAGGAGACATTCTACACATATGATTCATAAACAAACATAAAAGTGCAATGGTTAAGCTCAACGCGTTCGGCTCATTGGGTCTGTTCGTTTGTGTAGACTAGATTGCGCCAAAATATATTTTCATTGCTACGGCAAATATTGGCGTGCCTTATACCTTATGATAATTTTTATTGCATATTTTATTTTCGTGGGCAAAATTTTTTATTATTTGAATTTTGTTTCTTTGTAAATGTTGTGCGTTATGTTTGATGAGTTATTGTTACAAGTACATCCAGTCCAATTAATGTGAGCCCCTGTCAAAAGCCAGACTATACACTCTTGTCTATTCTGGCTTTAAGTGGAGTGTGGTATTTAAGTGGTATTAAGTGGAATTCTTTATATACACTCCACTGCCAATGGGCTGCCACCTGCCTTTTGTGTTTGGTTATTTCACGTTGAAGTCGAAAGTTGGTGGGGGTCACATTAATGGGACTGGACTGTGTATATAGGTATCGTCTGTCGCGATGCTGGCGATATAATGCACCATTGGCGCAAATCGAGAGGGCGATTTGTCGCCAAATGTTATAAATAGAAGGGGAACAGAATGAAGCAGTATGGTACCATAAATTAAGTATGTAGACAGGGCTGGATTCTCCTGTAGACTAACTAGGCTTCAGCCTAGGGCCTCAAGATCAAGGGAGGGGGGCTGCAATTAATTAGAGTAGAAAATATGATAATCTTTATAGCATATTTTATTTTCGCGGGCAAAGATTTTTATGATTTTAATTTTGTTTCCTTGTAAATGTTGTGCTCTGTGTTTGATGAGTTATTGTTACAAGTGCTGGTGCTGAGAATAAATGTCCAAATAAGTGTTCTCGACTTTTTTTTATTTATTATCCATGCCACATTTTTTTATGAAGATTAGTACCCATCCTAACTTGTTTCATTTAACATATTGATATATATCACAGTAATGATGTATTTTATTATCTTTCATGTTATTTTCAAACTTAAAAATGGGAGGTGAAAAGGCCTCATAAGTGAAATGGCCTAGGTCCTCTTTTTATCTGAATCTGGGCCTAACATTTCACGTCCCTTTCGAACTAGAGTTGACACTGTATCGCCCCTTGGCTTCTTTTCCCCGCGTGCATTTATTGAGAAAACGCAAACATGTTTCGAAGCAATTCTAAAAATTTCTTCATCTCGAGTCATGCATTTATTGAACTGAGTGCTTTCTAAAAATAAAATATGAGAAGTGTTCTTGTCTCTATAACTCTGATCATTTTGTATGAAACAGAATAAAACATTACAAAAAAAAAATGTTATGAATATTTTATTTTTAAATCATTTTGGTGGGAAATTGATGAATGAAATACTAGTTTAGAAAAATGAGCATTTACTGACAGCAAAAGAAAATGAACCCTTTTTTTTTTTTTTTTTTTTTTATGAAAATTTTTTGTATGTTAGTAGTTTTTTTTTTCTTCCTTTTCACAAAGTGAAGATTGTTGGCAAAATATCGCCAAGCAAAATACCGCCAATATTGCCAAAATATCGCCAAAAAGAACAAAATTTTCGCATATGTTTGTTTGTCCAATCTGTAAGGTTTAATTATAACCGCGAGAGGTCGCGGTTATAACTGGTAACTGTGACCAGTAACTGTGGTCCAGTGCGGTAAGTGGCAGTTGCGGTGAGATCTCGAGGTGAACGCTAGGAGCGTCAGGCGTCAGATAAACACAGAAGGTCAGGGACCGGCTTTGGTTTTTAAATATCAATAGTATTGTAGAAGTGGCACAGGGTGCCAAGTGTATGTATGTATTCATAGTGTAAATAAAAAGATTAGTATTATTGAAAAGAGAGTATTCCATCCTGACACAACGAGCTGCAAGTACAGTAGCTAACAAATCATAAATTAAATGAGAGACTCGTTTATATTTCTCGTTGGCCTTGTCGTTTCTGCTATATTTAATGATTTAATTACGTTTTGAAAAATGACTTAAGTATTTCGTTTCCTTTTTTTCCAGTCGCCAATTTCTGGATCCGGGAGAAGGGGCAGACATTCCGGAGACCCTGTGCCCTCGACTCCGAACTGTGATTCCCGAACTCGGACCCTCTGAAACTAGTCCCCGCGATGCGATGATGTGAGCTCCTCTGCTGTACATCGCACCAACGTCCTACGAGATGCATATCTGCAACTGCTGAAACTCCTTTCTAACTTGCTACTTTGCACACGCCTAAAAGAACAGAAATTCTGGCTCAATGCAGTAACAAAACGTTTCCTTACATTCCAAAAGAAAGAAAAAATTCAAGAATATGCAAAAAATAAAAGTTGTTATCCAACAGTTCATCCTAACTGCCTCGACAGCCCGTTGTGGGCCTTCTTTAAAAGATCCAGCCAATCTGTTCTCCTCTCGGCCGTGGACCTCCAGTTTTTGATCTTAATAATATTAAAATCAGAGTCTAAACAGTCAACTCATCTCTTTATCCAACAGTTATCAAATTAAAAAAATGCATATCTATATATTTTTAAGTTAAGAACAAGTAATATTTAAAAAAAAAAACCTTTAAGTCAATTCCTACTTTTTTTTTCACTCCATTGCAAAAAGTCCTTTATAAATAATTTTCATTCATTTTTTTTTAAGTTTATCTGGCGCCATGTATGGGTAGATACATACAACTTAAATCTAAAAAAACACTAACATTAATTAATTGAATTTAATTACTGAATTAATATTTAAAAAAACTGTATTAACATCCAGTGTCATCCACTACAAGTTCAAAAAAAAAAAAAGTACTTGAACTCGAGTGGATGAATAAAAAGTATTTTATGAACGATTGAAAATTGGAACAAGATATATAGAGGGAGAGTGTGAGCTAATAGAAGGAATTGAATAAAAGCCGTTATCCAAAAGTTATCAAATGAAAATAATATATATATCTATATATTTTTAAGTTAAGAAAAATATGTTTATTAATATTATATCATTATGTTCTCATGTATTCTTCGGTTTATTGTTTATTCCTTAACTGTACGAGCCGATGATTGTTCTGTTGTTCTAGTTACTAACTGAACTGTTCTTTAAACTGCTTATGTTTATTTCCTGAACTTATTTTTAATGATTGGCAGAAATTTCTTCTAATTCTTGGTGGGAACATCAAGAATTCTCATCATCTATTTTGTTTCACTATTATGTAACCTCCACAGGAAAGGAAAAGAGATACTTATGCGAATTTTTGATTTGTTTATGTTACAGTGTTTACTGTACGTATATGCACAAGGAATATACAGGGTGGTTATAATTAAAATCCCACTTTCAAAATGCTGTATAAAAAGAACCAATCGTCACAATGAGTTCAAACTTGAACTCAGGATACTTCAGTAAGACATCAAAAAAAGTTCCAAAGTGTATTAATAGATGACGCTGTGAGCGGCCTAAAGAAAGTGCATTCGCATGCCAGTGATAGTTTGAATCGAAATGACAACGTATTGGGCATGAGTTGCACATAAAACCAACTATCGTGTTCAATGTGATGGATTGTTTCGCTTTATTGACGGGAAAAAAAGTGACTTCCGAGTCATTCAACAGTTTTGACACTGTGAGTGGAAAGCCCATCCACCACTTCAAGGGCATGCCCAATTGGATGGGAAAAATCGGTGGAACTTTTTTTGGATGCTATACCGTTTTCCCCCTTCTTCAAGTATCTTCAGTTCAACTTCGAACTCGTTGTGACGAGTTTTTTTACAGCATTTTGAAGTGGATAATCATCCTGTATATATTTTCATCTCTTTAAACTGTTTTTAAATCTTTATTTTTTACTTCCGGAACACATAGTTCATGTCGTAAGTGATTGACAGAAACTTCTTGTCATTCCCACCAAGAGTTTTCATCATCTATTTTGTTTTGCCGTTATCCATTCACCACAGAAGGGAAACTGTATGCGAGTTTTTGATTTGTTTATTTTATGGCGTTTTTTGTATGTATATATATATAAGGAATATATTTTATTTTGGATGATTTTCTGAGTATCTTAGATATAGAGGAGGAATATTCCATAATATTAAGTTGGTGAAAAAGAAGAAAATATTATTTTGCAGAATTCCATGAAATTTCAATTAATTAATCTCCATTATTTTTATGAGAAATTCAAAATTTTATTTGGTCAAATATGCACCGTTTTTTTCTGAATCACAGTTTGTTGCCATTTTAAAGATGCGCAATCTATTATATTACTACTTCACGGATTGAGCCAATCAAAGATCGTTCGATTTTTCTTGTGCTTCCACGGATAAACCAATTGATTCGTTCCAAAGCGAATTGAGCGTGTATATTAATTTAATCGAGTAGGGAAATCATTGCAGCTCGGTGAAGGCTTTTTTGTGCTTCTTGCTTGCTACAATTCAACTCGTCTCTCCTATGGAGATGACATCAACGAAAGAGGCGTGGTTTCTTTCCGACGGCTTCTGCTTTATGTAAAAAATGTTTATTAGAAAAATATATGTGTTTCTGTATTATATTGTTTATTGTGTTTGGGATAAATATTAATGTGTAAAAAAATGGGGTGAAAATATTTGTGAATGATGTACAAATTGTGTATATAAATAAAGGATCGTATCGATCGCCTTTGTTTTAGAATATTTGTTGTTGTCCTGAGATTCTGTTTATACACACTCTCTTAATGTAGATTAATACGGAGATCCTTGGCAGATGATTTTATGTCATTGCCAAAACGTCAAAAAAAATCTTCTGCCATAAATGTTTTTTTAATCAAAACGCAAACGATATTTTTATCGCATTTTTTTTAATCGATGGAAATATTAATATTGATTAAAACTCACGTAAAAACGGAATAACTTTGTAATGACAGCTTCTTATTAAAATAATCTCATTACTTTCAGACAAAATCCGCTTTAAATAGTTTATTTGAAGCAGGAAGAACACTTTAAAATATTTTGTATACAGTACATTCATTATTTTAATTATTCATTATTAATTATTATTAACATTACGTAATAAAATAATATGACTGCATAAGAAGTAGATAGATAATTCTATTCCTAATTGCAGCAATGTTTTTTTTTTTAACCGTTTGCATTTTAAAATTCCGATTCACAGTTTTCAGAACAAAATAATGAATTGCTTGAAAACGAGAACAATTTTATTTTAAGTAGAATTTATTTTTGACAGATGATTTTATTTCATTGCCAAATTATTTTTGAATTTCGCTTAGAAAAAGAAATAAAAAATTTTTCTGCCATAAATGCTTTATTCTTAATTAAAACGCAGACGATATTTTTATCGCATTGTTTTTAATCGATGGAAATAATATCGATTAAAACTCACCCAAAAACCGAATAACTTCGTGATGCAAGTTTCTTATTAAAATATTCTCATTACTTTCAGATAAAATCCTCTTGAAATAGTTTAGTCGAAGCGGGAATAACATTTTAAAATATTTTGTGTACGGTAGTCATTATATTAATTATTCATTATTAATTATTATTAACAGTACATAATAAAATAATAATACTGCATAAGAACTAGATAGATAATTCTATTCCTAATTGCAGCTACAATGTTTTTTGTAAAATGTTAGCCAAACAGTGCTATTACGCCAACATTAGTAGCCAACATTATTCCTGAAAAGGTTTTCAAGTCAAAGTTTAATGCTTTAACGTAAAATATTATCACTATTCTGACAAATTTTTAATCATTGAAATGCGTTGTCGTCAACATTTATCGCCAAATTTTTTCACTAAGAGAATTTTGTTTTTTGAGGTTCTTTTACGTCAAAAGTTAACGCTTTATCGCCAAATTTGTGACACTAATCTCTGGAATACTTTTGCGCCAAATGTTATCGCTTTTACGCCAAAATTTAGCACTATTATGATAAAAGTTATGTCTAAATTGCCTTTACGCCAATTTATAACGCTTTATCGCCAAACGTTTACCACTATTACGGCAAAATCTTAATGTTTTCTTTTTAAGCCACTTATTGCAGCTTTAACGCCAAAATATATCATTTTGCCAACATTTTATTTCTAAATCGCTTTTACATCAAATTAAATCGCTTAATCGCCAAATTATTATGTGAAATTTTATTTTGCTAACTCACAAAAATGTATGGGTTAGACAAAGATAATAATCGCTGTTACGATTAAACTTCAGCAATTTTTTTTTTTAAATGTCAAAAAATAAGTCGTGTTCTTTACGAAGCCGAATTCGAATGATAAATTAATATTAAAAAAAGAGAAGAAAGAAGAAGAAACCAGAGAATAATTTACCTTTATTGCTGTATGTCCTTCGTCTGTGGTGGAAGCGAACGTTTTATTCCATCGGTGAAATCATAAAAAATTTTGCGGATGTAAAATTTGTGCTGTCGCCGCCACATGTACTCTGCCAGATAGTTATCAAATGTTCTGGACACATTATTTTATTTTTATTAATTTATTTTAATTATTAAAAATTTAAATTGTAACGTTAACTAACGTTCTAAAAAGCTAAAGCTTCAAATATTCCGTACCTATTCTAATAACGGTTGCCACAAAATCCTAAGTAAACGAACATCTTTAAAAAGGAAATTAATTATTTAAGAATAAAATATAAGTTATTAATAAATTTAAAAAATCGTTTTTCTTGTTTGCTTTTTATTTTCATGAGTGGCAACTTATAAAAATTTTTTATGTTCTGTATCAGCGACAGATGTACATTATAAGATCAACTCGGATTAATCAATAATTTATCGGAATATTTATTTAAAGGAATATGTATTTCTGTTCTTATTTACTGCAAATAATAATTCTGTAACTAATTATGGAATTAGCAATAAAATAGCCATTATATTGCTCGGAAAATGAAGCTACGAATTCCTGTAATTACAGTATTGCAACCCTAAAGAAATTGGCGAAATATTCAGGGTTGCAAGATTGGCGACTTTCTCAGGGGTACAGTATTCTAGATTTTATCAAACAGATCTTATAATATTAAGCTATTCGGAGAACAAAGTGATAAAAAATAATTTCTTGTATGAAATTTTTATCACAAATGACCGAAAGAAGTTGTTGAGCCAAGGTGTGAATCAGACACCTCGTTTGAAAACGCTTTTGATCTTTCCGAAATTATTAAAAAAATTAAATTCTAAAAGAAAACAAACTTGGATAAAAATCTAGAATCATGTATAATTTGTGCCAAATAATAGTTATATAAAATTCCGGGCACATGGCGGGTGCCATGAAGCGAACGTTTCACAGCACTCCAAGTACATTTGTATGTGCTCCTGTATTTGGGTCTTTAAATGTCATACTATGGTTGACCGTCAAATGTACAAAACCCTCTTGTGAAAGGCATACGGCGACTAACAGTCTGACATTATAGTAGTACTCGAAAGTATTCTCCTTTTTATTATTTCTAACAAAACAGGCGCGCTTCTATTTTCTACCACTTCAAAAAAACATTCATCCGAATATCTCAATATTCCTCCTAACATCCATTTACCCTCTATTTCACTTCCCTTTACCAAACTCTAAGTGACAGACATATCACACATGGGGACTCTACGAGACAGACATATCGCACATATCAGACATGGGAACTCTACGTGACAGACATATCACACATGGGGACTCTACGTGACAGACATATCACACATATCAGACATGGGGACTCTACGTGAAGCACACACTTGGCGATGGTTGGCGAGAACCGGCCTTCACTTTCAATGACAGACAACTGAAATAAAAGAGCCACACTTTCAGACTTTTCTTTTAATTTTTATTGCACAGAATAAGTTTTACACCGATTACAAAGAGAGCTTCACAACTACATTTCACCCTCACACACCTTTGAGTGATCACAGATTTTTGAGGAGAAGAGTGTCTCACGTAGAAACGCTGCATTCGCTACATAAAATACAGCATTAGAAGACTACAATTCAAGCAACAACAAAAATAAATTTCAAAACTAAATTACATCTAAATAAATCTATCCCCAAACTAAACATTCAATTATCTTCATTTCTAAAAAAAGAAAAGAAAAAAAAAAAAAATAGACGCAACAAGTTTGGACTAGAAATGGTTCGAATCTATGATTCGCTCAAATGATACAAATCATTTCAAAGTTAAGAACGATTCGTTTCAAAAAAGAAAAATTCGTACCAGCAATTTACTAAACAAAACCAGAAATATAGTAGAGTCTCGTATAACACGACAAATAAGAGCGCCTAATGTTTTCATAGAATAAGCAAAGTAATTAAAAAACATTATCACCATCTATTCTGCAATTAAATCTACTTCTTAACTAATAAAAAACTGCATTTCTTTTCCCTTTTTTTTTAACTTAAAAAAGAACTCGGGATTAAATACAACCAATGTAATAAAACAGAATAACAGATTCGTTGTTAAATTAAGTAAAAATAGTTTAATATGTCAAAATGAATATCTAATTCCACTTATTTTTAAATAGCGCGACAGCCCCATGGTGGGCCAAAACCTTCTGCCAACTGGATTCCGAAACATGAGATGTTTTTGTTTTTTTTTTTTTTTTTACGGGGTAGGATTGTCCGCCCTACGCTCAACACTCTACAGTTATATTAGACTGGCATATACGTTTTAAAGTAGATTACGAACCACTACAAACATCCATAGCACCGCCAGGATCCAAAACTGAGCAAATATATATATATATATATATATATATATATATATATATATGATGGCCGAGTGGCTAGGGCTCGGTACTACAGTGTTTCGGGTTCGAGACCCGGCGGTGCCATGGATGCTTGTAGTGGTTCGGAATCCACTTTAAACTATAGGTCCCGGTCTAACAGGATCGTAGGGAGTTGCTGGGGTAGTGTGACTCCGCGTCCGTAGCTTATCTTCCAGCTACACGCACCTCCTGGGTAGTGCTAAGTGGGTAACGTCCCTCTGTGCAGCACTTGCCTTAAGGCATCAAAGACAAAGTGTTTTCCAGCTGCATTAGAACAAAAAAGAAACTTCTTTGTCGTTTACTGTTTTCTATTCTGTAAGTGGATTCAAAAATGAGCGAAAGTAAATGATTAACGATATTAAATTTGAAAAATATCTTCAGCTTTTAAATTTATTATAAAAACCAAATAAAACCCTGAACTCTATGAAACGCTACCGTATTACCAGCCACGCTCTACACGAATCTACTGGATTCGATTTGATGACGACCAGCCTTCAAGTTAGCATAATAATACGAAATCAATTATGAATTTTCATTTACACGAATCATTCGGTACGAGTCTGAAAATTCATTTGAACAGCATGAACGATTCGAATGATCCATCTCTAGTCCGAGTCTAGAAACTATTCTTCTAAAAAACTATTCTTAAAATTCTATCTTTCAAAAGATGTCGACAGCACGAGACATGGATACAAAAATTGTTCCTGATTCGCCAATAGCTATAGGAAGAAATGGATTCGTACCATCACAAACATTGACATCCAATATTTTCCGGAAATTTTTAACAATTCAATACATACTAGACTATCCTCTGTCCCTTACAATTTTCCATGTTAAACTGGCATGCACCTATAATTTACATGATTTCTATGCAAATGCGATAAATGTTCTAAAAAATAAGTGTTTTTGAAATTTTTAAATGACTTGTTTTATTTTCGAATAGTTTATATTACTGATTTTTTGCATTGACACCAAAATGAAACATCTGATGTTGACAAAATGTGTACCCAACTAACAGAAAAGTACCAAAATGTGCACCAGAAATAATAATGAAATACCAAAAATTATAAACATTACAGAATTTTTTATTTTTCACCATTTCGGCTCCTATACGAATTTTGAACTTAAGGTAAAAGTTTTGAAGAAAAAATGCATTATCGGCTTATACAAGGATCAGCTTATATTCGGAAATATAAGGTATTCTTTATTCTATTAATTGTATAAAAATGTATGCTTTTCACATATTGGTTTCCCATTCTTTCTCTTTTGAAAATCGTCCTTGTCTTTGAGTACAACCTGCGTGAATCCAATCCTCAATTACATCATGTGTTCTAACTGCAAACGCATAGACAATGTCAAAGATTTGAACGATTCATACGGAATATAGATTTAATTGGCTGTCGAAAATTGCTTCAGTGATTCTTCGAGCACCATTAGGTTCAGATTAGAACCTTTTTATCGTACAATGCATCAAGATTTAAAAATTAATAGTTTAAAAAAACTAAAAAACACGCTTTTAGAGTGAATCAAACTAAAAAGTAAAAAATAAATTAATAGTTTAAAAAAACTAAAAATCACGCTTTTAGAGTTAATCAAACTAAAAAGTAAAAAATAATTGTTGACATAAGAATAAAATGACAGACGAGAAAATGAATGTCACTGTTCTAAAAGCGTGGGGTGCTCGATATCAATCGTTATAATTTTTCACTAGTTTCATTCCGAAATGCAGAGTTAGTTTAAAAATGTCATACAAAGCACCCCACACTTTTAGAACAGTGACATTCATTTTCTCGTCAGTCATTTTATTCTTATGTCAACAATTATTTTTTACTTTTTAGTTTGATTAACTCTATTAGCGTGTTTTTTAGTTTTTTTAAACTCTAAAAGCGTGTTTTTTAGCTTTTTTAAACTATTAATTTATTTTTTACTTTTTAGTTTAACAGGCAAACAAACATTCAGGTGAAACAACTGTTTTCTTTCTAAAAGATGCCTGTAAATGTTTCTTTGCAGCTTAAATAGTGTATATGAGGAGAAACAGATCTCCAGGGGAAAAAGTCAGTTACATACATACATACATACATACATACAGGTGAAGCTAATAAAAGCGTATTAAAAAAAAGAAAAGAAATGAAGAAAGCAAAAAATGATTGAAACATTTGTCAAATGAAATCCCAATACAGCGAACGAAAAGCGCATGCGCAGTTTGATATGGAACATTATGAAGAGCGGAGACTGAAACTGGATTGACACTGAGTCGAACATGGAACTCTTATAGGTGGATTCCTACCTAAAACCTCAAGACGCAGAAAGTAAGCCAATCGGAAGTCCATTCTCCTACTCCTTTCAACTTGAATTTCATCCAACTTGTCGATGCTAGATTTTTGAAGAAAGCCCAAAGATACTCTTCAGCCAACAGAAAATCTGCATTTTATCACAAAATTTGGGGGTTTTTTTCTTCACCTATTCAAACAAATCAAATTCCGGATAGGAATTCACCTAGAGTAGCGATGTTTTGGCCTTGGTGTAAACCTAGTTTAAAGATGGGTTCACACCAGTCATTAAAAACTCAAGACTGGGGTACAAAAGAGTAGCTTTCAACCAAGTATCGAATTTACAATGATTGGCGAGAATTATACCATAAGTTTTCTACTAGCGACGATTTTTGACCGAAGTGTGTCCAGCAGACATTTGAAGAATAGGATTATCAGATAGAGTAGTAATAAAACAGAGCGCGCATCGGCGTTTCCCCTTTGGGCTAAACATAATCCTCACATGATCATACAATTCACATGAGATTTTTTTTTTCTTTCTTTCTAATGCAGCTGGCAAACACTTAGACAGCTTGGTCTTGAATGCCTTAAGGCAAGCGCTGCACAGACGTTACTCCCTTTGCATTACCCAGGGGGCAGTGTAACTTGAAGATTAGCCACGGACGCGGAGTAACAATACCCCCGCAACGCTCTACGAGAGTATTAGACCGGGACCTACGGTTTAAAGTGGATTCCGAACCACTACAAACATCCATGGCACCGCCGGGACTCGAACCCGACGCCTGTGGCACCAAGCGCCAGAGCGCTAGCCACTCGACCATTCAAGCCCACTCACTTCAGATATACTTTATAGTTTTACATAAGATAACTTGTCGACTTTTGGCAACTATCTTTAACAGTTGGCTATTATTATTTTATGCTGTTCTGCGAAGAGAGCAAAAGATCTTCTATAGAAAAAGATTTTCAAAAGAAATATTTAATTCAATTTTTTTACCTTTAAATAAATGTGAATTTAATTTTTCGGAATATTTGGCATTTAAATTCTATTCATTAATTTTCTTGCACAAATTTTACCTCTAAAATAATTCAAAAATAAAATATTCAATTAAATGAACTTTTTTGTTATGTTTAAATTACAGTTCACACAAATTGATCAGAGTTAGAAGTAAAATAACATTTCTTGTATCTTTTTATCATTATTAGGCCCTTTGTTAAATAAATGCATGAATTGTGCAGAATTTCTTGGAATTCTTAGTAACATGATTATTTTTCTAAATAAATGCCCGCAACTAAAAGACGCCAAGGGGCAATGAAGCGCCAACTCTAGTGCAAAAAAGGCGAGAGATGTTTCCCCCGACATTCTGTTCCTTTAGCATAAGGAGACGCGCTGTATTTCATTACTACTCTATGGTTTATCAATGGTATGAATACATTTATCAGTAATTGACATGAATCCAGCTAATGGCTTTCCCACATCAGATATTCATTATCAAAAACAAGTATTCGATGGAGTATTCGATTAAGCGAGACTAGAGCCACTGTCATCTGTTCTTGGAGACGGCTAGGTACTGGTCCAGGATCATCCTGGACTGCATGTCCTGCGCGATCTCCGAGATGCCGGCATGGATCTGCCGGATCTTGGGCTCGAACATGTTCACCTCCTTGTGGATCAGGCCTGCAACAGAAAGGTATCCATCAGTGGCATTCGCACCATAAGAACAGAAGCTGTACTACAGTGCACAAAAAGTAAGACAATTAGTTGTTTTCAAACTCTCTTTATTTATTCTTCCAAATTTATTTCGTCGCCTTCAAAGTCATCCCCTCCGGACACAATGCACTTAGGCCAACCTCTTTTTCTAATCCTCAATGCATGCTAAAAAGTTATCGGCAGGGATGGCTTTCAAAGCGCACATTAAATCTCTTCAATCTGAGAGATTTAATGCCCGATTTTATTCCAATCCTCAATGTCTCAAAATGGTATCCCCGTAGTGGTCTTTTGAGTTTAGGGAATAGCCAGTCACACGGTGTGAATACGGTTGTTATGGAACGATATGGGTTTCATTTTGGGCGAAAAAGTCACGAAGAATCAATGCAGTGGGAGCTAGTGCATTCAGTGTTTTCAGTACCCATAGAGATTGGACGCGTTTGAGGCCCAAAACTGAATGGACTGATCCTTTTTGAAATTGCAACATCATCAGCAAGGTCTCTCATTGTAAATCGACGGTTTGCAAGCACCCAATCTTTCATTTTTTGGACGTGAGCTTCGTTGGTTGAGGTGGAGGGTCGACCAGAGGGCTCTTCGACTTCCATGCCTTCTTTGAACTGCTTATACCACTTGTAAACATTCCTTTCCGATATAAGAATGCTTACCGAATGCCTTCTGCAACATTCTACACGTTTCCGCAAACAAAATAGAATGCAAGTTCTTTGCACAATGAATTCAGACATTTCAAAAATCGCCGGAATCCGTTTTAGCGTCTTACAAAACCAAGCGTAACTCGCACACTCATGAATATTTTGACGTTAAATTTCACGCAGATGTCAAGGACAGTACCAGCAACCTAAAAAAGAAATTTAAAAAAAAACTGAAATTCCATAAACCCGGGAATTTCAAATTGCGCTTACTTTTTGGACACAATATCATGTAATTTCTGAGCATTTCCTTTTTATGTGACTTACACAAGCGTACGCATCTCTGACCCAATACAATCTGTAACGAAGAGAAAAACGCAAAACACTGGTGTTGAAATAAAGTACATCGCCTTTATTATATAAAACAAACTAACATATTTGTACATTTTGAGCGATTTCAAAGCACTTAATAACAGTATTATATTCACATATCTTTAGAGCACACACTGAACAGAAACACAAAACAACATTTGGCACAAGGCAATGACAACCAATGAAATTATAAGGCACATTAGAGAGGCAGTGGAAATTAAATAGAAGCACAGCTTCAAAATTTGCAGTACAAATAATTTTCAGTCAAAAAATTGCATATGAATAATAATGAACATCCAATTCAATAAGTTAAAATGCAATGTGTCAATTAGGGATTGCAATACCGGTATTCACAAGTTTAAATACTGTTTTTTCGGTATTTACTAGAAAGTTAGAATCCTTATCTGCGAAATTCTTAACTCTTATTCAGAATTCAGATTTATATGATGAAAAGAATATTGGTGGCACAATGTAAAAAACGTTCAAAAGTTATTAAAGTGAATGGAGGAAGTACAAGAGGACTCCATACACATTTAAAAACGAAACATGATACAAATTTGACAAAGAGGAAAGAATCTAATTGCGATGAAGATACAAACTTAAGCACAGTTTCTAAGCCCAAGCCATCAGGTAAATACTTGGAAAAAGTATATCGCGCATTGCTAGCAGTACCACCCACCAGCGAAGATGCTGAAAGGGCGTTTTCGACAGCTGGTAATTTTTGCACTAAATTATGTTCCAGGTTTAATGATAGTACGATTGATGCAGCATGTTTTTTAAGATCACATTCCAAAAATTTGTAATAGTACCACAGACTGAATAGTGGCTTTTTTGTGATTCTTTACATACTGTTATAATTTATAAGTCACAATTTTTTTTTTTTTTTTTTTTTTTTTTTTTTGTTATATTTACATTCTCTAATGAAACTGGCTAATAAAACAGAAAAACACGTGTTTTTCTTTTTTTTTTCCTAAATTTCGACTATCGGTATCCCGATATTAAGATCTAAAAAATACCGAATACCGGTATTGAACTTTGGTTCGATATTGCAATCCCTATTGTCAATACATTTTTAGATCTAATAAAACTAAATAACATACCTGCCAACATGTACTATATACACGTTCGTCAATTTTAATTTAAAGGCAATAAAATTAGGTTTAGAGATAATGACATTCTAAAATTTATGTTGTTATTCTTGTTTCTTATCCCACTTGGCAGACATCTAGGCCAATCCCAGGAGTCCATATGTACTCATGGTTGAAAGGGAAGGAAGCAGCTTCTGTTGTGATGGAGCACCCGTAGGTAGAAGTCTGACTTTGGCTCCGGGACTCTTACCCGAAAACTGTGGCACCGAGCGCTAGACACTCGGCCATTTCAGGCCCCTAAAATTTGTTAAACTGAACAGAATAAGATGGACCGGTCATCTCATGAGAATGGAAAGTGATAGAACCGCTTTGAAAGTTTTCAATGCAATCCCTTTTAGACAACGACCAAGGTGAAGACCGAAAAAAGAGATGGGTCGACTGTTTAGATTCTGATTTTAATGTTATTAAGATCAACAAGTAATATAAAGAAAGAAAAAAAAATTTAAGTCAATTCCTACTTTTTTTTCACTATATTGTAGAAAAGTCCTTTACAAATAAAACTGAAATTTTCCTTTTACATCTGGCGCCATCTATTGGTAGATGCATGCAACTTAAATCTAAAAAAACTAAAATTAATGAATTAAATTGAATGAATGAATTAATATTCCAAAAAACTGTATTCACATCCAGTGTCATCCACTACAAGTTGAAAAAAAATGTATTTGAACTGGAGTGAATGAATAAAAAATATTTTATGAACGATTGGAAATTTGAACAAGATATATACAGGGAGAGTGGGAACTAATAGTAGGAATCGAAAAAAACTGGAGGTCCACGGCCTAGAGCAGAACAGCCTGGCTGGATCTTTCAAAGAAGGCCAAGGCCCACGACGGGCTGTCGAGCCAGTTATGATGATGATGAAAATTAGTCTGATATCCATAAAGCATTGCTGAAGTCTTCACTATGGGTCTGCTCTGTTCCTTGCGGGGTGCCTATAAATGAAAAGGCCGGCCTCTTGACCAAAAAAGGGTTGTAAGTTACCACAGCCACGATTTCCTTTATCCATTTAGTTCTGAGGTAAAGAAGAAAATAGACCGACACTTAAAGCAAACTTACAAACTCTTTTCAACTGATAAAACGTAGAGCATACATGTTTCTTTAATGGACTTGCCCCGTGCATTTGCAGCAAATTTCCATCCCAATGGATTTTCTTAATAAACACTTGCACTGCATGGGTGCAGCCACTCGTGATGTCCGTGCTCGTCGGGTGAAACCGTGGACTTTTTACATTTGACAGCATGCACTGTCCTTGAATTTATGACTTTTAACTCTGACAACTTCACCAAGGCTCAATTTTATTGGGCTGCTACAGTTCTTATGGCGGATATCGCTACAGTTTGATGTAGAAAAAAAAAATAATAATATTCACTTGCACATTTTTTTAAGAATCTTACCATACGAGTGTAAGTACATGTTGGCAGTTAAGTACACATACATATCTTTCATATACACAGTCCAGTCCCTTTAATGTGACCACCACTTACTTTCGACGACGTGAAATAACCCATCACAAAAGGCAGATGGCAGCACATTGCAGTGGAGTGTCTATAAAGAATACCACTTAATACCACATTCCACTTAGAGCCAGAATATTTTTTTCTTCTAATGCAGCTGGCAAATAGACCGTGATCTTTCGCCATAAGGGCTGCGCCGATGTTACTCACTTTGCATTACCCAGGGGGCGCGTATAACTTGATGGTAAGCCACGGGCGCGGAGTAACAATGCCCCCGCAACGCTCTACGATCCTATAAGGACCGGGACCTACAGTTTAAAGTGGATTCCGAACCACTGCAACACTTATGGGCAAAGCCGGGATTTGAACCCGATACCTGTGGTACCGAACGCCAGAGCACTAGCCATTCGGCCATCAGGCCCCCAGACCCAGAATATACAAGAGACACTCAGAATAGACACTCTTGTAGAGCCAGAATATAGAAGAGTGCATATTCTGGCTTTTGGCAGGCGGTCACATTAATGTGACTGGACGGTCTATATACTAATGAAGTTCAATCCAAATTTATATATAAACAAATATAAAGTTATAAACAAAAACACAACTTTAGTATCATATATCTGCACCTTCAAAAGAATCATATTAAAATAATTAACAGTTAACGAATTGCAGCTGAAATACAAATAGGCTGCTGCACCAGCAACATTAATACAGATTAAAAAGAAAACAAACAAGCAAGGATAACGTTACCTTAAAAAACAGAGAGAGAATGCCTTAAAAATCATACAAAATAATTCTTACATCGATGTATGAAATTAGTTAGTAAAAAAAAATTAATAATAATAATAATAACGATGATAATACATTTCACTACTTTCTAGCAAAACCACACACATAAAATACATTGACTGCATTCAAGTCGAAGAAGCAAGTGTTGAGAAATTAAAATGGCGTTCCTTCTAAAATTTGAAGGGGGAAAAAATTGACATCGTTTTCAAAAACCGAGCGCTTTCACCACTGAAAAAGCAGACTTAAGCAGCATTCACACCAAGGAATTCATACTTCAACCAATCACAATTTACTGAGTTGTTACGCTTTTTATTGGTAGACGCCTTGATGTGAAGGCGGCTTTAAAACAGTTTGTACCAATGGAACACTATACCCAGGGGTGGTAACCCCTCCTCCAACAAAGGTTTCCGCCTACAAAAGGGGGAGGGGTCTTTGGTTCGCCAATCGGATTTCGAATCGAACTTTCTCAATTCCAGTAGATTTCTTCCAATTCAGGAGAAGTCAAAAAAAATATATTATTATTAAAGGAGTTTTATGATAGTGGATTGGTTTGGTTTGTCACTCTACACGCCATCTTGTGCGCACGAGGGCTAAACAGACCGGGACCTACAGTTTAACATGGATCCACTAACAAACATACACGCCACCATCAGGATTCGAACCTGAAGCCTGTAGTACCAAAGGTCAGAGCACTATCACTTGGCCATCAGGCTGCTTTAGAACAGTGGAAGTACAAACAATACATAAACAAAACGGTTATTATGATAAGCGCCGTTTAACAAAACGAAAAATTACATCATCAAAAAGCAGTGTGGGTTGAGTGTGCGGGGAAAGGTGTTACGGGCTCCTAATTGTACTTGAGTAACTTAACTTCTTCCTTTTTATCATTTAACTTAATAGCGTCAATTTCCTTTTTTTAATCTAAATTTCACGATGCAATTTTAATAATGCTAATTTAACTGTGTTAATGATTATGTGGAGGTTTACGGGGTATATTTACCCCATAGGTACTCTGAAACAGGTACGTCCGTTTCCATCATAAAAGTCATCACGAAATCATAGCAGACAGCAATTTGACAACCGCTACAGAACCCACTGCAATTATACTATACACCATCAAAATTCGTAAGATTGATTTTTTCCTCCCTAATTATTTTAAACTAAATTTATTAAAATTATGACAGACAACAAAATAGTATTTCAAAATATAATATTTTTATATGCCTTTGTCATTTATAGTATTGGAGAAAGATAAATCTTTCACGAGCTTATGTACTAGATGTATCCTGCATTGTGAAATGTGTGGGCTTAACTAGAACACATCTTTGAAAAATAAGCCTGCTTGCTTCTCTAATCTGAATGCAGCTCAAATGAACAGGATGAGAAATGAACTGAAATGAAGAGTGCACTTCGACGCCACAGGGATGCGATTCGAACAAAATTATGGGCCAACAATTCTAAGACCCATACAAAATAAGAGAGCCCTGCCATGATAAAAAAAAATGCTGTACTTACGTATCAACATTCACATACGATGACTCGCCAAAAGTAGGAAACCGATTTATTGTAAATAACTGTGGCAACCCTGTAGTTCAATTATTTCTTTGAAGAATATTTAATACAATGGTTCTCAAACTTTTATTTACTCTTGCTACTTAATAGCGAACAGCAATTTTTTTTCTTACATAAAGTACTTAGATAAAACCGTATTACATATATAATACATTTAATAAAGCAATATTAGTATTGAAAACTAACTAAGAATTAAATCTCTCTCAAAAAACAATCAAATCTTTGAAGAACCAGGCCTTTCTAGTAGCCATAATTAAAAAAAAAAAAAAAATTATTGTGAAAACGAATAGCAAAATTAAGAATTTTTTTTAACCACTCGAGTAATTATGAGCATTAAAATCAGCACTCTTCAAGTAACTTTTTAAATTTTAAAAATATTTTTTAATTACTTAGTGTCCCCCTTTAAAAAAAAAATTTATGCAGCCATTGAGGATCTTTTTACAGACTACCCTTTCCTCACAAGTCAGCTTTGTTTCTTAATTTATCTCTTCACATTTGTAAACATGTTTAAGTGGCTCAGTTTTCTGAGCCATATTGCTTCGCACATGCACACAAGAACAGCAATTCCCAATTTTTTTTCCTTATTTTCATTAGTGAACTCAATCATTATTATCTTGATTTCTATTTTTTTTATATAATGGATCAACATTAAACACACACAAAAATTATTTTCCATTAATCAATATTTAAATACCATGGATCCCCAATTGAATGTTGTAAGTTGACCATCCCACACACCAAAATTTAACAAAATATATATATACATATGATATGAAGAGAAATGACTAAATATGTCTTACCGATCAGGGAAAAAAAAATTATCAGTAATTTTAAATTCAGTATAATTTAAAGCGACATCATACTTTTTTACTTAATTTAGTCAATTGATTTAAGTTTGTTTTATCTGTTATGTTGCTCCCTACAATTTGAGAACCATCAATTTGGGACACTAATATTTTCCAATAGGAAATGGTGGTGCTAAATCATCGTCAAAGAGTGAATGTTGAAGCATAAGTACCTTATCTGTTTACATAACTTTTTTAAAAAAATTTGTAAGAAAAAAAGCACTAATGTATTTTATAATATAAATTCAGTGAACAAACACAAAGTTTTAAACAAGTCATCCAGCATATGTTTGACAGCAGCTTGAAAAAAAAAAAATTCAACTTTTCACACAATTTCTACTGACAACTTTTTGGGAGGAAATTCTCGAAAATTCCCAAAGGTATCAACAACCTGTCTTTTTAAATTAATTCTGTCAATTTATTTAAATAGCCATCTTGATCGACAATTTTTTCATCAAGCCAAAAAAAAATTGTCAAGGGAGTAGTAGATGGCACCTATACTTTACCCCTTCCAATAAATAGTTGTGAATATATTATAAGTTTAGACAAAGCATCTAAAGAAATTGAGCATAAAATCATGTGAAGTTAGTATGTGATGTATTTCACTATAATTTATTTTCAACAGACAAATGAAATTAACAAAAAAAAGTAATTGTAAATTTTAATTTTCAAAAATTGTCTGGCAATTAATAAGCAAGAAAATTAGGATTAATAATAAGGAAGTACCCCTCTTTACTTTAAGAAAACTAAAATTTTACTTATACTTTTCTTAAAATGAATAATAGTAAAATGTTTAATTCGAACAGATGTTTCCTATTTTCGAAATGACAATAGTTTTCATCGAAAATTTTTGCAGTATTAAAATATAAATCTCTTAAGAACTTTTCATTGGACATTTTGTATTTCATAAATCAGTAATTTCAGTGGTAAAGTATGTAGATACGTAAATATTTAAAACAAATAATTATTAAATAATAAAACTAAAACCCTTATTATTAAATTATTCACAATTTCATATTATCTGTCCCTCTATATACAAAAATGTTTACTGCCAGTGTGTTGTCAAAGTCATATCCAATGTTTCCATAAGCAGCTACTTTAAAGCATATTTAGTAAAATATTGGATAATTACAGTAAATCGGAAACAACCTTACTTGCTACTGCAACAAATAGGATTACTTAAAAATTAAGACAATGAACTAGAATATATTTACAACTTTCAGGAATATAATAATCCCATTTCTATAGTAATACTATCAATATGTTCTAGAATTATCCTATAATGTGGGCTTGTTTAATTGAAAATGCCGTATGTACAAAGTGTAAAGGTTGACAAACTTTAAGAGACGTTAGAGCAAATAAAAATGTTTATCTAATATATGAGCATCAGTAACTCATATAATCACAAATACAAGAATTGCATGAATAAAAAAAAATAGATGTAACACTTTTCTTTAAAATCATCTGCATGGCAAGATTACCCAAAACTTATAAACAATAAGGTCAAGCAATGAATGAAAAAATTGTTTCACCTTTTCAATGGTGATGTTTACCATTTTAATTACAACTTTCAGGCAACCAATTTCCTTATTAATGTGAGAAACTATCCAAATATAACATCTGAGGTAAGATTGACTTTGAAGTGTATTAATCAATTAGTAATCATGATTTTCAGGTTAGTAAAGCTTTAATTTTTTTTTAAAGACATATGTAGGTCTTTGTGCACTACTACATCATATCATTATGCCTAGAGTTGAGGTACACTCAGGAAATAATATGGGTGGAATAGAGCCACAATTTTGAACACATCCCAACTATGACATTTGGAAAGTCACAACTTCCTACTTCTTGTTGAACCCAAATTTAAGATGTTCCAACCTATAGATATACAATGCACATACCTGGCATTGCTTTCAGTTTGATTTGATGAGATTTAAACCAAGCACCTTCGGCTAGGAACCCAAATTGCTATCCAACAAATCTGAATTTAACTGCAGGCGACTTTCAATTATTCGTGAAATACCTGGGAGTTTAAAAAAAAGTATGGCAATTCTTGCATTGATATTGACAGGCATGTATTATTGTCAATATTCAATTTCACTAAAAAAAATTTTTAATATAATAATAATCAGCATATGAGTGTATTTAATATCTTTTATAAAAGTATATTTTTGACAGTTCATATGTATGCACCTACATAATCAACGATACAATAAAAAAAAATGTTTGTTTTCGTATGCTTTCTAGTCTGATAAAGTTTGTCTCACATTGTACGAATATATAATTCACTTATTCAACATTAAATGACTTTGGAATAAAAAAATAATTTTCAATAAATAATTGATAGAGCGTTGCATTATATTTTTTAAAGTTTATTTTTAATAAAAGATTTCTATATTAAACAGAATAAAATTGATTCTAACTGTACAATTATGTTAAAAATACATCCACTGCTTTTTTTTTTTTTAACAATATAACAGCAAAATGTAATATATAAAAAAATCTAACAGTTCTCATAGAATATTCACATATTAACAATAAAAATTATTATATGTATGCTCATTTAACACTTTTTGAAAAATATCTGTACTATTCATTATTCTCATGAATAAGTCATCAATAAGCAGAGCACAAACATGTAAATCAACATTAAAAAATAATATAATTACATATTAAATATTAACATTTTTATAAAAATACATATTGAAATCAAATGAATTACATTAAAATACATATATAATATTTTAGTTGCTTATAAAAATAATTTTACAATAGAATGCAAAAATTTTTATTACAGCACAAACAAATATTGGAAATAAACTTAATTTTAGAAAAACAATAGTTCAAATTAAAAAATAAATAAAAATTTAGTTATTTTAATCATTTCATTAGAATTTAAATAAAATATTAATTGTTATCAATTAATAAAATTCATATAAATATATAAAGATCTAATTAAATAAAAGTTATTCAATAATTTCAATTTTAGTATAAAATAAACTATACAACAAAGTAATAAAAATAATTGATTATATAAAATTGATATTCAAAAGTATTTTTAGAGAAAAAAAAAAAAAAAAAAAATTTTTCTAAGTAAAACTAAAAATTGTTAACATTTTATTTTATCTTTTTAAAGAAATAAATAAGAATGTATTAATAATTAAAATTTTAAATAAATAATTTACAAGAAATATAGTTATGTCTAACATTAGACACAAATAAATCATGTCATAATATTGTTTTTATCTTGCTTAAAATAAATTAAAAATTAGAAAAAGATGTAGAAATAAAATAATAATTTATCAATAGAATTAACTAAAATGACTAAAAAAAAATTAAATCATGAATTATACAGTTATTAAATAAATCAAATTTCCACAATCGTTCTTTTAAAACCTGTTTCGTCTTTTTTTTCTTAAAACATTTTTTGACATTTCTAACCAGTAATTTTTCCCTCGCTATGATTTGAAAGTGAAAAAATGTAAAAATTTCTATAAAGCAAAAAAAAAAAAATTTTGCAGTTTGAGATCTTTTTTTTAAATGACAATATTATGAAAACCAAATATATAGTCTATAAGCAAGTAAAAAAAGCTGTTCACAAACTGCTCAATTAAAAATCACACAATCACTTTTTCATTAAACAAACTCATCTAATGCTGTCTTGAAAGAAGAAAAAAAAAAGCGATCACACTCCCTGGGGCTTTCTTGCACCCCGACTGTCAAAGGCACAACGATGAGATGCGATTGGATGAGAGATGAAAGGGGGCGGGACCATCTTCCTCACTCGATTTCAGGTGGCTTGAATGTCTGGAGCTCTTCGTAAACAAGTCCTAAAGGACAGGAAGGAGGAAAAATCTAAGTCAAGGGTAATTCCACAGAAGATATTTAATAAGATGTTAGTGCTTAATATTACAAGGTCTGGAGAAAAAAAATATATATATGATAATTTTGTTAAATCTTAATTTTAAATAAGAATTTTAATTTTATTGCAAAGAAAATTAGTCATTCCTGCTACAGTATATACGTCTATATCAGGAGTGGCCAACTCGCAGCCTGCATACTGCCCGGCTTGAACATTTTTCCGGCCTGTGAGATTTATCGCACTTTTATAAAATACATTTCATTTATAATGGCCAAAGTACTGAAAACCAATGTATTAAAAAGAAATACATTATGTGTGCATCCCTCTATTCAAAAATGAACTGCTGAAATTATGTGGAAATATTTCACGGGACAGATAACAAATTTTTGACATCTTCATTCAAGGAAAAATATGAGGAAAAATCTTTTCTTCTTTATTTTAAAAATAAATGCAGAAATCATCTAATAATCATAAACGTCCATGAAAAGCAATATTATTCTGGACATTAAAAAAGTTATAGTAGAGCAATTTATTTTAATCAATCAATAAATTTTAATATTTTGCTTTAATCGTAAAACATATTTTAAACTAATTATTTGTTATTTCATGAAATTTTTTTTTAAAAAAAGTCTATTTAAATGATACATATATTTCCCTCCTACATTCAAAGTTCTACGAAATTTCAATCTAGAATTCTAGGTATGAGAAGAGAGTTATAAGAAACATATTTAAAAATGCTATCATTCAATTTTTAAAGATAAAAATTTTTATGTTAAATACGTTGATTAAATTTTGTAACCAAAGCATTTCTAATTTATTTACTGCAGTATTAAGACTATTTTTTCCCCAATTTATATTAAACTTTACATGAGATGAAATATTTAACAAAAAAAATTATGTTAAAAGTGATTGATGAGTGAATTATGTTAAAATCGATTTTTTTTGTAAAAGCTGAATATTTATAATAAACTATAATTTTTATTAAGAAATGAAAGCTTTGAAAAATGTAATATATATACATATGTTACGGTAAATGTGATTAATCCTGTGATTATGCATAATAACTGATTAATCACGTTCACTGTAATATAATATATATAAAAATAAGATAGAAAAATTTGTTTCTTTAACACAATCTTGCATATATTTTTGGTTTTGTGATACAAGGTTATTTTAAATTCTGTGGTACTAAAATTTACAAAATATACATTTATATATTAATATATTTATTATAAAATATAAATTTCACACATTCATTGAACAAAAAATAAATGTTTTATAAAAAAAAGAAAAAACTTTTGAACTTTAAATTTCATTCTAAATTCCTTTCTTTTTGAGCAAATGGATTTGAACCGATATCAGTCATTTTCATGCAATATTTAAGTGAGAAAAATATAAACTAAACCATGGATGAAACAGAAAACCATGTAATGAAATCAATTTCTTTATATTTCCCTCACTTTTAAATGAAAAAAGTGAAGATTTAAAACTAAAATCTTTAGAAAAAATATACAATAATTATAACAATTGAAAATTAATATAGAATTCAATAGTTGCAATTTTAGTAGCAGGAATGACAAAAACTAGTTATCATTAATTTTAATTCAATTTATAACTCCAGCTAATGAAACTCAAAATTTTAGTAAAAGTTACATAATGTAAATTAGTTCTTCCAAAAAATATGAAAGACTGAATTATTATTATTTTTTTCCCCTTATTTGAAGCAACAGACCTTTAATACTTATTTAATATGTGTGGAATTAACCTTGAAATTAATCAGAAGCTCATTTCAATTTTCTTTTCAAGAAATTCGACCTGTTTTCAATCCAGCAATTTTGAACAGAATCTTCAACATGGATTAAGAAATGAGATATAAATATGAATAACATACCTGCCAACATGTCAATTCTAAAAGTTTGACAATTTTCAGAATTTACTTTAACAAATTTTAAATTTAATACTTCATATTATATTTTAGTTAAAAATTAATATCTTTCCAGAATAGTCAACCTTCTTCTTTCAACTTATGTTTAAATATTCACAAGTGGCTGATTTCACTTACATTTTTTACAAATGGATGATTTCATTTTCATCACCTTTCATTTGTTTTGTATTTTACAACATTAATTAAAAGCAATATCTTTTTACAGATTATAAAAAAATTAAATTTCTAAGGTTCAATCAACAGGGAGATACATCTCTAAATATTTCTTGTTTCATGCATAGCTGAATATTCTCTAATGATCAGTACAGTAGTGATGAACAGCACAAAGTCAGAAAGTATTATATTTTACGATCGATTGGAAGCACCAATTTTTATTAAGATCAGTACACTCTGTTCATTCTTACTTTCAATTACATCATGAAACTATACTAATTGATAATTTAATAATTTAAACTGATATTCTTCTTATCTGTCTGATATTTTATGATTTGTAAATCTTGTAAAAAATAATACAATTTTTAACAATTCCCTGTACCAACTTAATAATGTAATTAAAAAAATTATATTAAGACTTTAAAATATTTTTTTCTACAAATATACTAAAATATATAACTATTAATGCCTCTTTTTTCAAAGAAATGTAGATGAGAATTATTTTCAAGATTATCATAAATATTTTTAATTAGTACTCTAATAACATTTTAATCAATAAAATAGAATATTAATAAAAATAAAATCTAATTCATTTGAATAAAAATAGCAAAACAATTCTGAAAATAAAAATTGAATCAGGAAAATGTTTTTTTACATGGATATTTTAAAAAATCAACATATAATGTAAGAAACATGTAAAAAAAACTTACAATTGTGAAGTATGTTATTAACTAAATATTGAAATTGAATTACAAAATACCTATCATCAACAATAAATAATTATTATCACATAAATAAAATACAGGTTATTTCATTTTGCAAGCTGCTTCAATGTTGAAAGTAAAGGAAATGATTGTATGAACAATCGAAATGAATAAAATTGTTAGTAGAAACGCAATTGTCAAAATATAATTAGCAATCAATATTTCACACAAACAAAACCTTGACAAAATCAGATGCTTAGATGATATGAAACATATATAATATTCCTTAATATGCTGCATACTATATCTAAATGCTCAAATAAGTAGTTTTAATAGTTTAACCATGATCACATAGTTTTATAGTTTACTCTGCGACAGTGCAGTTCTACTTAAAATGCATTATGTACATCATGACAATACATGTAGTTGAGTTGTGTACTTCAGATATAAATAAACCACAAAATCAAATAACTTTTACTAAGTTTATTAAAGTAATTTTATACTCAATCATCATAATTCAAAAATATTTGAAATATTTTTAATATTCTACATAATGATCACAGTAACGCATAACAATTTTAATAATAAACTATTTTCAAATATAGAATGAAAGTTAATCCTATAAAAAATAAATTAATACTTTGTAAATTTCATATTTAAAAAAAAATTCTTGTAATAAAAACAAAAACAAAAAAAAAGTTTCTGTATATTTCAAACTACTAGAATTATTGATTTGGATTTCAAAATATGCATTTTAAAAATAATGCAAATAAATTTTCCCACATCTTTTGATATTTCTCTACATAATTAGAAAGAAAAAGTTTAAACAAATATCTCTTGAATTCATTAACAGTCAGGAGGAAACATTTGATTTGTCATTTTACTATTCAGAAAATTTCAATAATTTTTTTCTTTATGCAAATAGAGATCATAACATAGCTAAAAATTTAGAATATTTAGCATTCTCTGTTTCAAACTGCAATGTAAGTTTCTTTGCCACTCTTTCAATATAAACTTTAGAAACAGTAAATGCTACTTGATATTGAATTTAAAGTAGCAGTTGCTGGGACAACTCGCATAAAATCACTAGCCAGAGAAATAAAGATAAAATGAAACACTTACGCCTCCATTCGGCCACGGCCAACTCTTTGTCTTCGAAAGACTCGTCATAAGGTTCAGCAGTGGGTTCATCTGAAGGATCGGCATACTGTGCTAAGTAGGGATGGGCAAGAGCTTCGGTCGCTGTGGGACGCTTGTCAGCATCCAGCTCTAACATTCGTTCGAGAAGGTTGATGGCTACAAGAACACACAAGTAATTTATTCAAATGCAAAGGAATGACATTTTTTTATTTTTAATTAGCATACATGTATATACCAATTCTGAAAAAATTCCCATACTTTAGTACATTGCTTTAAATGTTATAGATATATATAAAAGCTTTTGAAACGCTTTTTTACCCATGGAACTGCTTATTAATCTGCTTTTTTATTGATATTTAAGTGTTTATAAGTGACCAATTTAGCATTTAATTCATTTATCAATTTTTTTTTTTCATGATGCAGTGTCTTTTTCACTAGATTTTAGAGATTAAAACCTTTTTTCCTCTTACTGAAAGCACTTCAGCTTGATTCTTGCTTTTGTAAACTACTGATTATTCTCACATACAATACCACTGTAAATAAAAAAAATGCAGCATAATGTCTATTATATTTATACAAATTTTTTTGAAATTATAAGCAGTTTCTAAAGGATATTTTACTAGGATAAAAATTATGAGTGAAGATTTTTTTAGATTTATAATTTGGATTACACTACTAAGTTCAAATTTAAAAAGCATATTAATAAAATGAACTTTTGTTTTTTTATAAAACACAAAGTACCTTTAAACTTACTTTTATTATTTACCTTCTACTCTTTTATTATATTATTAAAATATGCTTCTAATAAAATTTATATATTTATTTCAAGAAAATGCGTTAATTTTACTTTACATTTGACGATTTACTTCATATTTGGCTACTATTTAAAAAAAAACACTACACACTCCCTTTTAAAATTAAGGATCCAAAGTAAAAACTAAGAATTTTTTTTCATCCATAGAACAAATAAATGCATGAAACATGGACTTAAACAATATAAATCATTTGCAAATTTCATACAAAACCATAAATCTTACCAATCACTTTACTAAACTCTTTAAATTAATACAATGTACCCAAAAATTTTATAAATCAATAGAATCAAATGCAAAAGGATATGGTGTGCTTAGGAGAAATGGAAATATTGTGACAAAATCACAACCATGAACAAGTTACAAGTCAAGTTAATAGTGATCATGACTGAATTAAGGTTTCTAAAAGAAATTTAGAGGTTCATATAAAAATAAAGCTTCTATTCTGAAAAATAACGGAACACACTGATAAATCTTATGCCATACCTTTTTATATCCTTGCAAACAAAAAGTTTAATTTTTGGTTATCAATTTAAGTATAGAAACATAAGCAATAGTTATTTTTAAAAAAGCAAACATTGTCATTATTCCAATAATATTTGTGGCCTATAAAGATGTAAGTTGCATGTTTAAATTATTATTTTTTTATTTCCCCTCAATGAGCAAAATAAATGGGTCTCACGCTTTAAACTGATTATCAAACTCTTTCTATTCCTAATCCATGTTTTCAATTTTCTAGATTGTATACAAATGTTGACTTACACATCATTTTTTATATCAAGAAATTTAGTCAATTTATAAAACAGAAATGTGAATCACTAAGAATAATTTAAAAAACTAACATGCAACTAATAATGAAAACAGCAGAATGTAAAATGAAATAATTTGTTAAATCAAAAGGCACTCTATCATTACAAAAATTCTTGGTTCATATCAATTTTTTAAAACCTAAATTTCTGATTTCACCATTTGTAATATTATGAATTCTTATAACAGAAAAGATTTTTAAGAAGTGCAGAAATTAAAATATTTATCGAGAATCGTTTGCAATTTTTATTCATCAATTTTCAACAATGATTCACGCTGATGATAAATTATATTAATTACATGTTCTGACACTTAGTTGAAATAAATCGACAAGGAATATGTACACACATACACATATATATATATATGTACACATACACACACACACACACATATATATACATACACTTATATATACACACAAATACATACACTTATACACACACACATATATATATACATACACACTCGTATATATTCGCACACATACATAAATAAGCACACATACATACATGCACATTTATACATACACATATAAATACGCACACATACATACACATATAAATACGCACACATACATACACATATAAATACGCACACATACATACACATATAAAAACACACACATACATACACACACATATAAATATGCACACATACATACACACACAAATACAGACATATATATACATACACTTTATACACACTTATATACACACATATATATACACTTATATACACACACAAATACACACACAAATACACACACATATATACGCACACATACATACTCATCACACACCACACTTATATACACACATATGCATACATATCCATGCCTGACTTATAGCTCAATAGGAATGTGGGGCGATGGTGAGCATTAGGGTGGAGGTTTAATCTACTGGCAGCCACCAGTAGATTGAACCTCCACCCTTGTTGTAGACACTGTTTCAAAAAACGAGAAGGCTTGACGGTCTTTGTATATAATGTTCAACATTTTGTTTCACGAGTCAGACTACCTGGTGGTAGTTTTCTATCATACAATACGCAAATGCGGGGTAGTTTCCCCTAAAAATCCTCCCAGAAAGCACTATTCTTCTTCAGTGACACAAAGAAGACTTCCATGAGGGATTCGATAATAGCAGAATTAATAAATCATAAAGATAGTTATTTTCCCACCCTTCATTTAAATGCATTGTTAGGCACATAGATAAAACTTCAATATTTCACAAGCAAAAAATTAAATAGATATTTATTTTAATATTCTTAGGATTTGTAATCCTAAAAGTTATTGTAATAATAATATTAAATTTAGCTGTCAGTCTTTTATTTTTTATTTTTATTTATTATTATTATTATTTTTAACAGCATTGAAAGATTTTTGAACATAAATTTTGTATTGTTATAATGTTTTTTTTTTTCTGCTTTTGTTATTTATGTTTGCATGCATTGTGACATATTGTTTATTAGGAGCAGTGTGCTTATTAAAAAAGTCCTCAGTAAGTGCCTCAAAAGTTCCATGGTAAAGACAGCACAAAATAAAAATTTATAAGCATACCATCAGGATGAGCACCACTAAAGACATCTTTGAAGTTTTTCTTAGTTATAGCAGGCAAGGAGCGGATGTAATTCCGGGCCTAGAAATTTAAAAAAACATATCTTTTAATATGTTATTTTAGAGAAACATATTAGAAACAGTATATGTTAACAAATTAAATAGTGTGCTGGGTTTCCAAACTGACATTCTTTTTTGAAACTCCACAAACGATGCAGAACTAATAACTTTCATATATATATATCAGAGATGGGGATGACTGACATAAAATGGAAATCAAAGATGGTATAAATCTCTCAAATGTTACCTTTCAGAACGTTTGTTCTAAACTGCAGTAGCGAGAATGAGAATGAATAACAAAAATTTAAGGTGCACTAGACAATGCTGAATCTGAACATATTTTCCATTCTAGTGGTAAATAGCCTTACATCAAAGTGTTAGGACTTAAAAAAACTACAACAACATATTTAAAAATTATTATGTTCCACGTTTAATTATAAATACAATTCTATTTTTTAAAGCAATTTACAAAAATTTACTTTATGTGATGATGATAATTCAGACGAACTGGTACAAATGTCTTAATTCCTTAATTTTCAAAAACTAAAATTAAATAATTTTTTAAAAATAGTTTATTATTTAAAACTGATTAGTTAAAAAATTAAATTTTATATTTAATTTAAATTTCAAAACACTATTTCCAAATTCAATTTAAAACATAAAAATATTAATTTTTATTTATAGCGGAAAATTAATCATAAATATTTGGTATAGCAAAAACATTTTAATTGTAATTGTTAAATGAAAAAACATCAACTACATTTTTTACATTTTCTTATTACTATGATTTAATTCTTTATTTCATAATTCTATACCAAAACTTTTCTAAAATGTTTAGAATAACAGAAAATGATTTAAAGTAATTTTTTTATTACATAAACAATAAATTTGTACCAACCTTTCCAAATATATTTTTAATAGTGAACACATAAATAAAAGAAGAATCAAGTCAATGAACAATATTAATGTTAGTAAGCATGCATTAATTGACATATTAAAAGTAAGATTCCACTGAATATGAATATAAGTAATTGGAATAAAAAAAAACCTGTAACACGGCAATCACTACAGCAATTATGCATTTACCACTACACAGCAATTGAAATATTCATCTACATCATACAATTAAAAAAAGAGCTGCTTTCCCAATATAATCTTATCAAACAATAGCTATAGAGATGAAGCAAGGATATCATGACCAAAGAGAAACATTTCAAAAAGATTGAATGTCTTGAAAATAATAAATTGGATATCTATGACATTTTAAATTTTATGTAATCACAGAAATTCTAATGTGTTTGTTAAAGGACAATTACAATTGGCCCTAAATATAGTAGAATAAAAATTATTATTAAAAAAAAATTCTCAAGTGAACAAAAGCTTTTGAAAGATTAAATATTTTCTAAAATTCATCTAGAAAAAATGAAAAATGCCCTAATTATATAATTAAAACATAAATATTATGATTGAGAGAAAATCGTAATATTCAGAGAAAATTAAAAATTAATTAATGAACTAAAACAACATATTAATCCCTGTTAGTAACTGTTTGAGTAAATTGTTCGATTTTTTCTACTGCATTAGCAACTGTTAAGTCAAAAATTCATTCAAGACAAGGCTAAATAAAGTAAATGTTTCCCTCTAAAGTAAAATATTATTAAATAGCATATTTATTAAAAATCAGATCCCTCTGTAAATTTTTATTACTTTATTTCATTACATATTTATTTAATGCATGAATTTTCTGGCTAATTTTTTTTATTTTAGCACACTTTCTTTTAAAGCATTTATAAATTTTTTCATGCAAAATTTATTAAAATGCCAAATTTAAGACTAGCTAAGATGAGGAGAGCTGGCGTCAAAGTAGGATGCAGTAGTATTTTTTCTAGTCAAAAGGGCTCAGAGACTAAAACTTTAACAGATACTGCATTAATGAATATTTTTAGAAATGAAATTAATGCATGATTTAACAGGGATCTTTGCAAAAAAGAAAACTTACTTCCTCACTGTTGATTTTATCTAAGAATTCTTCGTCTGGTTTTCCACACAAAAACATGATGCGTGTTAGCTGATCAATATCTACAGCAAGTTAAGGATCTAATTACAAACACTAAGCATAGACAAAAGTAACATTCAATTATCAAGCCCATATAAAAGCACAGTCCATTTCATACTTTAGTTTATCAAACAATTTAACATAATATGAAAAGGGAAAAAACAGAACTTTTCAGCCATGTTATTTTTATTTTATCCTTGTAAATCAATTTGGTATATTCCATAAAAAAATGAAATTCATGGGGAAAAAAATTAACTTAATGAAAAATTAATTATTTTTATGAGAAAATACATTTTTCTTTTTACATTCAAGAATAAAAAATATAATTTAATAGTAATTATGTCTGCAAAATTAACTCAATAAACAAATAAAGATAAATGAATTACTCTTAATTTGAAATGCAATATTGTTTTTATGCCAACCATTATTAATTATGCAGCAGTCTTAGAAATTATAATTCAATATTTAATTCTATTGAACATGTTTAATGGTTTAAAAACAGCATAAATATTACATAACTTGCATTACCTTGGAAAACATAATTGAGAGCAAGATTTCCATTCTGATGAAACAAATAGAATTGGAAATAAAAAAATAATAATAATCATTTTCATTACAGTAATGAAATGTAGTGACATTAACTAATGTAATTTTAAAGTATATTATTATGCGATTAATTCATGGGAGAATATCTGCTTTTTTAAATGTATGATTTACATAATTATTGCATTACAAGACATGTAATATTGTTGTTTGGGAAAGCTGTGTTAAATGATCAACTAAAAAAAAAAGCAGACTTTCTCAATAAAAATTAAAGCATGTTTTTCTTTAAGAAAATGTTTTTTATAATTGTTAAAAATCTACATGCAAACATATAAAGTTGTGGATTAAACAAATAAATCACAAACAAATACAATATAATCAGCCAAATTCCCATGCACTAAATTAAAATCTTTTACAGCTAATAAAAGCATTTAACTCAAAATTTGGTTAACAAGCAATAACCTCATGCACTCATACTCTTCGTAAAACGCAGTTTAGTTAAACTGCCGCCCTCATGCTCCACCATAAAAGCAGTTTAATAAGTCAAATGTGTAGTCATTAACTTATAAGAATCACTTTTAAAATGCATAAAAATTCTAAAAAAATTATTAAAATCAGATCTCAGAAATTCCTTATTGGATTTATACTATTTTCAAATTAACTCAATAAAATCTAGGAGAGCTATCATTTAAAAAACATTTTAAAGTCTTTTTAATGTCTGTTACAGTTTGCTTTATAAAAATAAAACTACACAAATGGATATAAAATAAAAATTAAAAGCTGATAATGATATAACTTAAAAATAATAATATATGATAATGTCTGCTATTTTTGCCATGAAATAGATGATTTTTGCCTTAGATTAATTAAAATTCTCCAAGTTCTATTATTGAAATCTGATTCTATGTGTTCACATTTTTTAGCAAAAATCACTTAATATATAAATCAAATTTATTACATATTGTACCTGATGCAGAAAATTGAGAAATTTATTTTGTAAAAAACAATAAAAACAAATGGTAAGTGCAGAACAAATAAGTGAAATATTAAGTTACATTTGAGAAATCAGATATCAACTCAAACAATACAAATGTAAATGCAACAAAACCAGCTTAGGATTATGATTGATTTATAGCACTGGTTTTACAAACTGGCCCCTCCAGTAAGGGAAATATAATCCTTACATTTATGTTTACATACATTTTAATAAAATATGAAAATAAAATGCATAAGTTGGTTTAGCTCATTTAAGCTATTTCTCTAGAGCTTCAATTAATTTCCGTACGTGAATTTTAAAACATTTGTTAATTTCTTTACATAAACTATCTTCCTGATTTTATCTATTACATTTCTATTACTTACAATTTTATTTATAATGGATTAATGTTTATCCTTAAAAATACGCTTTAGAGTCATACATTACAGTTTGAGAACCACCCTTGATTTATAACAGTATTTTGAAAGAACATATTAGCCATGTAATTGCCATTCTTTGAAACATTCAATAATGAAACAAGAATACCTCTTCACTCATTATCTTTAACAGTAAATGGTCATCAGGCGTTCCCACAATAGACATAATGTGGATCAACTGATCCATGTCTGTTTCAGTTAAGGTTATCATAAACATAAAACCTCACAACTTATTTTAAAAGTTTAATGCTTTTCTGCAAACAAAATAAATATATTCCATTATGACAGCTAAGCAGAGTTGCTAAGGGTCATATAGTTTCCATGTAACTTATAAAATAACACAATTTTTTTTTAACTATCCATTATTTATTTATATTTATCATACTATACTGTTATAACCAATTGCAATAGAGTAACTATTAATTATATGGTTTATTGAAAGTGCAGTAACTAATTTATCTTCCAATATTAAATTTTTTAAAATAGAAATTTGTATATCATATACATAACATAAAAATATAGAAATATGTATATATATATATATATATATATATTGTATATATACAAATTTATGTATACAATATGTCTTGAAAATAAAATTGCCAGTAAGTAAAAAATTACAATTCCTTGTTATAGATTAATTCTTAGTTATTTATAAAAACAATTCAGTATATTATTCATTTCTGGTAACATTTATACTAAAAGCAAATAAATAATATTTGATTACAGTAATTTAGCAATTGTTTTACTATTCAGTACTCTTTTTCAAGAAAGCCAAGTGAAAAAATAATTTTTTATTAGTAAACGTTATTTATGTATTTATTAATTTTTTTTTTTTTTTTTTTTACATTATTTGTTTCTTAATTTATCTTTATAATTGAAAATGTTTTCCCAAAAAATATAGGATGTAATAAGACAAGTCCTCTAAATTTAAAAAAACATCCCTGGAAAATTTTGGAAGCATAACTATTTTAGTGAGTCAACTTAAATTAAAAACTTAGTAACTATATTTATAAAAGACTAAGAACAGTCTCACTCCCATATAAAAGTACAGTAATCTGCTTCTTTAATAGTATTTTACCTTTATTAAATTTTGATGGGGAGTTAATATTTTCAAATTTAAAAAACTTACAGCAAATTAACATTAAAAAGTAATATTCATTTTATATGGACAGAAAATAATAACTCCAGGTATTAAATAACTTATCAATAAAATTAGTTCTTATTGAATGATATAATTAACTGCACACAAATAATAATAAATACTAAAAATATAAAAACAGTAAAAAAAAGAGTATTACAACCTTTTAATAATACATGTTTTGCTTTGAATTTGATGTTAAATAAAAATTCTTTTATCTTTTGCATTTCATAGTAAAATAAATGTTATAAATAATATTATATTTACACACACATATTATATATATACACACACATATTATATATATATAAAACACACATATTATATCTATATATATACACACACACACACACACACAAAGACAAAGAGAGACAGATGAAAATATATTACAAAATAATTATAATTATTGGCCAGTTTGTTAAATCATTGAATTCAAACAAAACTAGCTGAAACCTATAATATACACAAATTAACATAATGATGCATAAATGAAAAATGTTCTTAAAAATTAAGCTTTCAGTATTAATTTTGTTAAGTTTTAATTTTTAAATAAAAATTATTTTTAAAAGTAATTATATACTGGCTTGTGAGAACTAAAAAATGGCTTGTAAATTAATAAACATGAAATTCCTAAATATAAATAAATATCATGATTAAATAAATATTTAATAATAGTATTTTTAGTAAGTAGTATTTTTTTTTAGTATTTTTTTCTAACAAATGGTTTATTGCAAATTTTTCACACTTTTAATATTATGTTTAAGAACAATACAATCTAAAAATTTATCAGTAATAGGAAATTGCATGAATCATGTTGTTTATATACTTAAATAAATAAAATTTAGTTTTTACATGAAAGAAAATTATGTTTCACAAACACTTTTTAAATATTTATCACTTGTGAATGAAAAAAAAATGAGAAAATGTTTTTATTTTTATTCAAGAAAGGATACGATCAGTTCCTGGGAATAAAGTTTTGGATGTCAGAAGTTCAGCCATTATGCATCCAACTGACCATATGTCAACTGGAAGAAGGATTGTCATTATTAAATTCATTTCGAAATTCAGCACTAACATCAAAATTGAGACAAGATTTTTACAAACCAAAGAAGCTAATATCTCTTTTTTAAAAAATATGTTACAAGTATTTACATAATGTAGTAACTTTTTCAATACTAAAAATTTTATTAAAATTTAATTAATAGTAATTTACTTTTTTTATTTATAAATCATTAGAGGTAATGATTATTATTTGATTTGAATTCGGTAGCAGGCAAATCCAAAATATCCCGCAAAAGAATTGGCATGTACAATTAAACTGAGCGATTTTTTTTTTTTTTTAGCTGACTCTGTGGTATGAGTTGTGAGGACAAGTTTGTTTGACTTGAGCAGCTTTTAAGAGAGTTTAGCAATGTTTATTTCGATTTATCTTCTTGTTTTGGTTTGTATGGTAAAGTATTTTTTTTTTTTTCTTCTTAATTTGATTTCTCTTTTAGGTAAGTCACCTGTATTTATTTGCATTTTTTCACATTTTTGTTATGAATTTGTCCAGATTTCACACAAAAACATATCCTAGCAAAGCAAAATTCCATAGATTTTACCTGACTTCATTTCTGTTATGTTCGATTTGCAAAACTCCAGGAAACAGTTGAACACATTTTCTTTCAATGCATAAAATAAGTAGCAGCACAAAATAAACTTCAAAGTACTTTTGGATATAGTCTGTCTTACTCAAGGATATTTGCTATGTCAGAGGAATACTTATTATAAAAAACAGCGATATTTCAATTTCTACGAAAAGTCTTGTAACCCTGTCAGCTATGGGGTACCCCACATATTTTTCCTGGAGTTATTATTTCTTTTTCACTTTTTGTTTCAAGTACTAGTTGTGCTTCATGTGTTCTAATCATTGTTTAATTGTTAAAATTTCGATGTGATCGATTTGATGAGTAGTTTTGTCTATTTCTTTTGTTTTAAATTTACTCCTTTTATTTTTTTTCTTTTGGTTGCTACAAAGTGCAAGCAATGTTTCTTGTATTTTAAAAGAAATTTTAAAGCTGTCATAGGTAAAGATTTCTGGAATTTCAAATTTTTGAGTGGTTCCTTTATGGGGTTTCATTTTCACTTCAGCCAAAATGTTTTGATTGTTATATTTAAAAAAAAAAAAGAAGAAGAAGAAAATTTCGATAAATTGAGATAAAGAAGCATCAGTGAGCATACATCTCAAAGCACCAAGTCCAGACAAATTTAAAAAATGCATTCCATACTTCACAATTCGAAAAAAATAAACCTCAGTTTTAAATTTTGATAATAAATTATGCACTTTTGATAAATATATTTTTAAACATATTTTCTGGAGTTGTATATTTTGATGATAGTAAAAAAAATCATAAATAAAAAGTATGATTTAAGATATATTTTATTTGACGATTTCATTTTTTTTCTTATAATGCAAATCTAAACACTCCGTTTTGCAGTAAAAAAGAAAGAAACAGCATTTAGTACCAGTCTGGTTGTAGTGCATCCAATTGAGCATTATTTCAGGTGCCCTGTACCATCTAGTAGCAACATAACCTGTCATCTCGACTTCTGCGTGCCGAGCAAGTCCAAAATCTAAAATCTGAAAATAAATTTCACATTTGAAAACACTGCTATTATGAGCATCCATTGATTTCTTTTTGTTATTAATAAAGGTGAATATATTTACTTTTAACTCACAATCTTCATTAACTGCAATATTACTGGGTTTTAAATCCTAAAAAATAAGAAAAAGAAAATTAATGCAAGAAAACATTTATCTGAATTTTTAAACCAGAGTATTTTTAATCATGTCAATTAAAATTTTAGACTTAACATTATTTAGATTTAATCTAGATTAAATTTCAAAATATTATTTAGCAAATATTATACCCAATTAAAAACAGGAAAAATAAAAAGCTATAAATTAAGGAAGAATTAAATTAAAACTGATAAAAACAAACTACATTACATAGAGAAAAATAAGCAAACTTTGATTTTTAAGAAGTTTTTGATAAATACTTTCACTGCCATATTTAAACCTAAAAATAATTACAATTCATTTCAATTCAACTAATCACAAATAAGTATAAGAAATATAATACTAATATTAAGTATTATTTTACAATATTTTACTTAATATATTATAAATAATTGCAGCCAATAAAACAACTTTATACTAAAAAACTATGGTATAACAAAAAAATATTAACTCACTCTATGAATAATTCCTGCTGAATGAATATACTGAAAAGGAAAAATTTTTTAAATTATTTAACAGTGTTGACATTGTAAAAATTTTCAAAACAATATCAACAATTTAACATATTTTATCGGTTCAATGTCCCAACTTAAAATTAATTTATACTAATTAATAAAATAAAATTAAGATGCTCATAATTTTAAGAAAATCTAGATATTACAAACATAGAACAACTCGTGAAATATTAGAAAAACAAATATGAATATTCAATATTTTTTTTTCTTATGAGAAAAATTAAAGAATGATAATAAAAGCAAATAATTTAGCTAATAAATTTTCGTTTTCTTAAGTAAAAAAACCACTCTGGCCAAAAAGTAATAAATAATAAAAAGTTCAATGGTATTTTCAAATTCAGAAACTGAATTTTTTTTTTTTTATTCTCATAGAAAATGTCCAAACTTTAAGAAATTATAATAACTGAAATAAATTAACAGATCATTAAATTAATCAAATGCTACAAATTAAATAATTAAATTATAAATCAATATTCTCATAAAATAACTAAAAGAAATCATTTTACACCCCTTGACATGAAATAAATAAGTTTACTAGAAAGTTCCAATTACTGCTTGGCTCTTGATAAGAAAGTTCCAATCACTAATAATTATTTCAAAAAAATTTATCTTAATACATTCTAAATCGTTAAAGAGTGACAATTTCCAGAAAAATGCATTATTCTCCACAAGAATTCTTTAAATTTTCAATATCAAAGTTCTTCACTGAATCTCTTGATGAAGTGAAAACCATGGGGATTGAAAAAGTAGAGCAAGTCTGGGACAAATTTAACTCAATTCTTAAATGATTTATATTTAATATTAAAAATTAAGGTTTCTGAAGTTCAACAAGATTATGTTTGGCAAATTTAAGTATTAATAGGTAGGTATAATCCAACCACAAACGCATAGTAAACATCCAGCTATAAATGATTAAAAATTAAAATTATTTTATTGCAATTAAAATTACTGGGCAGTTTGCTAATTTTCCAAGCAATCAGTGTTTGGATTATTTTTTGCCTAAGCCCAATCAGAAAAGCTTAATTTATTGACATTTAACATACTACAATTACTATAATGAAAACAAATTATTTTGACTTCAACCATTATTTCCACAAAAAAATTTATAAATTTCTCAATAATGCATTAAAACGTAAAAATCTAATTGATCCTCTCTTGATATATATGTACTAAAGTTTTTTTTTCAACTATTTTAAATTTATTCATACATGGAAAGAAATGGTGAATTAAACAACTATAGAAAGGTGAAAAACATGGAAAGATGGTTTTCATAAAAAGATGAAAGTATATAGTATCATATAAAAGTATACATATAGAAGGAATGAATGTTACCTTCAAACCGCGTAGGATTTGATACACCAAAAACTGTACATGGTCATTGCTCAAGCGTTGTGTTTTGATTATATTATTCAGATCAGCTCCCATCAAATGTGTCACCAAGTAGCTACAAAAATAACAAATGCAATTGAATAAGCAGAATTAAAACTGGTACTGAAGTTAAACTTCTGGAAGTTGAACTTCTGAAGAGTCCAACTTCCAGGTCCATATGAGAAATTAATTAACTGAGTAAAAAATTATAGAAAAATAAAACAATTTTTAAAAACAAATTAGTTAATCTGAAAAATCATAAAAAAAAAAGTTCAGAAATCTGAATGTTATTAGAATGACAAATATAATAAGTTTAATTTTTGTTTGAAATATAACTTTTATTGCTTGGTAAATATCCGGAAAAAATAGTAGGCTCCAAGATAAAAAAAAAATTGCGTTATTTAAAATTCTCTACTATATTATTTAATTTCAATAATTACAACAAACAGTCACTTACACATCTTGAAAGTCTTCTAGCGTTGTGGATGGAGTAAAAACATCTAACAGACCTATCACCTAAATAATAACAAATAACATAATTACATTTTTGATTTTTTTTAGAATAAATTGAAAGAAAAGCAGCTAGAAATTACACTAGTTTTTAAAAAAGAATTATAATTTAAAATATATATATATATTATAATTTACATATTATTAAAATGAAAATCCAAACCAATTTAAATTTCCTTATAATAAAAACAGCTTGTTTTAGTTTTTAAGTTAAATCACAAAACACATTAAAATGCTATTTTTTCATTTCAATAATGAATTTATAAAAGATAAATTGAAATATTCTTTAATTCTTAGATTTAATAACGGTGCTATTGGCATTCTTAATTCTTTATAAATTACTGCAAAATAGAGATCTACAAAATACACTTAAATGCTTTTTCATTCTTATTTATTAATAGGAGATTTTAAGCTCACTTTTGATAATAAAGGTCTTAACTATCAATAGCATTTATACACTAATGCTAAATTGATACACCAACAGAAACACTCTTTTAAAATTGCTATCAAAATTTATATATTTTTTAAATTAATATGACTAATGCTCTATAGATTTGCCTTGTTAACTATATATTTGATTGTATTTGGAATAGACAAAGAAGAATACATGAAGATTGTTTAAACTAACAGACGAGCTGTTTTACGATATAGCTAATTACGAAAATAAATGCTTGAAATATGAAATTTGTGCTTTGAAAATAATGATTAGGAAGAGATAAAAATAATTCCTAACTCTGTAATAATAATTGAAATCTTTTCATATACTAAATAAAAATTTAAATAGTCGTGATAATATAAACTCTTGTGATCGGATATACCGATTACAAAGTAAACAACAACAAGATTCTTTTTAAAAGTATCTATTTATTTAACTAGTAAAATTGAAAAGTATTTCTTAATAAATTTATAATAAATAAATTAAACCAACATAAATATATTTTACTTAGAAATTACATTTGTTCTTCAAGTATTTAAAAGTATTTTGATTAAATGTTCTTAATAAATATTAATAAAAGATTTATTAATCAACAAAACTACGATGATGGAAAATAGAAAAATGTTATATATTTTCAAATTAGAATAATAATTTGAATAATTAGAAAAATAATTTCACGTAAGAATATAATTATCATAAATTTGTTAGCCAGCAAATCAAAAATTGATGAAGCCAATGCTAAACAGCATTTGTCAAAGTAGAATGCAGACAATTTTACTTGCTTTTTATATTTATGTAAATACTTTTGGCTGCTTCATCTAAATTTATAAATACCGCTCAATAAGTAGAAAAAATTACACTACTAATTTAAGCACAACTTTAAGGATTTATCAACAAACAATGTCTTCAGTTAACTATTTGAACAAATAATTCTAATTGTTCTATATTGTGAGATCAATGTACACATTTATTAATTGAAAAATATATAACACTAACAAAAATTTAAAAATTGCATTTATTTGATGGCCAAAATAAAGAAAAAAACATGAAAAGATCATTAGCAACAAAGTTGAAAAAGGAATGTTGGTTGCATTTAAATTGTTGTATGTTATAATAATCAAAAGATTATTTTTAAATTCTTACTATTAGTTCATGCCCTCCCTATATATATTTATATGTCTTGTTCAAATTTTCAATCGTAAATAAATACTTTTTATTCATCCGCTGCAGTTCAAATACATTTTTTTAAACTTGTACTGGACGACACTTGATATTAATACAGTTTTTTCGAATTTTAATTCATTAATTAAATTAAATTAATTTTTAACAGTTTGTAATGAAAATTAAAATCAACGGGCAGTAGCTCAATTGGTAAAATGCAAGGATTCCAGTATTTTTCACGAGAAGGTGAAGAATGCGAGTTCAATTCTTGCGAAAATCAAAAATTTTTTTTTGCTTTAAGTAGACGCTTTATCCCAATGATTTTTGACAGTGAGTTAGCAGTTGTGGCTTAGTGGTTAGAATAAAGGATTTTTCTCAAAAAATAAAATTGAAGAAATTTTATTTTGCCACTTGATATTGTGATTTTGTCCTACGTATATACATATTTATATTAATTGTAATTATGTAACAAAAAGTAACTAAAATAAAATTTTTCTTTGTTGACCTAAGTAGGAATTGACTTCAATTTTTTTTTTATATTACTTGTTTTCTTTTCTTTTTTCCCCCATTCAAGATAAATTTTGTGTTGCAAAATATGGCTTTATTGGAAATCAATCTATTACAATACCGAACACAAAGGAGGAACAAGCAGAACAAAGCAAACATACAGCAAGTTAGTAATCAATACTAAATCGGTCCACGCACCACAAAAAGTCAAAGCGGAAGAGTGTAAATAAAGGGGGTGATACTTTATTTTAATCCGTGAGGCTTCTGGCTTCACATCATAATTGTAAGACTTCACCCTGGCACTGAGCCTCCCTGTTCATTTCAAAAGATGTTCTGAATTCATTGTTCCAGCTCTACCTATTGGGCAAGTGCTCGAGGCGAAGACACCTATCCTGTTTAGATGTTCCGCAAGACAATCGTGTCCGGTTCTTAATCGAAATTTGGCAACCGTCTCTTTACGTGATCTAGTGTTAAAGATTTTCCAGCTGCCTTCAACATTGTGCCACTTTTTGATAATAGATAAAAGATAACTAAAATAAAATTTTTCTTTGTCGACCAAGGTAGGAATTGACTTTAATTTTTTTTTTTTTTTTTATATATTACTTGTTATTTTATGACATATATCTTTGATTAGATCCAAATAGTCAAGAAAAAGGAAATGACATTGCAAAATCTCTGAGGCAAACAAAAAATTAAATACAACAAAAGTATGAAAGCACTTACATTTTCATGGTTCATGTGTTTGAGAAGCCTAAGCTCTCTGTAGGTCCTCTTGGCATGGATGGCTGACTGAAAGGGACGAGCCAGCTTCTTGATTGCAACTTTGAAATTTCGTAAAGTATCTAAGGAGGAGCTATAATAATAAAACACTCATCAATTTGTCTGCAATGAGAAACTTTAAACAAGTATTACTATAATATTCTCAAATATTTAATTTAAAAACTTACTGCTTTCTTTCAGTTAATGGAATTTTACTTGATTCAACATAAAAATACTGACAGTAAAAATGGTAACCATAATGATACAAACAGATTACATATCTAACTCAATTTGCCAATTTTAATGGATTGATTTTCAAATTATTGAAGTATTGATTTGTTTGGAAATGATCTACTAGTGGCAAACTTTTCAATAATTTGTGAATCATGCGTTTATAAAATGTCCTCATTTTATTTTAAGTCAGTCAACTTTTTACAGAGCCAGATGTTGAAAGTACTATTTATAAAATATATATTATTAGACAATATCAACCTGATGTTTATTACTAAAACTTTTATTTTCATTTAAGAAAGGGGACAAAGATTATAAGTGCATTGGGTTATAAAATTATGTATATTTTGACACATTGTTATTTTCTGGTAACCCTGTAATTGATATTTTTGATATTGTTTGTTACCCACTTATATCAATATAAACTCAGTGTGTAAAGGTGTAGTAATCTCAGTGTGTAATCTTAGTTTAAATTGCTACCCTTTATTCTGCCATGAAATGGGAATTATAACTGTTGTGATCTTTTTTGATGCAATGTTGGTAATATATAACAGTTCCAACAACTGTAGCAGTTTATTTATTAATATACGTAAATGAATTAATGAATATTCTATAATTGTAATACTTGCTAAGCTTTATAAGATTCAATCACATTCCTGAGTTTCGCAAAAATATACATGAAAATGTAACCAAATTAGTTTATATATTCAATAAAAATGATAAAAGTAAAAAATATTCATCAAAAATCATATATAATAAAAATCTATAGTTTAATGTTATTGTGAGTGAATTATTTTTATTTCGTTTTCATTAACATACATCATATCTATGAAATATCGAAACTGTCTCACACAGGTTTCAAACTAAAGACAACTAAGTATGACAAATATTACTAATAATTATTGTCGATAGTAAAAAAAAAAAAAATTCTACGAATTTTTAAAGAAATATCTCACCAAACTTGACCATAAGCTCCAGATCCCACAGGAGCTAGGTTTTGATACCGCTCTGGTACCTCCCATAAAGTTTTATTCAGTTCTATCTTCATAAAACCGGACTTCATATTAAATGTAAAGTGAAAATTCTAAAAAAAATAACTAGATCGCAGTTAGATTAAAAGAAAACTTAAAAGATCTAAACGTTTAATAACTAAAGGCGTAAAATTTTCATATCTATTTACGTTTCGCTCATAAAAAAACATAACTACCTTGAACCTTCAAAAGTAGTTGTTGCCATTTTGAAAATGTAAATACAACATATCCTTCAGAAAAGTACAATAAAGAAAAAAAAAAATCAATTAAACAAAAATATAGAAGGTTTCAGGTTCGATGGAGGAACATTGTTTCTGACCCCAAACCTTTTTTTAAAGGCCATCCACAAGGTAGTGTACTTTCACCAATTCTTTTTGTAGTTTTTTTTAAATGACATTTTTGAGACTTTGGAGGTAAATGTTGATTGCTCTATATTCGCTGACGATATTTTTATTTTCTGCTCACATCAATCGTTATCATATATTCAAACCCAGCTTCAAAATACTCTTGAGAATTTATACAAATGGTGTTCTTACTGGAAACTTACAATTAGTGCCGAAAAAAGTGCAATAGTTCATTTATCAAAAAAAAGATCAATTTCATTGCCGCGGATAACATATGCCGGAATTCTCCTCATCTGGAGCGATACTCTTAAGTATCTCGGAATTCCTTTTTCAAAAATCAATCAAAATGAAATTATTTTAAGAAACTTAAGGATAAAAGCCCTTAAAAAAATTAATGGTCAAAAATTTCTGGCATCAAAGAAAAATAGTATAAGGACAAAGCATCTGTGGCGTCTTTGTAAAGGTTGCGTAGTGTTATTAAAATCCAGACGGCAAAATAAAACGATAATCTTTTTTCATATTTACAACATCTTTATTCCACTTATAACGCCAACTACATTCTGTTTTCATTCTAGCTGGAAGATGCCTTGTTAACAGTGAAAGTAGAAGTTGTTCAATTCTTGCTCCCTTTTCCATCAATAGATGTCGCTACATCACTCCCCTACCAGTAACAAAGTTACGTTACTTTAAAAATGGATCAACAAAACAAAAGAATTTTTGACCTATCCACCTTATATTACTTTAGGGTCAAAGTTGAACCACTCAGAAGAAAATCAGGAACCAGCCAATGCTATAAATGCCAAGAATTCTATCATCATAGCAAATTCTGCACAAGAGATCCTCGATGCCTCAAATGCGCTGGACCTCATGCCACCAAAGAATGCACCAAAAGGCCAGATGAAGCTTCCAAATGCGCCCTTTGCTCTGGAGAGCATACTGCAAATTTCTCGGGTTGTCCTAAAAACCCTGCTAATTTCACTCCTGCTCCTCCCCCGAAGGTCAACGCTTGGACGGAGAGACTTAAAAAACAAACACAACAAATGAAGCCTGAGAACTCCAACCAATTGTCTCTTCCCGCTCAGCAGAAGGCTTCTCAAACTCTTCTTCCTTCTTCAAATGACTATCCAACTCTTCTTACCCAGACCTCTCACCCTACTACTTCTTCCAGTACTCTGCAGGCTTCCACGGAAACGCCTCCAATTCCACTCATTCTGCAACAATTAGTTGGGGTACTTTCAAATCTTTCTGTTTTAATAACTGCTCTTCAAAATCAACCAGTCAATAACATTCAATAGATCGACCAATAATTCTATCTTATGCGTGACTTGGAACTCCAATAGTCTTAAAGGAAAAATTAATGAACTACAAAATTTTATTTCTGAAAAATAAACCTCATGTAATTGCTCTCAAAGAAACACATGTTCGGCCAGGCAATTCCTTCAAAATTCCAAATTATATCATATATCGCTCCGATCATCTTACCCACAGAGGAGGAGGCACGGCTATCTGCATTCATAAAAATATTAATCATCATCAAATTCATGTTACTACAACCAGCTTTGAAAACTCTGCTACCGTTATTAATCTCAAGAATAACCTAAAAATTACTGTTGCTAGCATTTATCGCCCTCCAATTCGTAGATTCCTCACACAAGAACTTGATACAATAGCGAACTCCAATCAACAAGTACTTCTACTTGGTGACTTCAATTCCAAGCATCCTGCATGGAATAATGGACGCAGCAACATAAATGGCTCTATTCTCTTCGAATGGACAAATCTTAATGCATTCAATGTTATTGCTCCTAATGATCCCACATATTTTTGCCTTCACAATCCCTGCAATAGTACTCTTGACATCGCACTTCCTAAAAATTTAAACGCCGGGCCTGCTTCTTCTATCAACGATTTTCCAGTGATCATAACCCTGTGATAGTTGAAGTCTCTTACAATTCATTTACGCCCTTCCTCAATAGCCTGTGGCGGTATTGTAAAGGTTGCGTAGTGTTATTAAAATTCAGACGGCAAAATAAAAGACGATAATCAATTTTCACAATTACAGCATCTTTATTCTACTTCGAACGCCAACTACGTTCTATTTTTATTCTAGCGGGAAAATTCCCTTTTTAACAGTGAAAGTAGAAGTCGTTCAATTTGTATTCCATTTTACATCAATAGGTGTCGCTACATCACTCCCCTACCAGTAACAAAGTTACGTTACTTTGAAAATGGTAGACGAATTAATATATCTATACAAATAATTGCGAACAAATACACATTGATACAAATTTAAATTGTACAAAATAATTACAAATACAATTACAGTTAAACAATTACATACAATAAATCAAATTAATTTTTAAAATGGAATGGATGAATTATAAATTTGAAGAAAAGTCAATAATGTCATTGAAACGAACAGGAAGTTTTACTTGTCTTCCACAACGTGTTGTTGTATTGGGTTGTGCAACTTGCTGACTTGGTATAAATGTTTGCTCACTCGGCACAGATGTATGATCATTTGATGATGTTGGATTCAGAAGTTCATTAGGTTGTAACACATATGCCGGTTTTAATCTATCCACTGAAATATTAACTTGTTTATTTTTAATTGATAGAAGAAAGTTTTTCGTGGATCTTTGCAATACCAAATAGGGTCCTTCATATGGGGGTTCTAAAGGTTTTTTAACTCTGTCAATTCGCAGAAATACATGTGAACATGTGTACAAATCTTTTGGAATGAAGATCTTTTGTTTACATTTGTTTGTGGATTGGTATGGTATGAAGTCGGCCATCTGTTTTCGAAGATTGCTTACAAAATTATCATCAGATATTGGCAATTTGGATTCTTCAAAGAATTCGCCTGGTAATTTAATAGTTTTTCCATAAACCATTTCAGCTATTGTATACTTAGAGTCCTCATGTAGAGCAGCTCGCAAACCCATAAGAACCGTTGGTAATGCGTCCGTCCAACGAACGTTGTTATGACATCTAATAGCTGTTTTCAAGGTACGGTGAAGACGTTCAACTTTTCCATTACTCTGAGGATGGTAAGAAGACGTATGGTTTACTTTAACACCACATAGCGCAGCTAAACTTCGAAATAGTTCTGAAATAAATTGAGTGCCTCTGTCAGTAATAACACAAGTAGGTACACCAAATCGGGTAATCCAATGCTCATAAAAAGCTTTCGCTATACTTTCTGCAGTGATATTTGATAACGGTACCACTTCCATCCAAGAGGTAAACCGATCAATACACGTCAAGCAGTATGTGTATCCATTAGAAGGTGAATAAGGTCCAATTAAATCTATATGAACGACACTAAATCTCTCATCTGGTGCTTGAAATTGGGAATATTCTGATTTTGTATGTTTAGTTATTTTATTTTTCTGACAGTTGATGCAAGTTTGAGTCCACTGTTTAACATCTTTTTTCATATTTGGCCAAATGAATCTCTTAGTGATTTCTTTTACAGTAGTTCGAATTCCAGAATGAGCTAAACTGTGAATTGTATTAAATATTGTCATTCGAAAATTTTTGGTATGAATGGTCTGATACTGGAAGTAGAGGTATCACAATACAAAAGCTTTCCTGATGGCAATTGGTGTTCTTTAAAATGTAATGATTTGGAATGTAATTTCAATTGTTGTAGTTCATCATCATTAATTTGTGCATCAGCTATCAAGTCATAATCGACAATAGGTGAATCGATGTCCTCAATTCTAGACAGTCTGTCTGCTACTACATTGTTTCGACCACTGATATGGTATAGGTTAGTAGAGAATTGTGAGATATATTGTAGATGTCTGAGTTGTCTGGGGGAGGCTTTATCATTGTTTTGCTTAAAAGCAAATATTAACGGCTTATGATCAGTATAAATATCGAAATCTCGACCTTCAAGTAAATGCTTAAAATGTTTAATGGATAAATATATACCCAAAAGTTCACGGTCATAAACGCTGTAATTTTTCTGAGCATCATTAAGTTTTTTAGAAAAAAATGCAATTGGCTTCCATCCATTGGGTTCTTTTTGTTGAATAACTGATCCAATAGCCCAATCAGATGCATCTGTGAGAAGTGCCAGAGGGTAATCCGAGTTGGGATAAGCCATTAACGCTATTTGAGCAACATCTTGTTTGCATTTTTCAAAACTTTGTCTAGTTTCATCAGTCCATGGTATTTTGCGTCGATCTTTTTTTTGTAGATCCTTTCAAAAGTTCATGTAGAGGGGCTTGAGTTTTTGCGGCATTATTTATATAATTACGATAAAAATTGATCATTCCTAAGAAGGAACGTAATTCGTGCATAGTTTCTGGCAATGGATATTCTATGATAGCTTTGATCTTTTGAGGTTGAGGTAGTGAACCTTCCGCAGATATTTGATAGCCTAAAAAATCTATTACAGGTACTCCCAAAACTGATTTGCTAATATTAATCCGTAGACCATATTTATCTAAACGCTGGAAAACTATTTTAAGATGTGAACGATGTTCTTCCTCGCAAGAAGAGGCGATCAACACATCATCTAAGTATGGAAACACAAAGTCTAGACCATAAAGAACTTCATTTATAAACCTTTGAAATGTTGCAGGGGCATTTTTGAGACCAAAACTCATCACATTGAATTGATAAAGTCCAAAAGGTGTGATGATGGCAGTTTTTGCCTTATCTTCATCTGCTACAGGAATGTGATAATATGCTTTAGTAATGTCAATTTTAGAAAATATAGTTTTATTAGTTAAAATATGTTGAAAATCCTGGATTCGAGGTATGTTATATCGATCAGGTATAGTTAAATCATTCAATCTTCTATAATCACCACATGGACGAAAAGAACCATCTTTCTTTGTTACTATATGTAATGGACTTGCCCATTCTGAACTAGATGGACTAATAATGTTATTGTCTAGCATATATTTAAATTCTCTTTTAGCTATTTCCAACCGTTTTGGATCTAATTGTCTTGCTTTACAATTTATAGGTTGTCCTTTAGTTACAATATGATGTTTTACATTATGTTTAACATTTGAAACAAGAAAATTTGGTTTTGTTATATTGGGATACATAGAAAATAAATCAGAATATTTACATAAGCTGCTTGTTGTATTTACACTTTCATTAATAGAGATGGGTGCAATGTTACCATAAACTGCAAGGTTAGTTACACCATCAATTAATCTTTTATGCTTTATATCAATTAATAAATTGAACTTATTTAAAAAATCTGCACCTAGTATAGGTTTACTAATTTTGGCCACAATAAACGGGAATTGAAATTCTCGGCGTAAACCTAGATCAAGATTTAAAATTTCTGTACCAAAAGTATCGATTGCAGTATTATTTGCAGCATATAATTTATAGTCACTAATAAATTTGTGTTTAGAAGTAGAAGGAATAAGACTTACGTCCGCTCCACTATCAACCAAAAAGCGTAAACCCGTTTTTTTGTCGTTGACAAATAGACGGTATTGACGGCAATATGTTGTATTGTCAGCAGCAGAGTCTGCCGTTAATTCTGTTGCTGATTCTGGTTTTCCGAAGGATTATTTTTCCATGCACATGGAGCTTTGCATTTATCAGGAAAACATTTTTCTCGAAAACGAAAATGGTAATAACAGTATTTGCCAGAAGGATTATAATAGCGATTGCGAGACTTACTTCGATGAGAAGAAGAGTATCGACCTCTATTTCTTGTTTGGGAACGAGAGTTCCTTGTGACACTCAGTTTTTCAAGTTTATTATCCAAAGATGCAAGTTGTTGTCGTAACTCAGTTATGGCCTCTGATCCTGGTGAAACATTATTGCTTAAGCGGTAAAGTTCTTGTTTTGGTTGCATTTCAAGAATACGATCCGCCATTAATGCCAGTTTTTCAATTTTTTCATCACTGACTAGTAAAATATTCCGCACGGAATCAGGCATTTTTGTAGAAATAATGTTGTTAGTACCTTATCAGTTATTCCATCAGTAGCCAGGTTTTCATTTTTTGTAAAAGTTGACTGGGTTTAAGATCTCCCAAATCAAGTCCTGTAAGTAGTCTCTGAAGACGCTTATTTTCGCTTTCTTTAAAAGTATTCAGCAAACGTTCTTTAGCAGCGGTATATTTTGTTCTATTATCATCACTTATAATGTCCCACAAACTTTCAACAAATTTCGGTTCTAATTGCGAAACTAAGTAGTTGAATTTTGTATCCTCGGCTGTTATTCCACAAATTGAAAACTGTGCTTCAACTTGAAAGAACCATATTTCTGGTTTTTCAGCCCAAAAAGGAGGTATTTTGACACTTACCCGCGCTACTTCATCTTTTTTCGCCGATTCATTAGATTCAGTCATTTTGTAAATAATTCACTGTTTGCAAACAATTCACGGGTCACCAAGTATGTGGCGGTATTGTAAATGTTGCGTAGTGTTATTAAAATTCAGACGGCAAAATAAAAGACGATAATCAATTTTCACAATTACAGCATCTTTATTCTACTTCGAACGCCAACTACGTTCTATTTTTATTCTAGCGGGAAAATTCCCTTTTTAACAGTGAAAGTAGAAGTCGTTCAATTTGTATTCCATTTTACATCAATAGGTGTCGCTACAAGCCTAATCACAACTACCAATTGGAATATTTTTACTAAAATTCTCACTCAAAGCATTCCTGGTAATCCAGTCATCTCCAATATTCAAGATATTGACAAAATAATTAAAAAATTCAACTATGCTGTTACTTCTGTTATCAACCTTGCTAGAAAATCTAAAGAACTCAGTACACCACACCAAAAACTTCCTACTGAAATCACCTCTAAAATTGCGGAAAAAAACAGAATTCGAAAATTATGGCAAGATACCAGGTTTCCTCCGTTCAAGCAATCCGTCAACAAGCTTCAAAAAGAAATAAAGCAAATGATTCACAAATTAAAAAATGACAGATGGAATGAATTTTTATTAGGCCTAAATCCAGAAGATAATTCTCTCTTCAAAATTAACAAACATTTTACCAAAAAATATCCCAAAATTCCTCCACTGGTTGGATCCTCGGGTCTTATATTCTTGCTGAAAACCTTGAACTCTCCTTTCAATAAAACACTGAACCTTGCGATTACTCACAAATTGAGCATGTTGAAGATACAGTAACTTCCTTTCGAGCTGATCATCGAAATTATCATAACAATATTTTTTTTCTCCATCTGACATAATTAACTTAATCAAGAATCTCAACATTCGGAAATCCTCTGGACCTGACAACATTCCATATAAAGCCTTAATGTGTCTCCCCCTTAATGCCCTTACTCATCTTGCAAAAATCTACAACAGCTGTACTAAATATCACTACTTCCCTCCTATCTGGAAAAAAGCAAATATCATCATGTTCCCTAAACCTGGCCAAGATAGGAAATTTCCTCAAAATTATCGGCCCATCAGTCTGCTTAGCTGTGTAGGAAAACTTTACGAAAAACTCTTAGTGAAACATATTACTTCTTTTTGCGATAAAAATTCCATAATTCCAGCAGAACAATTTGGATTCCGTCAACATCACTCAACTTGTCATCAACTTCTACGTGTCACCAATATCATCACTGAAGGATATAACTATAAATTTTTTACAGGAGGTGTCTTTCTAGATGTCAAAAAGCTTTCGATCGACTGTGGCACGATGGACTGATCTACAAAATGATCAAACTTCAATTTCCAACTTGGATCACACTTATCATTACAAATTATCTTAAAAATAGAACCTTTCAAGTTCGACTTCATAATGAATTCTCCACAATCGGTCGTATTAGTGCTGGTACACCTCAAGGAAGCGTGCTCAGTCCTATTCTCTACAATATCTTTACCTACGACTTTCCTCAATGCACTAACATTTCCACTTGCCTATTTGCTGACGATTCTGCTGCTCTTGCCCAAGGTGCTTCTATTCTTTATGTCATCAATACTCTTCAAAATTTTCTGAATATCCTAGAGGATTGGCTAACTAAATGGCGCATCGCAATTAATGTCTCTAAATCTCAAGCCATCATTTTCTGAAAAGGACACGCCAGACAACCATATATTAATCTCTCCCTTTTTATAGACAATAAACTTACGTTTCGAGCTCATATTCAAAAAATCAAAGAAAAATTTTGGAAAAAATTTTATCTCACTCTACCACTCATTAATAAATTTTCTAAATTAACTTTGTCAAACAAACTTCTTCTTTACAATCAAGTTCTTAGGCCTATCCTTACCTATGCTGCCCCAATCTGGGGTCTAACTGCACAATCTAACAAGAAATATGTACAAATTATTCAAAACAAACTTCTTCGTATTATCACTGGTGCATCCTGGTTTGTCCGCAACTCTACAATTCATCATGATTTAAAAATTGATTCTATTGATAACTATATTACTAAACTTTCTAGAAATTTCTTCAATACCATTGCTACTCACGAAAACCCTCTCATCAAGGCACAAACTATATTTACGCAACTGAATGGAAAATACATGTATCCTTTCTCTACTTCTAAATGGAATCGAAGCCTCAAACCACCATAATTTCCTGCTCACTTATCGCTTTTTAGAAATTTTACTTCATTGCATATTTACTGATCATAAATTTCTCCATCACCGATGATTTACATTTTTCTTACGTTCTTTTTTTTTTCTCTCAAATCATACGATTACTATTATCTATTTATCATGACTTTTCTTTCCTACTGCCTTCACATACCATTGAGTAGATGAACGCTTCGCGTTCAGGCACTCGACATCTTTATTCAACAATGATGAGCTAACGGCTGCTTCGCAGCCAAGGAGCTCCACAAAATACAAATCGTCGGATTATAGTCCTTGTTCCCCATATACTCCTTCGATTCAAATAAAAAATAAAAAAAACATTTATATTGACAAAATTATAAATACTTTCATTATATTCTGCTGATCTTAAAAAAAATCGAAGTATGCTTTACCCTGGAAATAATAATTTAAATAATACAGTTATAAATTTTAATTTGAATGAAGTTGTTCAATTGATTCTGATTTAAATAATCGAAATCTTATCTTTGCAAAACAATGTTTTGTTTACACCGCATGATTTGAATTTTGTAACATATTTTTTATATTTTTAATTTATTATGGAAGAATTGAGTCCATCCTCTATCTGTGAGTTAGGACGAAGAGAATAGTAAATACAAAATATTTGTTAGCAAAAATTATTATTGTCATTATTCTTTTATATAATTAATTTTTTTTTTCTGAGCTGTAATTTAAAATTTAAAAATTGTTGTCAAATATTCGGCATTAGTTTCGTTATGGAAAATATTTACTTTTACATTATTGCCCCTAAATTTATGATTTCTTAAATTATTTTGTAATTCCACTTTTCTCATTTGAATTTTAAATTGCAAATTCGGCATTTTGCATTACTTCCTCTAATATTTATAAAAGTTTTTATGATTGTATTCAATGCAATTTTTCTTTGTCATACTAATTCATACATTCATTATCATTGTATTATTTAATAAAGTATTTCATAATACAAAATAGGATTCTTCATTCATACTTTAAAATCATTTAATTAACAAACTTTTGTAATACTGTAACCTCTTGTTAAATCTTACATGACCGGAGACGAAAAAATGCTTTATAATTGACATTATTTCCTTCTTTAAAGATAGTTTTTAAAATAGCAAGGCACAGTGAAAGGAATGGCTATTGTAATTAATAATGTATGTTAAAAACAAATAATTTTTAATAATAAAGATCATGGTAAGCAAACAAAACACTGCAAAATCAATAAAATATTTAATTTAAATATAGTATTTTGCACTCTACATTGAAAAACTTTCTTACTTGAAAGCATTCACTTTTTATATAGTTATTCGCTAAATTTATTTCTTCATTACCAGGATATATTTTGATTAAAATTTATTTAGCTTTATAATTATTTTTGGCATTATATGTATTGATGCAGTCAACTTAATTAAAAGCAGATTAACTATCAACAGTAACTCAATTGATAATAGAAAAATATCTAATTTTATTTATATTTATATATTAATAATATAAATTTATTTAAAGGTAAATAAATTAACATAATTGCCTCGTAAAATATTTGTTTTTAGTTTAGATTTATATAGATAATTTTTTTTTAGTTGGTCTGAATTTTATTCAGAAGAGCTAGAAAATTTTGAAGATCATGGTGATATTGGAGACATATGGTAACTCTAAACCTTTTCTTTCTTTCCTTAAATTGAAATTATCTATTTTCTAAACAAAATTACACTTCCATTTTCCTTTACAATCTGCATTTATTTAAAAAAATTCATTATTGGAATGATGGTACAAGGATCAGAATTTAAATAGTAGCATCTAACTTAAGACTACTTTGGACAATTTCCTCTTCATCTCAAGACTTACAGTTTGAATGAATTTCATTCAATATTACTTGAAAATCATTTTGTTATATAATATCTGCTCTCTACTACAACTGTACTTTGCCAACTGTTGCTACATATTCTACTAACAGATCATATACATACACCCAACACTCTTTTTAAACAGATATGTTCCTGAAAATTATGTGTAAAAGGAATCAATAGCTTCACAGATCTTGACTAGTATATCCATTTATTTAATTTTTTTATAGTCAATTATGTAATTCAGGGAATTTAAAATTTTCTGATTTGAAAGAAGAATGTAGTTATCAGACTTTATATAAATTCCTAATTTTTTTGTAATTTACATATTTGTTGCCATATAATAGTGAATAAAAATCTCATTTAAAAATTAATTTTTGATATCACAATTTGTATAATTCCAAATGCATGCAAAAAAAAAATAATTATAATAATAATTAAATCACATAAAAAAAAAATTGTGTATAATCTGTCTAAAACTATGTACCCTGCATATGAATCCTATTATTATTTTTATATGTAATCTACACATATTAAATGTTTAAAAAGACAAACAGATTTTTTAATTATTTTAATTCTAATAATAGGGTTTGTTTACATTTGTAATGCATTATATTATTCATCAAAGCAAGCAAAATAAGTACAAGTCATTAGTTTTTTTTTTTTTTTTTTGTAATGTAAGATGAGAATATATAATAGATTTGTATAGGTAAATAACTAATCTTAACATAATAGTATGATAAAATCTCTTTATATAGCAATGTAAAAACCTGTAATATTGTTATGATAATTCTGATTATAAATATAACATAAACCATACTTTCATATTTTATTGTTGTTTAATATAATTTTCAAGCATTTAATTATTCTGACAATAGTCAGAATAAGTGCTCTACACTATACTTATTTGATTTATTAATATATAAAATAATTGCTTTTTAAAATATGTGCTTCTTCTATTTTGGCATAATTTAGTTTCTTTGTTGTGTTTGTTTTAAAATTTTTAGTTTTTAAGGATTATATATATATATTTAGTTCCACTGTTTTACTTTAGTTAAATTTATATTATGAATTATTTCAGGTTTGGAAAAAAAAATGTTGAGCGAATTGTTAGTTGGTTGACAAATAAAGAGTTAGAAAAAAGTTTGCCTATTCTTGATGTAGGATGTGGAAATGGCATGACCTTAGTGTTTTTAGTAAGTTTGCAATTTCCGTTCTCATCTATATCTTAGGCTAGTTGTTAAACTGGTGTGCGACCTACAAAGCTGTAAATAAGTTTAAAAAAAGAGGCTATGTATTTCTTATAGATTAAATCACCTTAATTAAAATTTTAAAAATATAGGTTTTTGTATCACAGACTAATTATGAATTTCAAAAGTACTAATAATTAACTTCATTGGAAAATAATTTTGGTTTGTAATTAAAAAATATTAAAAGTTGTGATTATTTTTACAATAATGTAATTATGCATCTATTTTTTTTTTCCCTCCAACTATCAAATTGCAAGTCAAATTTAAATAATAGTAATCTGCATAGAACTTCTTAGTTATACAGCAGAAAAACAAACATGTTATCCATTTACTTGAGGACTGATATCGTTAAAATGTTCTAATATTTTAATTTGAGAAAGGAAGTATTTATAAATAGTTGTCATTACATTTCAATACAATTTATTAATTACCACTAATAATTATAAATACAGTAATACTCGACTTATAGAAACTTGAAATTACACAGTTCTTTCTTTATTTATCTGTATTTATTTATGTATTATTATTTTTTTTTTCTTCTTAATTTTGCCATAGTCTAAATTTTCATTTTCTTTACAATTTTCTGCAGTTGTTTGGTTTTACTGATCAAAATATTGTCACTAGAAATAACCTTGTCACATATTTTTGTAACAATTTCAAAAAGATATATTTATTAATAAAGAGAAAAATTTTATTATATGTTATTTTCTTAATATGTTCAGCCTGATAGCCATTTTGTTGAATTATCATATTACATCTCGATTTCCAAGATAAAAAAGCTTTTCTTAAAATACCGTTTATTTTATACCACTCCTCAACTACAATCTTCCGAACTTCGTCTTATATTCTGGAATGCAGCTTATAAAGAGCTTATTTTAACAGTCCAAATGCACAATAATCCATTGAAGATACATCAGGAAGTTGGAAATAATGCATTTAACACAATTAGCCTGAATTCCAGTGACAATTTTTTCCAAATATAAAACAGTAAATTTAGTATGACTGGTAGCCATATCTTGATGGAATATCTTCTTTGAAATTAGGTGTTGAAACATATTTCTGATAGAAATCCAAAATAATTTTGACATTTATTACTCTTTCCTTTTTTAAATTTTCCATTATATGAGAATTCAGTAATAATCACAAAACTTTAAAAACTTTCCTTGTTTTCTTGAAGCAACATTTTAGATCTTTAAGATAAATATATTCAAATTTCTGCAATTGTATCTATATATTGCCATTTTTCTTACCTACCAAATAATTTTCATACAAATTCATGGCATGAAACATGTGTTGCATATTAGTGGTGAACATCAATTTTTGTTTTGATTAGTTTAAATCAGATTTTATAATTTTGTTTAAAATCACCTTCTCTAGTAGTTTAAAAATTTTGCAATAGGTAATTTGTATTAGTATTATAATAGTTAATTGTTTATTTTTAAACATTAGATGTGACTTTAAATATAATAAGAGAATTTTGTTTGCATTTTTTTACTTTTTTCCAAGTCAAATGTAAACTTTTATGTTTCTTTTCTTTTTTTATTAACTATATCATTTTGTGTGTAGAAATATTAAAGCTATGCTTTTCACATTGTCTTTTAATAATGGAATAAAATTATTTTTCTTCATAAAGAGAAAAAATATGCTTTCACTATTAAATTTATTTTTTAACCACATTTTAAAGTAAAGAATTTTAAAAATTCAGACAACAATTAAACTTAAACCTTATTCTGAATTGATGCCATTCAGGGTTTTTTTTTATTCATTGGATTTTTATTTCATAAAAGAAGCCAAAATTGTTTGAACACTTTCTATATTTATGTTGTGAATCCAGAAACATTAAGAAGAAATTTTAATTCATAATTAGTGTTATATATATATATATATATATATATATATATAGTGTTAGTGTATATATATATGCAATTTCTTATTTATTTATTTATTTTTTTTATTATTATTATTATTATTTTTCAATTTGGCTTGGAAAATTTAATCTGTACTGTTGTGTTTTGATTGCAGAAAATCTTTAATGTAATTTTTTAGTTTTTTAGTATTTTTTTTTCTAGTATTTTTTTTTATTTCAATTGTAAATTTTTTAAAGAAGGTAAAAATTGAAATTTTAAAATGAAATCTTTGATATAATTATGGAAAAATTTTAGAAATAAAAATTATTGTGGGTTGATTGTAAATAAGAAAATTTAATTTTTTAAAATATTTTTCTTCTAAACTAGATTTTGTTAGTTCTTGGAATAAGCACTAACACAAAAAGCAAATTTGACTTATTTTCATCTAAAACACACTAGTAGTGCTTCATTTTAATTTTGAATTTAAAAACATTTGTTTTTGTGTCATTTAATAATGAAAAAAGATTAAGATGGTTATGACAAATTTTTCGGTTGTTAAGAATACAAGCTTGAATACAGCTATTTTTAATGAATCTAGCTAGTCATAAAATAAAATTCTATATTCATTTTAGTATTCCTTCTGAATATACCTCATGATTTAAAATTTCAAGCTTATAATTATTTTTTTTAAGTATATTCTAGCTAATTTATTTTATTTTTCACTTTATATATCTTTAAAAAGAATAACAAGATTCAATCATATGTTTTTTAATTTTCTAAATTGGTTTTATAATAAATTCCACAGATAATTATTATTTTTTTTTTCAAAATTTACTCAAATTTAACATACTATTAAATTTCAAATTCTAACTGTATTTTAAAATGACAAATTAAGAATATGATAGCAGTCATAATTTGATTTTCCAAAAGAACAATTGTTTGAAAACCTTTGCTCTATATTAAAATTCATTGCAATCATGTGCTTAATACAAAAAAAAGAAAACTATATAGCTCATTTCACAGTTATGATGAAATCGTTTATACATACATTTACACCCACATAAATGAATATAAACTTTTAATAAGTATATCCTTTACTAATAATTTAAATATAGTGTGCAATAATTGTATAAAAGCAATTCTTGTCTATATAAAAAAAAAAAGAAAATTCTGTATATATACAGACAGTTACTTAGGTAATAATATAGATAGTATTCATTCATGAAAAAGATAGATTATTATCATTATCATTATTTATTTATATTGTTATAATTGTCTAATTTCTTAAAATCAACTTCTGTTGATTTATTATATAATTGTTTTTAATTTTATTACAAATGTTCTTTTAGGCTAAAGCTGGATTTGTGGATTTGACAGGTGTAGATTATGCTGAAGAGGCAATATTATTGGCTGAAAAAATAGCCAAAAATAAAAATGTAAAAATGAATCTTAAAGTAAGTATTTGATAAAAAAAAAATAATAATAATTCAATCAAAAATTAAATTATAATCATTGCTTTCTAAAAAAAATCTTTGCTAATGATCCTCCCTCTGCTGCACATAGTTTGCTTAACAGTTTAAAAAGTAATGCAATTCATCAAGAAAAATTCTATTGAAGCATTAAAAGATTCTTTCCTTTTTTTCTTTTATTTCCAATGGCAAGAGAAAATGACAAACTGTTACGAGGTAAAAAAAAAAATAAAAACCAATGTAAAACACACACAAGAAAATAATAAGAGAAAAAAGTCAATATCTCATCAGCAAAATTCTAGCGCTCCAATATCTTTTCACCTCGGTGTCTGCACACAAGGCCGGGCATCCTTCTATATGGTGCCTGTTCATGATCTCATCTTTCTCATAGAGCAGGCAATTTGGGCTATCAAAAATGCCAAATAGGTGTAGATAACTCACTAAACAGTCATGGCCAACTGCAAGGCTAAATTCCGCAATAGCTTTTCGTGGCATTTGTCCAAAATACTCTGTTCCAAAATGTTCCAACTCCTCCAGGAGATACGAGCAGTGAACAATGATTTACATCTAAATTTCGCTTGATTTTTGAGATAAGGTTTCATGGAATGAAATGAGTTGCAAGTATTGTACTGTTGGATTATCCATGTGCCCTTCTTAGCCACTAGCAACTTGTCTAGATTTAGATAGGAGGTATAGAAAGTATCCTGGGAATTTAAAAGAGTCCAAAGTCTCTTGTAAAAGATTTGCTGCCAAAAATATCAACATCATAGTGGCAAGGGAATGTTAAATCTAAACTTTCTTAGATTGGGACAAGTCGTCCACATTCCATTGTCGGACACTCAGCCTACATGAAGGTGATCACTCTTGGAGCATTGCTACATGCCAATAGTAGATCTTTAAGTCGCCTAGGACGTTGCCAGGATGCACCACGTGGAGGTAGATCCATTATAGCATCCCATTAAAAGGCCTCATTTTTTAAATTTTAAATTAAAAATATGTTGTTGTTTCTTATCCCACTTGGCTGGCCAAGCCCACGAGCCCATATGGACTCATGATTGAAGGGGAAGGAAGCAGCTTCTGTTGTGATGGAGCACCCGTAGGTAGAAGCCTGACTTTTGCTCCGTGACGCTCTTACAGTCATAGAAGACCGGGACCTACGGCTTAAAGTGGATTCCGAATCACTACAAACATCCATGGCACCGCCGGGATTCGAACCCGAAACCTGTGGCACCGAGCGCCAGAGCGCTAGACACTCGGCCATTCAGGTCCCAAATTTGCCAACGGCACGCAGAGTTCCCAGGTGGTCACCCATCCAAGTACTGACCGCGCCCAATGATGCTTAACTTCGGTGATCTAACGAGAACCGGTATATTCAGCATGGTACGGCCGTTGGCATATTAAAAATATACCTGTAACATAACATAAAAATATACCTGTTGGTTAGAGTTTGTTAACTTGCTGCTCAATAATGGAAAATTCCAAATTTATACACTCACATTCATTGATGATTAAAAAAACATTTTTTTAATTGATCTTTTACTACTTTGCTACTCTAAATTTTTCTGTAGTTGAAAATAAATTCATCATCTACCATTAACTTTAAAGGTACAGCATAGTTTGAACATTCATCACTAAAGTGCTTGGTTAAAAGAAAACCATTATAAGCAAAGAGATTAAATTTACTTGAAAGATAAAATGTTTGCTTTGTACAATAAAACTATATATAGCACATTCAATAAAAATATTACTGTTGCCTCAAAACGCAGGTCCCCGTGCATAGGGGAAGTCAACGCCCTATGTCCCATAAACATCCTGTCTGGTAGGGGTAAGATGACGGGAGAAAGAGAAAGAATGTAAAAAAGGGGAGTTCAATAAGTGTAACCCCAGAGAGTAGTTGTGTGGTCAGTTCATCCTCGAGTGTGATGGCTGCCTAAATAAAGAAGATAAATTAATACAGTCCACATCAAGTATTTTATTTGAGTTTATTTGTGTGTGTGAGTGTGCTATCGAACGTTTTGGTCCAGTCTCGCGGAGACGGATTGGTTGAATCAGTGCATTGAGATAGAGTCATCCGTTGGATTTCCGCGAAAGTTTGGCTGTATTCTACGGATGAGTTCGGTAGGTGAAGTTTTAATAATTCTAATGTGTTGGACATTTAGCTTGATTTAGTATATAGTAGCATAGTGTGTCTATTACTAAAGTATAGTGTGTCTATTATTGTTGATATTGCCTAATTTGTATTGTCGGTTGTTTAGTTTTAGTCTTATTTACTTACTTGACTTGGCCCTTTGAGATGTATGCTCGCTGATGCTGCTTTATCTCACATTATCTGAATGTTTTTATTGTCAACCAAATTTGCAGAATTAGTTGTTTTGTGTGTGTGTGTGTGTGTGTGTTAGTTGCTTTTGTTTGTTGTGTTAATTAAGGTGTTGAATTAAAGTGTTTAGTTTGACAGGTTTTGTTAAGTTCTGCAATGCATTGTTTTAGTGTAATTTAAGGTGAATAAACAATGGTAAGAAGGATGAGCTAATTAAGATTGCGGAAGAGATGGACTTAACTATTCCAGACAATGCTAGGAAAATAGACTTGATTAACTTAATTGAATCCAGCGATGTCTATAAAAACAAAATTGAGATAGTGCGCAATCTGTGGATGATGTTTTAGAAGAAAGGAGGGAAAAGAAAGAAAAATCCGAGAGGGATAGACGAGAAGGTGAAATAAAATTAGAGATAGAGAAAATTCAGTTGGCCAAACTTGAAAAAGAGTTGGAACTTGCGAAATGGAAAAGGGATTCAGCTAAAACTTCCCAATTTAGCAACAATAAAGAAATGAGTGATGACTCTTTGTCTTCCTCAACTGAAGATGATTCATAGCCCAATAGTTTAGATTCTTCAACTTCAAATAAGAAAAATATTACTCCATTATTAGAGTTGTGAAGCCAACATCAAACATGTCTAATCTTACTCCCCGACCATTTTCCAATGCTTATAATTCAAGTAATTCTGTGTCAAATACTTCTGCACAGCAAACCATTGCAAAAAATGGCAATGTTCCAGAAAAAGATGTTTCTAATAAAGTCAGTACAAAAGAGAACTTGAATGAATCCAAGAAATCAAGTGATTCAAACAGCAACACTTCTCTCCACCAAACTCAAACCTCACGCATTCCTTCAACAACATCATCTGTATTCGAAGTAAGTAAAGAGAAACCTAAATCTATTGATTCTCGCAGTGTAAAACGTGTAGTTCCTCCTAAGCCTTATCTGTAAAGTCCATGATTTCTAATCGACCAAGTACTTTTCTGAAAGAAAATGACGTTGAGGAGAAAGATATGGTGAATGCTGCTTTATCTGTGCTTCAGAATAAATCATCTAAAAGGCCAGTAGAAGGGTTTGAGAAATTGGAATTAAGGTGATAATGAAAATTCAATATGCGAGAAAATATTTGAGGAAAAAGTACCAGATGCTACTCATGCAACTCATCATGGCGTTTACCGGCCTAAGAAATTATGAGTATTTAATTGTTCCTCAAAGACCATGAACGGAGCTACTATCAATGGATCAGAGATAAGAGTGGACTCATTTAGATTCAGATCGAATCTTAAGAGTAGGTAGACATTTGAGTAATGCGGAATGTAGTTTTGATAAAAAACATCCTATAATTTTGCCTAAAAATCATACATTTACTGATGTTAATTTCTTATTACCATATAAAATATTTTCATGTAGGATGATTATCTGCTCTTTTGTGTCATACATGAGAAATTCTGTCCTATAGGTGGAAAATCTATTTGTAGAAAAATAGTGCATAAATGTGTTATTTGTTTTAAAGTAAAACCTATAGTGTCAACACAATTATTGGGTAGTTTACCAAGAGATAGAGTTACCTTGAATTATCCATTTAATGTTTCGGTAGATTTCTGTGGACCATTTTTGGTTAAAATTGGTAAACAAAGAAAGAGTATTGTGTGTAAAATGTATGTATGCTTATTTGTTTGTTTTGTATTTAAGGCAATGCATATTGAGATTGTTTCTAACCATCATCCGGATCCTTTATAGCTGCTTTAAAAAAATTTATTGCATGTAGAGGCAAATGTGCTAAATTATACTCTGATAATGCAAAGAATTTTGTAGGTGCAAACAAAGAAATTCAAAAGTTTCATGAGTTAGTTATTAATCCTGATTAAGTTATCTTCATATTTATGTGAAGGTATTGAATGGAAATTTATTCCCCTCGAGCCCCAAATTTTGATAGTCTGTGGGAAGCAGACATTAAATCATTTAAGTTTCATTTTAGAAAAATAGTTAAAGGGACTAGTTTAAATTATGAAGAATTTAACTGTATGTATACAAACTGAAGTAATTTTGAATTCTAGACCATTGAGTCCAATTTCTACTGATAGTGATTTAACTCCTGCCCATTTTGATTAATCGATCAATGAACGCTATTTTAGAGCCTAATTTAATCGATTTAAAAGATAACAATTTTAATAAGTGGCAATAGGTAACTAAAATAGTTCAATTAGTGTGGAAAACATGGCATCGTAGCTATTTAAGTGAATTGCAACAAAGAAATAAATAGGTATTTGAAAAAGACAATGTAAATATTGGTGATTTAGTGCTATTGGTTAATGGTAATTTGCCTACTTACAAATGGGCTCTAGGCAGAATAATTGATATTTATTATGGTGTTGATAATAAAATCAGAGTACTTAATATAAAAACCCAGAGTGGAATTTTTAAGAGACCAGTATCAAAAGTGTGTGTTTTGCCTATGCCAGAGTAATCTCCTTTAGAGTACTTTTGTTTATATTCATAGTATTATGTTTGTAAATTGTTTAAATTTAGTACAATGTATACATATATATTATTCATTTTTCAATGACTTATTATATGTTTAGAATTGTTAATTTCGTATGTTAGAATGATTTTATTGTATATTATTAAATGTTTAGTAAACATGTCAATGGGTGGCGGTATGTTGCCTCGAAACCCAGGTCCCTGCGTATAGAGGAAGTCAACGCCCTATATTGTAAACATCCTGTCTGTGGGGGTGTCTGGTAGGGGTGAGATGATGGGAGAAAGAGAAAAGAATGTGTGTGAGGAAGTTGAATAAGTGTAACCAAAGAGAGAGGTTGTGTGGTCAGTCCATCCTCGAGTGTGATGGCTGCCTAAATAAAGGAAACAAATTAATACAGTCCACATCAAGTATTTTGTTCTAAAGAATTCAGTATTATCATTGATAAAGGTAGATTAAAAAAATATTTTATCTTCTTTTTAAATTTTCTTTTTGTACTAAATATTGGATGTATTTATAATATGTGAATTCTTTCCAATTATAATTCAATGTTGAAATTACTTCATTTTTTCCCCACTATTTTGTAATTGCTATTACATCTAATGGTTAAAAATTGTTTTAAATTCCATTTTAACTTTACTTTTTAAAATTACAAATCATTTATATATATATTTACACATTCATTTTGTTATTGAATATTCCAATCATTAACAAGCAAAAATAGCAAGAATTCTAATATTTTGAAGATGTGTATTTTTTTGTAAAATTATCCTTCAAGTGTTAAAATTATGTTCCATTTATTGCAAAGATACTTATGCAATGTACAATGTTAAGAAGAAAGGGAATGAGACTATCAGTTGTTGCTGATTTCTCACCAGTAGGCTAATCTTGAGTGACATAAGTACTGTCACAAAACAAATGAGCTAAGATACGAACATAGATCATGGATGAAAGAGGGTAATGCTGGTATGCATGTGCAATACTTATTTCATTTAGGAGCAGCAAATGAGTGACTGCTCTCATGCTGTTCCCTGATATACATGTGTTTATGCATAGGATTTGTGGCTGAGCATGTAGCAATTAATTTTTAATACAGCCGATGTACCAAAAATCATATGCAAGCAGGCTGTATCTGCACCACACAATCTTCACCAAAATCAATTAATGGGATTCTTCTACATAGCAGGTATGATGTATGGCAGCAGCCAACTACTTTTCTGTCTTTAAGAGAGGGAAGATATACTATGCCCACACCCAATCATTAAAAATATGAGTATTTGTAGCTGTAGTGTTCAGCATTAGGTAGTGTGGATGGTTGTGCATGTTGAGAAGATGCAGAAGGTATAACAGCCAAAGATGATTATCTATTCAGTGGGAATATAACAAGGAATTATCCTTGTTTATTCCCCTTGAATGATCTACAATTCTTTGAAACGATTCATTCTTACTTGATGCCAATTTTATGCAAGAAAGCATTGTGAATATGCACATAAGTGGTTCCTCACACTACTGTCCCTTGAATGAGTCACATAGGTACTTGGGCGGGGGGGGATCAGAAATTATCTGTTGGTTAGCACATTTTGTTGTGTGCACAATGTTGTTAGCACATTTTTCCAACTATGCATAATTACTTTAATGCTAATATTCTTAAAAAATGGAATGGAATTACTAGATCTGTTGCTTTGTCTCCACATTCCTCAGACCTCAGCATTTTGGATTGGAATCTTGGATAACTCTTTTATGAAATGTCCATGGAGAATCTGGAAAAACTTATAACATAGATTGCGACAAACCTCATCAGCACACCCGGTTCTTTGAACACTCATAAATTCAAACAACTCCTATAATCATTTCTCATGTCCCCTTTCTAGCATTGAGCTCTAAACTCTGTGCCAGGCTGGTCAAGCTATTAATGAAATGTTTCTTGTATTGATTAATTGTACTTTTTATCAACTAAATAAATTTTGTAACACTATGTTCTGTTGCAAATTTTATTCCTTTTAATGTCTACTATCATTCTGAGTTTGTTGCCATTTCAGGGGAACATCCTATATAAAACATATATATAATATACACACTTCTTGAACTAAATAATGCAACTTATAACATTGAGTTGAAATACATTGATATCATAAATTTTCTTTTAATCACACCCATTGAACATTCAATATGTTAAGAAATTTCTTTTACTTTTTTTCTATCTGATTATATGGCTGAAAGTATACCAATTTTGAAAAGCATACATCCTTTTAAAAATTTATATATTACTGTATGATTTTAAATGTAAAAATAATAACTATGCAAAAATCTATTTCTAATAGAACTGCATTTCTGCTTTTGTTCATAACTGACTGATTTGGGCTTTTATAGAATTTCTCTGCAATGTAATATTCTTTTAGTAATTAAAATATTAATAAGCTTTTATTATCTTCACCTGTATGTATGTATGTAACTCACTCTTTGGGCTCGATTTTGGGACTGATGGTGCCATCTACTGGCGAGTCAGTCAACTGATCAAACCCTACCTATTTTGTATATTTATTTTGTTTAATTTTAATTCCTTTTGTTTTGTTTTACTTTTATCTTAAAATTCTCATTTTAACTTTAACCTTTTTATTTTGGGGCATCGTCAACGGACTCCTAATTGTACCAATAGCTTTAGCTTTTTCGATCTTCTGCTTTAATTGTTCTCAAGCAGGAGATGTTTTTCCTAAATTATAATTTAAAAAAACTATAAAAAAAACACGCTTTTAGAGTTAATCAAACTAAAAAATAAATGAATAGTTTAAAAAAACTAAAAAACACGCTTTTAGAATTAATCTATCTAAAAAGTAAAAAATAATTGTTAACAAAAGAATAAAATGACTGTCAAGAAAATGAATGTCACTGTTCTAAAAGCGTGGGGTGCTTTGTATGACATTTTTAAACTAACTCTGCATTTCGGAATGAAACTTGTGAAAAATTATAACGATTGATATCGAGCACCCCACGCTTTTAGAACAGTGACATTCATTTTCTTGTCAGTCATTTTATTCTTTTGTTAACAATTATTTTTTACTTTTTAGATAGATTAATTCTAAAAGCGTGTTTTTTAAAACTATTAATTTATTTTTTATACTTTTCCTCTCTCGAATAAGGAGCTTCTAAACACAATTCTTGTTAGATTTTTCCACAATACAAAATACTTTCTCATATTGACCATTGCTGTAAGGAATAATCAGTAAATAGGAAATCTGTTATTATTTAATAATTGAGCTATCCTTTTTCTCAGAAGGGCACATTTTCTGTTCAGATATTCACAAGTATTACTGAAAAAGATTTCTAGGAATTCTTGACAAACATTTCTTCTTTGCTGCTTGGTGTAATGTGAATAAGTGTATTTCGTTTATTTCTAGAAGCTTTTTATGTGTTTTTGCATTAGCTGGCAAATATAAAATGTTGCTAAGTGCTGAAGATATTGCAGAAAATGCATCATACATAATTTTTTGCCTTATAAATAATAAAACATTAAAAATTATACAATGCCACGAATAATATAAAAAATTTTTTTAATAAGAATAATAAATAATAGAAGCAGTAATAATAAATAGAGATTCAATTATAATTTAATGCAAGTAATATCGCAAAAATATATCTAAACAGCATGAATTAAAGTAGATTTTTTTTTTTTTTTTTTTTTTTTTTTTTTTCAATTGTTAAAAGTTTTACCAATTTTGAATATAAAAAAATGCCACATAAACTTTGTATGTTGATGATCAATGACTTACTTCACATTGCTCCGTAAGCCCTTAATCATTTATGCGTGATATACAAGGAGGGTGAATATTATATTTTGAGTATAATTAAAAGATTTGTAATTCCACATTCATGGTGAACCATGAGGGAGAAGGTCAATTTGTGATCCAATTGTCCACTTTAGGTACTTATGATGCAATATGCCTTGATGTAGAACATGTGGAAGAAAAAAGAAAGCAGTACATCAATCAAATTCTCAGTTTGCTGGCATCTGGTGGCTATTTTCTTCTTTTTTCATGCAATTGGACAAAAGAGGAGCTGCTCATACATTTTAAAGGTAAAGGCATTTTTTTTTTTAATTCTACTTAATTTTGGGAGCATTGCAAAGTATACTCAGATGTCAGGTTTATTAAATTACATTGTTTGATCTTGCAGGTAATATATATTGAATATTTATTTAGCATGGATGGTCCTTTCATCATTTACTTCTAGTAACCAGTACATTATCCAGTCCCATTAAATCTATTTTTAAAAACAAATACAACTGAAAAAGAAAATTTTTTTTCTAATGAAGTCTTATTTAGTGTAAATTTGAAATTCAGTAAAAATTATAATTTTTGATAACAATTATAATATTTAAAGTTTTACAAACTTTATTGCTTGCAATCTTTTAAATTCAATACTCCTTATAGTTTTCAAAAGGGACGTTTTTATCAGTTTTATGCATTTTTTTATTACTGTTCATTTAAAGTTTTAATTGATTTTATTGCAAAGAAAATAGCTTGATTACAAATTGTGTATTTGCAAAACATAATTCTAGTTTTGTATTTATTAAAGAATGAAATTACACAAAACTCTTCAAATTTATCTTTATTAAGAAGGTCTTGGTAGAGAAGAAATTTTTTATTTGCCTATTAAAAGCCCATTTAAAATAATTCCAGCAAATCTTTTTCTGTTATATTACATTATTTAATTAAACAAAAATAATTTCATATTTTCATCTTTATAGATTTTGCATTGTACGATGAAATTGAAATCCCCAGTATTGGTTTTGGTGGGAAAACGGGACAGACAGTGACTGCACTCGTGATGAAGAGAGCTGCATCATAGTATAAAAAGTTGATTGCATCTTCATTTAAAAAGACCATTATAGGTGCTAAATATATTTTTTTATACAAACATAACTTCATTTTAATGTTTATAAAACACAATTTCCTTCAGACCATATTTCATGTAAAGAAAATGTCAGTATTGAACCATTTTGCTAAATTTTTTTCTTTTTATAAAACAAGAAAATGGAACAAAAACTGAGATATATTGAAAATAAATGTTCTCATAGTACACAAGTGTATAAAAATGTTAATATTTAAAAGCTATAAAAAAATATATGTGCTTTAATAAAAGCAATTCAATATTCACAAGCAGAGCAACGTTTGTCAAGAAGTGACATTTTTAACTAAAGACACTTGACACAAATTAATAAAAGTTTAGATTTTTTGCTGGTTAAATTTTATTTTTCTTAATAATAAATAAAACTATGAGGTAATTACAAATGTTCAAACACTGTTAGCTATAATTCAACAATTTATTTCCATTTTATAAAAATAGATGTCAAATAGGTTCAATAATCCATAGAAAATTTACATCTTTTTAAGTAGAAACAATTTAGCTATCAAATTTGAATCCTTTTCTGGCTAAATCCTCTTTTGCTATTTTGATTTCCTGAAAGAAAAAAAAAATCAGATTTTAATAAAAAAATCTTACAAACGTAATCTTGATATAATTTTGTTTCAATGAATATGTTATGAAATTCAATGACATATATATTAAATAAAGAAATGCTGATAAAAAAAACATTTTTCTTTTGAATTATTGATTAAGAATGTATCATAGGTATATACTATAGTTTGTATAAGAACAAAATCTGTTGCTTTTCTTTATATATATTTGTGAACATACATATTCATTTTTAAATATTTATAAGGGGAAAAAATTAATATTATTCCCTTATCCAATATGAATATTTTGTATAAGATAAATAACATCTTTATGGAAAATTTTATTTCTCATCAAGTTAACTATAATATGTTTAAAAGACTTGTATAACATAGCTGCTTCCAGAAGAAAAAAAAAAAGCTATTCTATGCAAACAAGAAATTATTAAAATAATTTTAGATGGAAGTTCTATTGAATAGTATATAGTTGTGATTATACACAGAATGACTTTTTTTAAGAAGTTTAAAATAGCATGCCAAAAAGACTTGCATATATACAAAGTCTATATATTAATAAAATGAATTTTATTTTTCTGTGATACGTATACATTGAAGTTAATAAGTTAAAGGTTTACCATTTTCAGTTCAGTTGCAGCTTCAGGGCAGTCATTAAAAGTGAACACTCGATACAAAACGACAACGAGGGAATAGAGCTGAAACAGAAATCCTTTATTGTGATATGCATATAATAGATAATAAAAAAAACAATTATATAGTTACCTCCCAGATTTTGTAAAAATAAGGGCCTATAAAACAGTTCATTTTCAAAAAGAAAATTGTACATAACTAAATATTGATCTGTAACATGCCATTTCAATCTTTCTTCTGTCCTCAATATAAATTATTTTATTTAATATTACTTTTTAAATTCTCCAAGGTATAAATGAAATGAGTTTTCATTTTTAAAAAAGTATACCACAGACAGTTTGGCAAAATAAACTAGAGTAAAACAAAGAAGCTTAAAGTGTGAAGAAACTTCTTTGTAACATGCATACATTCATTCAATTTACATACAGCTTGAAAATATCCCTTAAACATAAATAACAAACAAAGTATAACAGTGTTTCTCTGCAACGCTGAATTTTATGACAAAATAGACAAATTATTTAACACTGTTATAGAAATAAGTGAAGATAAACTGTTTGTGATTGAAATAATGTGTTTGTAAAGCTCAATTACGAGAACTTTTTTTAACAAGCCATGTTTGACAGGATGTATTTTTCAAATGGTAAATGCACTTTCTTATAGCTATATAATCTTTTAAAAGCTGAAGAATTTAAAAAAATATATATTATATTCATAGAAAAAGTTCTGGTTTTATGAAGAGATAAAAAAAAAAAAAAAATTTATATAACTGTTTTATCATTTAGACATGAATATCAATTATTCATCATTACTATAATTGAAAATTTATACAAAAAAAAAAAACATGCTTTTATAAGGAATGATTCTTATTTAAACTTAAAATAAATGGTGCAAGATGTGGGAGAAATGCTCAATTCACATTCTATTATATTATTCACAAATAAAATATTAAATTTTTAAGGAATTGATTAATTGTTCATATCATTTCTAGAAGTAGCTTACAAATCTTCATTAGAATTAAAAAATTTGTTATGTGCATTGATATTTCTTAAGGCAAGCATTTGTTTGTTCTCACATGGAAAAGTTTTCATAGGAGGATTACAAATAAAAAAAAAAGAAAGATAATTCATATGGGTCTCACAGAACTATTTCCGACTGCCTTCAATAATTGAATGACACAAATGAAATTCCAACAATAGACAAGATATCAGAAGAACAGCAGCATTTAAAAGTATACATGAACTACATTTAAAATAATAATCTTCGCAATACACGAGGAAAGCTATATCAGATGGAAAGACTTTTAAAAAAAAGAAAAAGCTGTTCACTGAAAAAAGAAAAGAACTAGAAGCATCAACAATAAAATCATATTAACCTGAAATTTACAAAGAAAGAAAAATGATCAACTTGATATTTTAGATAACAGATTGGGGAAATAAACAAGAATGGGCCAGTTCATAAAAGTTTACTACAGCTGATCAGCTTATAATTAAGAGATTTTTTTGCAAATTTTTGTTTTGTGAGACCCATATGAATTATCTTTCTTTTTTTTTTATTTGTAATCCTCCTATGAAAACTTTTCCATGTGAGAACAAACAAATGCTTGCCTTAAGAAATATCAATGCACATAACAAATTTTTAATTTAGGCTCTATTTTTCATACCATAACTAGTTAATTGCTACAAAAATGAATAATGAATGAAATTCAAATATTTCTTATTGAAATTTGTTCATAAGGAGTATATTTTAATAACATAGAGAAAGAGAAAAGTAACTTTATTTTATTAATGTTTTAATTAAGCCTGATTAAAGTGATATAAACAAATGATATGCCTAAATTAGCTGGACTGCTATTTTTCCCTCATAGGGGTTCTTTAAAAAGTTCCATTGTCCCTAAAAATGGTCCTTCATTTTCACTTTATTAATCCTTTTTTTTTTCTAATGCAGCTGGCAATACAGAGACTAATCTTTATGCCATGAACAAAGGCTGCACTACAGTTACTCATTTAGCACTATCCAGGGGGCACACATAGCTTGAAGATAGGCTATGGACGGCAGTAACACTATCCCCACAACACTCTACGATCCTATTAGACCGGGACCTATGGTTTAAAGTGGATTCTAAACCACTACAAACCATCCATGACAGCACCGGGATTCAAACCTGAAACTTGTGGTACCGACCGCTAGCCATCAGGCCTCTATTAATCCTGTATAAATAAGTATATAATGAAATAAAAATGAGCTGTGCACTTTATTAGAAAACCAGTTCTCATTGTTTTATGGGGGGAATTAAAGATTTCATTGAAACTAAAAACATCATTTGTTTATTCTATGTTATAATACTTTTCTTGTAGATTATTTTAGAGTATTTATTCAATTGAATAAATTCAGTAGCATGAATCTAATTTACTACATAAAAAATGACATAAACCTATTAAGACATTTCTTTTCATATTTAACAAAATAATAAATAGTGAAATTACAATATTTTTATAATTTTGATTGATTCATATTTTATATGAAAAAATATGAATATTTTTTCATATAAAATATAAATCAATTAAAATCAGTATGGTATAAATTATATTCTACCAATGTACGAAAAAAATCAATTTTTAAATAAAATGACTCATATAATACTGGCAATATATTGTTAAAAAATGTCAGATGATAAATTTTTCAAAAAAAATTTCATTTGTAATAAAAGAAAAAAAAATTATGTAACATTTTCAGAAATCATTAAAATTAACTTACCCCAAAGCAGCCAACTCCATAAACTGGTAACTAAAAATAAGAAGGGAAAAAATAAATAATAAATTAGAAATATAAAATAAGCAGGGAAAAAAATATAATGTTTTAGATTAGAAGGCTTTATTTGATCATCATTTAATATTATTTCATTTCTAGCAAAAACTATATTTATTGATAAAATGTTTTAACAAAATTTTAATTATTATTAAGAGCAATATGTATTTAAAAAATGTATAAAATTAAATAAATAAAACTTAATTTACAACTTTTCTTTCCAGTTATGAATTAAAATTTTGATTTAATAAACTATTTAAAATTGATTATTGGATTAAAATAAATTAAATTTATTATTATTATATAAAAATTTCATGGAATAAAAACACTTTCATCATAAAGCTAGTTCTTAAAATCAAAACTATTTTTTTATTTATTTATTTCATTTCATTCTCAAATAATCCTAAATAACAAGGTTCCAAAATAAATTTGACTTTGATTAAAACCATATTATAAGAACCCTTAATAAATAAATAATTTAAATTTCTTAAGATAAAAAAAAAATGTTTACGAAGAGAAATTAGAAACATTTTAATTTGTGTGCGAAAGAAAATTACAAAATAATAATGGACTTTTACAATTAACGATGCGTCTTCCTTTCAATTGATGTTGTCTTTCAAATTTATTTTTTGACAGCATAAAAAAAAAAAAAAAAAAAAAACCACTACTCTGTTAATGATTCAATAATTTAAGATCTAAAACAACATTAGACTTTTTTTTTTTTTTTTTTTAATGCAGCTGGCAAATACTTAGACAGTTATCATGAGACATTACTTTAAACATTTTGATTCTAAAATTTCTTTCTTATTACATACTTTAAAGTAACAATTTATTATTGCAGTGCCAATATTGATAAAAAAAAATATTATTTGAGATTTATTAGTAATTGGTTGATATTGTTATCAGCCAGTCTGCATTTCAGTGGACACTGAGATTTGTTGACTTTTTTTTTTTTTTTTTTTTTTTTTTTGCGAGGGGAAAAAAATTTGCATTAAATTATTTAGTTCCCATACGTTCCTGCTAATTAAATTTTTCCTTTAAGAGTTGGAATAAAAGTCTTATAGCTTAATGTTGATAAAAGACCCTAATTTATAGTATTAATTTGGAGTGAAATCTGATATAACTTCTATGTACTACTTTTTTTTTTAAGAGCAGCTACAAATACTGAAATACCTCTGCTCTGAACCCCTTTTTGTGCATATCTTTGAAAAATGCAAATTGATTATTTATGTTACATTTCTTAGTCCTTATCACATTCTCAAAAAAAAAAAAAAAAAAATCCCCAACTCATTGCCAATCATAATGTTATTAATTTCAAACATTGTGTGTCTCGCAGCAAATCCTTAGTATGCTTAGACACAGTGGGAAATACTTTTATTTTATGATAATTTACTTTTATATACTACAATGCTTAAAATTCTACCTTCCATTCTATAGGCTAACATGATTTTCTGCATAAATTTTTCATCGTATAATACTTTCTGAAAAAATCTACTTATATTTATTTTTATACTGTTTTGGTTTAAATTTTTTTTTTTTAATTACATGCTAAAACTCTTTTTAATATATTATTTTAATTTCTTTAAATCATTATTTACCCATTTAGCTTTGTTATTTCAATACATCTTCATTCTAGATTATTTTTCATTTTTGTTTTTCTATCATATGTACCTATCATGTGTACATCTAACCATTTTCTAATGTGAATTTATAGTTACATAAATGGAGATATTTAAAAAATATTATGCGATTTTTACTCTTATATACCAAACCAACGTCTAAGGGGAAAAAAAACTATATCTCATGATAATTTCATAGAATTTTCTGAATCTGAAAATTCTGTTTTAAAGGCCCTAAACAGGGCAGTAATTTAGACAATTATTTCAATCAACATTATTTAAATGATGTTCTGGGGAATTTTTACAAAATTCTATGTGCATGTAATATTTAAGAATTATAATCACATTTATATTTAATTTTTAAGTAAAATCGTATCACTTTTTTTTTTCTTTTTCACAACAAGCCGGTTTGTTAAGTTGATTTAAGTTTTAGGTTCATCGTAAAAACAAAAATCCGATAATCAATTTTTGGAGCGATTAATTAAATTCACTTAGAAAATAATTTCTGTAAAGCAATCAAGATTATTATATTTATCTTGCAATTGTATGCAAATAACAAATTTAACAAACTTACAAGCCAAGAATGTAGATCATGCCTTTTTAAAATTATATCATTTGATAAGAAAGAAAACCATACTGCAGATACAAGAATAACCCCAGCAAGCCATTCTGCAAGTTTTGTCATAATTATCTTATAATAAATATAG